>JBBKCR010000036.1:5388304-5402608 GCA_037577295.1 Ladigesia roloffi | reverse complement strand
TAACGATTTTTAAAGCATAAAAACACGCGTGTTAAAAACATTCACACTTCTACTAAAACAGGTATTAATTATAATGTTACCATAATACAGTACCATAATATAGCACATTTCGCAAATTTAATTATAAATAATATCAAACATAATAAAAAATTAAAATATAATTTTAATAGCATGTTTAACTGTGCGTATAACAGCTGCAAGTCGGAAGAGTCCGATCTTCGTGTCGTTAATCCAGAACCTGCAGCTAAAAATGAACAGCTAAAAACGAGTTTAATTGTGTGTACTGCACTACTTTATTCTGCTTCATCGCGTTTTACAGAAGTAAGAATCTTGAGATCATGCTCTACACACTGTAACCTATTTCTCTCAATATGGTGTACAGTTACTGTGGTCGGTTTATTACTCTTATTATAAAACCATGCTGAACCATTACTGAGTGTAAAAACCCTCAGAGCAGTTCCTGCTATATCAGCATTCTGATGTTAAGACGGACTGAGTGTAGATCAGGATCATGACTCAGCAGTCAAGAGTCCAGTGCAGAAGAAATGGGAGGAACACAAATGAGCCCCTTCAGTGTTGCATATCTTCTCTGGGTTAGAGGAGCTGGGCTGGATGGGGAAAGTGTAAAGCTCCGCGCTCGCGCTCACGTAGGATCGTCTGCCTACACGTGAGAGGCAGCACTTCTAAAGCAGTGTTTGATCCATCTGGACCGGAATAACACGCTCCATGTGTAGAAGGGCTTTAAAAACTGGGATTACCAAATCATAGACCAGAACCGGGCTTTCCATAGAGCTTCCATCTGCTGGAGGTGAGTGCTGCTTAGGTGAGGTGTAGAGAATAAACAGATATAATCAGTTATATAAAGAGAAATGGTCTCTCTCTATTAGGAAATAATCCGAATTAAGGAATGCACGACAAACCACAACGCATCATATAAAAATAAACAGATACACCTACTGTACCGCTAATCGGAGCGCATTAAATACACACGCAAAATTAAAGTCTTGCGCCTCCTTTTGTCGCCTGCAAGTAGATGTCTTTAAACTGTCCTGGATAAAATAACGGTCTATGCCTCTAAAATAAACGTCCACTGAAGCAGCCCGGACTGTAAATTTAGCCTGTCAGAGCAGACACCAATAAATGAGGACGTATAACTCTGAACTGAATTTATGGGAGAGTGATCAAGCCATCAAACAAAACGACCTGGTTTTAGTTTAATCAGTACTTCTGCATGAGTAGTAATAACAACAACAACAACAACAACAACAACAACAACAACAACAATAATAACAACAATAATAAAAAAACAAATAATAATAATAATAATAGACTGCAACTGCAACTATTACCCATCCTGTTTATTCTAACATTAATGAAAGGAAAAAAACAATGATAATAAAAAGAAACGATAAAACAAACATTTCTTCATCAGGTTTTTCTTCTTTAATCAGAAAAACATTTAATTACAAAAATATATTAATAATAGTATTAATGAGAATAATAATGGGGACTGCGATTATTGTCGTTGTTGTTTTATTATTATTATTATTATTATTATTATTATTATTATTATTATTATTATTATAAACACCAGTAGTAATAACATTTAACTGAATCCTACAATTTCTTAATACTATTACTAATAACAACATTAATAATAACAATTATAATTATGACAAATAATAAGAAACCATTATTATAGTAGTATTATTAAGAAAAAAAGCATGTTGTTCTTGTTATCATAATCATTACTCCTATTTTCATCACCTTTAATAACAGTATTTACTTGAACAGCAATGTTCTTACTGACAGCAAAAACAACATTACTAACAAAAACAACAACAACAACAACAACAATAACAGCAACATTAAGATATAATCGTTATAATTAAGAACAGTATTGTTATTTAGTATTCTTATTATAATCATTATCATATGCCTTTTTATCATCATCATTATAATTACTAGCACCATTAATATTATCACGATATCATCATCAATATAAATATGATCATGATTACTACTATCAGCATCAGCATTATAATTCATAATATAATTATTCATGATACTATTATTATCATCATTATTATAAGTAGGTTATTGTGTGAAAATCACTAGCCACTTGCTCAGAATAATGTTGCGCATTGCTATGATGAAAATTCTGAGAATTATTATCATTATTCTAATGATAATTATTATTAAATGAATATCATCCAGGTCGTCTATCTGAGATCAATCCGTTGGAGTTGGTGCGGCAGAGTCGGAGCGGGATCGTGACGCGGCCGGGTCGAGACGGTCTGTTGTGCAGATGTCATTAAAGCCGAGCTCCGAACACTAACAGGGACGGCTTTGATGACGACTATGAACATCGGGCTTTCGATAAAACAGTGAACAAAAATGCAAAATGAGGGAAAATAAACGAGAATGCATAATAAGGAAAAGGGAACTTAGAATTAAAAACATCATAAATGGCAATTAACAACGGAAAAGAACACAAGATGGTAAAAACATATAAAACGGCGGTGTTTAGATCTGGGCCTTGATGTTTTTAAGTCCTACTGAACAGTCTATGATCTGTGAACTAGAAATCAGACAGGGATTTTAGAAAGGCAGGTTTATAAACATGCATTACATATGTTTAACCACTGCTCACACCCATGTAAAGATAAGTCAGAAATCCATATTTTCTAAAATTCAGGCTGTGAGTTAGTACACAAGTGACATAGAAGTCAAATAAAAACTCTGTCTAGCCTAAATAAGTTCCGCCTTTGTATTCAAGAGTGTGGGGCATGCCATAAAATTGCAAAAGAGATCTGAAATGAGGGAGCATTTAAAATAAACGCTAGTAGCCTATATGTTTTTGTTATTCTGCTCACTAAATGAGGCAATATCCTGTTCCCTAAATAAGGCAACGAAACAAAATGGGTAGATTACTGCAAAAAGGCATGCCTTTGAGCATTATGGCCTGCAAAAAAACCCAAACACACCAGAACGAAGAGACTATCAGCAACAGGCACTCAGGTTAAGGGGATAATTTGGGATAGGGGGTAGGGAATATATGAATGCATCACTGTAATTGATCTGGAGTGGTTGGTGTGCTGCAACTGACAAATTGAAAACATGTTTTTCAGCCATTTACTCCAAAGCTGAAAAGGAGTGAGCTTTGCACTTTTTTTTTTCCTGATTACTCATTCGACCATAGATGTGCACAAATGATCTTTCTGTGCACGCTGCAGCAGCTGAAAAGACAGGGACAGATGCAAGGGACGCTAGAGTGGCGTCTGTTTATTTGAAATGGGCAGTAAATAAAACAATAAATAAACAAGACAAGGAATGAGAGTAAGGTTTGGGAAACAGGCACAAAAGGCGAATAGTTCAGTTGAAGAAAAATGCTGAGGAAGAAGATTGCTGCTTTAGTGTAATCTTACGATTAAACAATGCAGCACACAATAAACAGTGTCCATAATAAACAGCACAGTTGTCACAAACTGTGGACACCCATGCCCCCCAGCTCTACCCCCCCCCCAACCCCCCCCCCACCAAACATAATCATTCAGTTTCAACCAAGACCTGTGGTTTGTAAAAGGCTGCCTGGTTGATTCCTCTGCACTGGTCAATATCAATAACAAAAACAGACTGAGAATGTGAAGGCTGAGCCCTTCAGGAACATCCAGTCTAACCCCAATCTGACCACATCGCTGAGTTAAGACTTTCAGATAGCTGAAAGAGATGACTGGAATGCCCCAGCACTACAGGAGCCCTCTGTCATTAATCTGAGTCAGATGTACGTTGCCAAGCTCCCCTGGTTATTTTTTCGCATGTTTAAACACAAGGCCAGAAATCAAAAGGAGTCCCTTAAATGTCAAAGAGTAACTGGTTTGTGCAGCCCCATTAAGGAATGCCTCCACCAAACACACAACATGTTTCCAGTGCAAAAGCGAGTTGGAGTTTTATGGCGTGCACTTTTGTGGAAACGCATGCACAGCACAAATTCGCACTCTGACTCTGGATGAAAAGTATTTCAGCTGTAAGCTTTGATCAACAGAACTGTAAATTTGAATTCATGTAGAATAAATTGTAGGCGCTTGGAGTTCACAGTGAGGCAAAGTTCTGAGCATAGATTTTTACAATGTGTTTGATTGGGAAAGTGGAATAATTCAGTAACAACATCCTCTATAATTCGTTGATCCACCAGTAATTTGCAATGACATTCGCACCACTGACTAGCGTCCTGCAGGAAAGGCGAACAGAAACATGACTTTCATGTAGCATAAAAGGAAAAATCCTGGATGCAGTGGGGTAGGGTTTGGCTGTCCTTTTCCGTGCCTGAGTCAGATCCTCTTGTCGGACATCTTGAGGCCAGTGCTTGGTTCTGTGGCCCACTGACCCAGCTGGGTACCAAAATCCAGATGCAAACATTCTGTATAGCAGGTAATTGCATATTTAGAGCCCTGGCTTTGATAAAAGCTCTGGAAGGAGTCCAGTTGCTGTGAACTGAGGGGGAAAAAGTTAGATCCATTTTCCCGTTTCAGTCAAAGACTATTTGTGATCATATGGTTTGCCAACATATGGAGAGCACCAAATTTATGACCAAAACAGTAACTGAGAAATAGTAAACTAACTGTTTTGAATGCTGCCATTAGTCTGTATTGTTTAATTTGGTAAGGACCAGGGTCGCTTTAAAAAAATATTTGAAATATTTGAATGTCTGGGTGCATTTCATGTTCCACCATATTTTAGTTTTTTAGTCATTTTATCACTATTGTGTGAAATCAGAATGTGTGTATGTGTGGTTGTTTGGGCCCAAGACATATAAGAACCAAACCATAAAAACACAGCCGCTCTTCTGGGTTCTTCTCATGTGCAGGAATGCTTTCACCGCATACATTCAGACTGCAGCAATCAACATGAAAAATTTGAAAGTGTCCTCCCGTTACAGAGCACGTGTGTTTCTAGCACTTCGATTATTGCTGTTCATGTGAAATTATCTGCTACATTACAGACAGCAAAAAGTAAAACCCCCTAGAGTAAGGAGAAATATCATTTCTAATTTAAGAGGCTGCTTTTGTCTTAGAAGACTTCCCTTAGAACCTCAGAAAGATGGGTCTTGGCTTCCTGCCACCCTCTCCTGGGCTAAAAAAAATACATTCATCTGAAAACTAAAGAAAATGAAAAAAAGATGTTTGCTGTTGAAAGGGGTGAATTTGTGAATCTAAAATACAAGTTAGCATCGTATATGATTTAAATACTAAAGATCGCACTGATGTATTAAGTGAAATAATAATACTAACACAGACTATTATATAAACATTTATGCTGTGAGATAATTTCTGCAGATGTTTCAAGGCCTTTTAAAGAGTTACGATGAGGTTAACACAAACCTATTAAATTACTATTAAATCATTTGCTAGCAGAAATTACACTGGTGGATAACAAGTAACTATGTAATTACATGTCAGGTATTTAGAGAGGTTACGTTCACACTTCTTTAAGATAGCAAAATGAATTTGGATGTAGTGCGAAAAATGTGGAAATGCTGTAAACAGTTTGTCCGACCAATAATAAAGACGACCAATAACAAATGACATAATACAGACGATGAAATGTTAACAACATTCAATGGCTTTGTCTATTTTGCTTGTATTTTGCTTGTAAGTGTCAGATTTGAACATCTTAAAACAGGATCTGGGCTCTGTAAGTATCTTAATGAATGACAAATTATCTCAAAGCATAACTGTTCGTGAGCAATTAAGCTGGTTGAAATACAATCTCATTACATCTCATTAAACCATGTTAGCATCCCTCGCATCTAACCCATGGAAGTCATGAAATTTCTGTCTGACGTACGATGTTGAGGAAAATTAACTGACATCCATATTTGCGAATGAACAGCTTCGAAAAAAAACCCCAACTATATTTCCATTTTCTTTTTAATATATTCAGAGCGATCTATTTTGTGACTATCGGTGAAACTATGAGCAGCACCGTGTTATGTCAAATCTACTCCTTTAGTCTGTCATAGTTCTGAACAACTCCTTCAACCTTCAGTAAAGCAACAGAGGCAGAACATAATGGGAACCAGTCACAGAGGTTCTCTGCGGCCTGGAGAAATGGCACATTTCTGCAGGCTGTTAGTCTAAGGAGCGGTGACAAGGACTCAGGATCATTTTACCAGTTAGATCATATTTTGGCTTTACAATGTACTTTAGTCTCAACTGGCAAGCAATGCATACGGAACGCTTCAAAAGAGACCTTCAGCCACAGCATGCTCGAACCTCCCTACGAACAAAACTGACCAATCTCATTTTACTACGACCTTTGGGGTAAATTAGTTGAGAATCTCTCAACAACAGTACCGCTCCTCTTGCCCATGTTACATCTGTGAAAGCAGCACTGCGAGAATGAAAGAATATGAATTGCTTTGCTCCATGCAGTCAGCTTAATAAAAAGAGAATGCTTGGAAAGACAGCGGGCTTCAGAAGAATGGTAAAACACCTTTTAGTAGCCCATCTGGTTTTGACTGAATTCTGCCACGAGCTCAGAGGACAGTGATCAGTTCGTCTTCTTATAGCATTCCATTACACTCGTAAAGCACATCATTGCCCCACTGTGGTTTAAAAGGCTGAGAGATGCCAGACTTCACCGAGGGATAGAAACTACAGCGTTGATCGCAAGACAAACAAAAATTAACAAACAAAATGTGGAGTCAAAGGAGAACCACTTAAAGTTTTTTAAAAGGTCTATGTATGCAGTCACTGCAGCATATTTGTGTCTGATGTGCTTAGAAAGTTGCAGCAGAGCTCCTTGTACTGGTCCATGTTGATGTTCCAAAGAAAACCTCAGCTAGTATTATCCAAAATGTTATTTTCAAACTGGGCTTTTTAAACCTGAAGTTTGACAAAATGGGATCGTCCAGATGAAGCCCTGGGCAAAACAATTTCTACTCAACATTAAGACCAGTCTCTACTAAACAGGTCCGTTTGAGTGGTTTTGGACCATTTTAAAGTCACCACATCTTGTATCGTAGGTTGCCACGGAACAAAGTACGAGTTTAAACAGTCTAATCGTTAAGTCATTTCGGGCCTTACACTCAGAGAGCCCTAGACGAGCTGAGAGGGAGTGATTTATCGTGAGCCGAGGCTTTAAGGAAATGCTGTGTTTTCTTGCACAGCGTGTGCTCTTTGCTGCTGCCTGCTGGGATAAATCTTCCCTCAGGTCTAGCGGTGTGTTTGGACTTCTCTGTGGATACTATCAGATTCTCACTACCGTGCTTTTTTCAGTCAGCAGCATCTGAGACAAAACCAGGCTCAACCACAAGCGTTGTCTTTTCAAGTGTTTGGCCGGAGCATTTGAGAACATAAAACTGCGCCTCCCTCCGAGAGCAACATTTAATGAAGGAATGTGAGGTGAGCCTTAAAAACCTAAAGCAAAAGAAGGGGAAAAACTATCCCTGCGCTGTGGTCAGGGTGCATGATACTGGACCCCTACCCAGGGTGTGGGGGGGGCTTGAAACATCAGAGCTGCCGCTGTTACATCTGCCTTCGGGCAGGCGATTTGCTCTGGTTTTGCAAATGGTAGTGTAGGCAAATGTGTACTAATGAGGCTGTCTTTTTACTAATATGTTGTGGTGTATAACCAAAAATAATATTTCCATCATTTCAATGCACAAGGCCATGTCAGCCTTCATATTTAAAAACATCAGTCACACTCAGGACCTGTGTCATAATAGTCCATCTGTGAGTCCCTGAAGTAATTGGAAAGTGGAAGGACGGTTCAGACGACTGGCGGGGCTTCAGAGTACTAAGCTGCCCATTGCAATTCTTTTTATATTTTAAGAACGGAAAACAAACCCAATTAAAGACACTAATAAACGCAGAGAAGAACAAACAGCCTACACAAATTTCCCTTACCCCTCGGCTTCCAGTCAAAACATGGGTTACAGCTGCACGGAGATAATGTTCATATTCCGAATGCGCCCAATCCTTCTTATTTATGTGCTTTAATATTTCAACTTCCTATGGTTTTTCTAACATTTCACCATTAACCCTTCACTGTAGTACTGGGGTGCCTAATTTACAGGTTTTTTTGTTGTTTTTTTTACTTGCCTGTGCCTGACCCTGCCCATCAAATTCCATAAAAACCATAGGGGATGCCCTGCCGCTTTATAGCCAGTTAAATTACACTTTGATGTATTTTCCCATTTTCAACTAGGACTAAATAGCTGCCCCTTGTAAATATATGACCCTTACTAACTCAAGGGGTCAAGCACTGACATCTTACGGGCCAGAAGTCTCTGGCGTCTCCGGCTGCAAGAAAGGCACCTTTTTAGGGCGCAGAGGTCTGGAACTACTGTTTGAACCATTCATGCATGTATTATGAAAAAATATATAGGGTGCCCTTTCGCAAGCCTTTATTGCACATATCAAATTGCAGGCCATTTGAAGAGATCTTACTCCAAAGTCAGAGGTAAATGTAGATGCAGTAAAACGGATTTACAAGCCCCATTCTTGCTATGCAGGCAAGTGTGAATCCACTCAGGTTAAATAGCCAATTAGTCCCTCAGCTGAACCTCACCCTCTTCTAACCTACTGATGAACCCCCCCCTCCTCCCTCCCCTGCAGCCTTTCCTCACAAGTCATGGCAACAAAATCCAAAAGAAAATTGCTAACCAAGTACAGGCAATTTCCGTGGTGCCTTTAGATCAGAGTTCCATCAGCGTAGATGCAGTATGTCACTTGTCTCATTGGGTTAGGGTAGACAAAGAAATAACAATTGTCTCCAGATTTCCCGTTCTGTGACAGCACACTGTAATTGGAGGTGAAGGGTAGACGTGGTTTAAAGACACATTTGTACAGCAGACTTTTGTTAAATGCGAAAAGTAACTAAGAACATTAAAAAGTACTGCAAAATGGGACGGAGTGATAGATCACTTTTGATAAAGCTGAAGACTGCCTCTACTGTTCACTATTTCCTCAGCGGCTGCAGTATTCACACATTGAGGAAAGTTGAGGAAAGCAAGTCTTCTCTTGATGTCATTTGAGAAAGGAGAGTCTCCCACAGTCCCCATTGTTCCCCATCTACAGTAACGCCGTAGTTCAACTCCGGGTCTGTGCCCATGCGCTGCCTCTTTATTGCACTGTTCAACCGCAATTCCTCCGAAAACTTTCTCATTCTGACAGAAACAATTTGCAGTGAGGTTTCATGCCTAAAAGGCAGGTCATGTTACTCGCCCATATGGAGGAGCTCCAGGGGCGGCCAACTGCTGTTCACCTTGGGCAATGGAGAAGCCTCGCAGCCTGGCTCAATCGCACTGGATAACAAGTAAGGGATTGTCACAATACCCTACGTCTGCCAAAAGCCCTCAGTGACATAAGGTATCAACAAGAGCCTTTGATCGCCCAGCACTGATTTCAAACAGTCTGACAGCCTTTCCCATGTGGAGGCAAGAGGCGCAAGGCATCTGAAGGCATGGGCCGAAAATATTTATGTTCGAATAAATACGCTTGCTCCCTTTCACTTAACAGGATGTGTCAGTCCTGGGCAGGAGGCAATGTGGGAGCTATTATGCCCCCAGGCCTGGCTCCACGTCTGTCAGGACTGAGGCCACAGTGACCAGAGGAGGCAGGCAGCCCCAGCGAGGCAGCTCTTACATGACCTGCCTTCAGACCAGAGCAAGACCAGACCCTCAGCCTTATTTATTGATGTAATGGATTGTTTACAGAACCAAATGCTTCTACATCCACCTCACACAAATTTCATCTAATTCTACTGAAGTGACTTTAACCGGCCAGGTATTTGAAAACAGGAGAACAAAAAAGATGTGACAGGAGAATTTTAAAAATGTGGTCCTTCCATAGAGCACACTGAGACTTGCTGGCATGTATAAGAAAAATAATTTCTAGTTTCTACTGGAATTGAGGGGTTTATCATTAGCTGGGTCTTAAGGTAACGTGGGACACACTGCACATCTTGTGAAGCTTTCATCCTTGTTTGCTTTCTAAGAACCTATTGCAACCTGTTAATTCTTCAATTAAGCCACGGGTGATAATGTGTAATTGTACAAGATACACTCAACTATTTTCCAATTGAGAATCACCCCATGAAAATGGATTTTGCCTGAACCTCTGATCTCTAATTCATATATAAAGCCCCTATAAAATTTCCCCAGTCCATTAAGTATGCAAAATATATGATGTACAGCTGCTTTCTGTATCACTGCTCCTCTAGGTAGTAAGAGCACAGAAGCTTAAATGCGAAATGCAGCGTAAGCGGGGTAAAAATCCAGTTATTAGTGAATTTATGGCCGACAAGCTGACTGGGGTTTCACAGCTGAGCTGCTGTGTCTTTCCAGTGGCTTGACACAGAAAATTACCACTCCAGAGTCTTGTCGCTGGGTTAGATTGGCCTCATTACCAGCCGTGCTTCATTTTGCACCAGAGCCGCAGACTCTGTAGAAGTAAGAGGTGTGCGCCTGCTGGCGGACAGCAGGAACCGAGCAGGACCCAGACAGAGAGGCAGGAGACCTGCAATTTTCTATCAGTCTGCAATTACAGCCAGGGTATCCATTTCATATGAGCTCTTGATTTACAAGCTGAGGCTGGCAGCCATAACTGCAGCAAGTCAGATATCTTTAGATACTACGCAAAGCCACAACCCTGACACACACACTATTGCACAAGGCATACAGCTGACCTATCAAGGAACCAATTTTAACCAAAGATTTCAATATCCCACTCATTCAACGTGACACTGGGTACATTTTACAAGCTTCAAGTATCAAATTAAACACAAATAATAATTTTCTTGTTACCCAACTTACTATCATCTCACTTTATGCCATCCATAATTAATTCCCTTGGTGGCAGGGTATTTATCTGCAGTACAAAAAACGAATAAATAAATAAAAAAGGTAAAACGTTTTTTTGCACCTATGCCAAAGAAAGGTCACAGCCATCCATTGTTCTTTCATTTTCATTTCAACAAATATGTCTGTGCAAATATGACCTTATATAAATATAGAACCACTAAGGAGGCCTTTATTACTAGGAGAATATTTAGCAGGACACATATTCATTTTCTATATCTTCACTTCTCTTTACATTTCCAGGTAAAGACAGCACAGGGCTAACAGAGTCAGAGTTGCCCCCGAACACTGACCCCGCAGGGATGGATGGCAGCTACCTCAGCGTAAAAGAACCAGGAGCGAAGGGTCCTCAGGAGAGATCAAGCTCGGAGATGGCCTCCCCTCTGGACAAGGGCGAAGGAGAGAGCAACAAGGGCAAGAAGAGGCGCAACCGCACCACCTTCACAAGCTACCAGCTGGAAGAGCTCGAGAAAGTCTTCCAAAAGACGCACTATCCTGATGTGTACGCCCGAGAGCAGCTGGCACTGAGGACTGACCTCACAGAGGCACGAGTGCAGGTAACATGCCCATTAGATTTCATCAGGAACACAAATTATGGAAAAAATTGTGCCAATTTCATCAACAGCATGATCATACAAGAGAGTCTGAGGTTTCTGGGGGGCATCAAAAATAGTTGGGTGGGTTGTCATGTGTGAAGCAAGGGGAAATGAGAGAACATCCATGCTTGGTGTGTCTTTTCACTGACAGCCGTCACCAGAACTCAAATCTGCTACACCAAACCTGGGCCTGGAAAACCAGAACCTCTGACCCTGCAACCCTCACCGCCATATTTGCATATAATCCTTCCATGACTACTGCTGCATTCCAGCACTGCCTGACAGACAGGGGACCCCTCGCCCAACCCCACATGCACGGTTTACTAAGAACCCCAGGATTTACACTGTTTGTTTTTCATTAATGTACTGCTCAGGAAAGAATGTGTCCCTCCCTGCTCTCAGGGGTAGGTGAGAGAACCTGGCTCAAGGCTTCGGATCTGATGAGGTTTGCTCATATTGTAAAAAGTTTCTGTTACTGTGCACATAAACAATTTCTTAAAAAAAACTGCGCTGAGACATTTTTAGAACATGATTAAACAACTGGGCCAGAAAAAAGTACAGCGAAACTATACTTCCTCAAGAGCATGTGTCGGAATCTTAAGTCAAAGTGGAAGAATGGAGCCAAAAATAAAAGTAAAAAAAAGATTTTCTTTAGGTATGTGTGGTGAAATCCTGTGTTAGGTGACCAATGGTTGGCACTAGCCCACAAAGTCAAATTAGCATAGTTGTGGGTCATTTCATTTAAATGAATCATATTAATTTGGTCTAAAATAAATAAATAAATAAACTGCAAATGAAAGGAAACTCAACTGGAGAGAGGTAATATAAAAAAAGAAATATCTGTGTTTTGAGACATCAATTTAAAATCAATTCTCCTCGTAAATATAACGTAAATATAAAGGATTCTTAGGTTAGAACACATTTTACACCTTAGTGTGATAAAAATATAGGATTTCTTTAAATTATTTCCCACGTCTGTTTGAAAGTGATCAGTAACTGAAAGACCCATATCGATCTGGGCGAATCTATGTAGAAAAGTATTAGATCAAATTTGTTACAACTGAAAATTAGTCTTAAATATAAACACGAGCAGCACGTAAATGAACTTTTCCAGACACACAGTTGATACTGGATGTGTGGATGCCAGATATAGCTGAAAGGTCAAAGGTTAAAAGTAAAAAACAGCTCAATCAAGCAAACAGCAGTTTCATATGACAGAATAATTTGAAATGAAAGTCATGGAAAGAAAAGCGTTTCAGGCAGATTTGGCCAAAACTGTTGACTGGTCCCATAATTAGCACGGTCACTTCAGTACTGCTTGGTCCTGAAGTTAAAGAATTCAAAATAAACACTTAACTGCACCTATATCAGAGACACTGAGAGAAACTCAGTGTTTTAAATAAATGATTGAATTAATTAATGAACAAATCACTTGGCCATAAAACAGACTCTGATTATCTGAAGAAATACATCCCTCTTCGGAAGTAAAAATATTTTCTCATTTCAAGCCTAATTTTGATGCTGGTTCTGTACGAAACATTATTTAGGAAAAAAAAAAAAAAAAAGGTGAATTTGAGTGACAGCAGAGGCAGACAATCAATCCTCAAAGCTGCTCCTGACTTCAAAGCTGCTCTTTCCCCTTTTTGCCGGGCTGAGTTTAGTGTTTCTGTTCTCTCTCCTCCAGTGCTGGAACATAAATAAAGCTCCATAATAAGCCTCTAAGCTGCTTTAGCTGTCAACGTCTTTACCAATTACTGTGTCACTACCACGCGTGCTCAACATACAAAGATACTTTTTTTTTGCCTTGCAACAAGCCCCTTTCCGAGCAGATGTTCAGGAAAACACACACACACACACACATACACACACACGCACACAAAAACAAATAAACAAAAGTGTACATGTTGG
Organism: Ladigesia roloffi; assembly: GCA_037577295.1. Lineage (NCBI taxonomy): Eukaryota > Metazoa > Chordata > Actinopteri > Characiformes > Alestidae > Ladigesia > Ladigesia roloffi. Next base: position 5,389,240 of record JBBKCR010000036.1, on the reverse strand, counting down.
CAGAATCCAGCATGCACACAGCAGCGAGGTCCTGTGGAAGGGAAAAGAGAGGGAAAGCCGGGAGGGGGACATATTTGAGTGTACTATGCTCTCAAGCAGTCCTGCCTCAAAGCTTTGGCCCCTCGTTCTCCCTGTCCCTCTTGATTCAAAGACGGGCTTTTGGTGAGAGCAGAAACTCTACACGCCTCTGCGCTGGCTCATGTGTTTGAGAGAAGAAAGAGGAGAGGAGCGGTGCGAGGGAATCCGTCCACCCCTCTTGTCTGCACGCCTCTCCGGGGTTGGAGGAGCAGCGTTGGAAAGCCAGGGGCTTAGGCGTCAGGAAATTAAACATAAAATGAAAACAAGCTCCAGTTTGAACCCTCTCCCATCTCGCTTTTCAATTTCCCAACTTCCCTGTTCAGATTTACAGACGGGAAGAGCGTCAAAGTAGAAGATAAAACTTGAGTGAAGGACAGGAAGAAAATGGGGACTTTTTTTTTTGCACTGCTGCACAATCCATTACATACACATTTGCAAAAAAAAAAGGAAACTATTCAAACCTGTGAACGATAGGTAAGTGATGTTAGAGAGGAATACCACCCATCTTGTATAAGTATCTGTATAAATCTAATGCTAAAATGTAAACAAACTGATTTTTGAGAGAAACGCAGACACTGATATCCACACAGTGGTGATGAACGAAGCCAGGTGCAACAAAGTCAAGACTGAAAACAAATTTTAGTCTTTTTATTTACTTTCCAAAAGAAAAGGGTCCATCTATAGGTTCAGCTGCTGAGATTTCTATTTGTAGTGTGGATTATGATAAGCTAGCAAGTTTTTCTTGAGCAAAAAATAACAATATATTTTAAAACGTGTCTTACAATACACATTTTAAGTAGGACACATTTTACTAATACATATTAGGCAACCTGAAATGTTAATTTAAACAATTCTGTG
>JBBKCR010000036.1:5377614-5388204 GCA_037577295.1 Ladigesia roloffi | reverse complement strand
CAATACACATTTTAAGTAGGACACATTTTACTAATACATATTAGGCAACCTGAAATGTTAATTTAAACAATTCTGTGATGCAAGCGGAATGGGAATTTCACAAAATAGTAAAAAAATACAAAAATAAATACCTACAGTTTTTTCTCCCCAAACTAATAAGCTCTATAAATATATGATGCAAAGTCAAGGGACTCTGATGTCCACCACAACAAAGTGCAATCAGAGGCAAAGTGCTCTCAGGTTTCTCCGAGTGCAGATAGCGTGGATGACGTCTCGCTCTTTGGCAGAAGTGGAGAATGCCAGGCCTAAGCCCATCTGAGGCTCTGCCTCTATTTAGATCATTTTCACAGCCTTTGATGGAAATTTAAACATAATAATGCTCTCATAAACAACGGTTTCAGGATCAGTTGTCAGAGGTAATTACAGCACGCTTTTGTCATGAGAAAATTGCTTCTACCCCAGTATGAGCACGAGGAGGGGGTTGGGGGTCGCATGTGACAGGCTGGATCTGCTAACATTTTGTTTTGATAGCTCATGTGAAGATCTTCTCCCCACATTGTCTGTATTAAAGACCACACTCTCTTCTCTTTGATTGTCTACTCCGCCCAGGGAATTAAATGACTCTATTACTTCATTTGAATTTTAATTATGTGTGAGTACCTGCACGTGGGGGGCATAAAATCGTTCTGGTTCTACAAAAGTGTACAAACAATTTAAATACGCTTGATGCTCAGATGCGCCAAACCAAAAAACACCGTCAATCTGGACAATATATCAAATTCCATGAGGCAATACATGAAGAAATTGAGAAATAATCCTAAAAGCACATTCGTGATGAGATAAACGGAATTTAGGTTCGCCCACGGGACAGCGATTTATCTGTAAAACATTTTTCACAATGAAAACAAGCACCAAGGGCCACCAAGTGACCGTACATGAGAAAGTGCCTGACGCCTTCCACTACCTTATACTTGTTACGAATGTTTGTGGGTTGAAATCATGTGGACAGTGATTTACCCTCCTCCCCATGTAAAAAGTCAACAGCATTCTTCTAATCCATCAAGGCAGACATGGTGGAGGAGTGACACTGTTCTCAGAGGCCTCTGGCCCCGGTGGGTTCCTGCACTCCCCTCCCCACCTCCTGCTGCTGCTGCTGATGACTCCGATAGGAAAGAAACTCAGAGGAGGCCATCACAGTCTGTCAACTCCCACAACATCAAACAACCGCCAGGTCTCAATGAACATTTTCCAGTAAGAGATGCTGAAAAGTAATATGGCGCTCGGTACCAGGGGCTTCGTGTGTCCGGAGCGACCGGGCCATGCCTCTAAGGCACCACAAGTTTCTAGACGCCAAAATGAAGCGGCCGGTGTCCAAATCCTCTCGATGGTCGGGGTGTTGCGTGTCTAAAGTATTTACACAGGATAATGTGTTATCCAAGTGTCACAATAATTCACCTTATTAATAAAACATTTTTGAATTTGTTACTCAAAAACAATAACAACAAAAAAATGTTCTCCTGAAACGTGAGACACTGCTGAGCTCGAATGTCTGTTGATCCTCTGATAACTCTGTTACCTGCAGGTATGGTTCCAGAACCGCAGAGCCAAGTGGAGGAAGCGAGAACGCTTTGGGCAGATGCAGCAGGTCCGGACACACTTCTCCACGGCCTATGAACTTCCACTCCTCACTCGACCTGAGAACTATGCTCAGGTACAGTCACCACTTTTATCTAACTTGATAAGCTAAAGTTACTTTGTGCCTATCGAATAGATCAAAACATGGATTTGTGAAACATTATCAGAAGAGTAACAACCCCAAGCAGCTTCATGCACTGATAACACTAGGCAGGACTGAAGGAGGCCACCTTTATGCCCCTTCCCCACCTTCTCTACTGGAGGCTCCCCCTGCCCCTGGAGCCGGGTCAGCCTCGGGGCTGCGGCCGAGCGAGACACACCCTCGCAGGAGACCGAGAGAATCCCCTGGATTTATTATGAATCTGTAGGAGGGTGGGAGGGCAGAGGCGGCTCTTCAGGGAGCAGGCCTGCAGCTGTGGAATGCAGCCCCGCACACATCTGGGGCATCTCCCTGAGAGGGCTTTCATCTCCCTGCGCAGCCCTCCCTCAGATCCCCCTGCCCCAGTACACGCCACTGCCCTTTCAGCTCACTCCGCGCTCCCCTCTCAGCAGAAGAGGGCCGCGCGGCGGAGGCACGCTAGGTGTTGAAGGAGAGCACAGACAGACATTCCTCCTCAGCTCCCACTCAGCACAAAACCAGACCAGTGCCTCCGAGTGCCCGATAAATCTCAGAGCCTCATGCCACTTGGGACCCGGCAGCATAGCCGATTCAACATTTCAGGAAGAGAACACAGAGCACATTTAAAGAGCATAGGCTTCCTGTCACTGCTTTTCATTTGGAAACAAAGGGAAAATAACTCAAGCGCAGCAACACCGCACAACAATGCATTACTTAATACCCTGAAGAGTAGTTTAAGTGAAGTGTTGTTTGAATCAGCTGCTTTTGAGTACACTACTTAAGGTTTTCTCGCCTGTGTTGCAGATCCAGAACCCTTCATGGATAGGCGGCAGCAGTGCAGCTTCTCCTGTGCCAGGCTGCGTCGTGCCCTGTGACTCGGTCACTTCCTGCATGACCCCTCATCCACATGCCGCAAGCGGCGTGTCCGACTTCCTGGGAGTGCCCAGTCCTGGAGGTCACATGGGACAGAACCACATGGGCAGTCTGTTTGGAAGTCCAGGCATGAGCACCGGCATTAACGGATATGATCTTAACATGGACCCCGACAGAAAGTCGTCCAGCATCGCCACTCTGCGAATGAAAGCCAAAGAACACAGCGCAGCCATCTCCTGGGCTACATGATTCCACAACAGGCGCAGCAAATTATCTCTGAGCTTCCCTTAACAACCCAGCAATAGAAATGAGGCAGTGTGAGGAGAGCAAGCAAGAACTAGAGCATGTGTGTGAATATCAGTGAGCCACTAAACGCCACGTGCGGAGAGAGTGGGCTGACTGGAGAAAAGAAAGTTCACACACACACAACCCTGTGAACTTAAGGAAAATCAGAGATATGGAGGGGGGGAGGGGGGGGGGGGGTCAGAGATGATTGCTCTTAAAAATGAGCTTTAATCAGAAGCGGTAATTTAAAGGATGTGGGTTATTTTACAAGAGACAGCAATAGAGATGGTGAAAATTTGGAGAAATGTATGCCTCTAAACAACCATCAAATTCTAAAAAACTAAAAAAAAAAAAAACCCTGCACTTATCATCTGAATATATATGTCCCATCGGCCAAGACAGCGCCATTGTACAGAAATAGGCCTGAGCCTGTTCAAATTTGCAGTATTTTACAGGTTCAGTCTTGTTCTGTCACAGAATCACTTTCCACATCTAGCCCAAGGACTATCAGTAACGTAATAGTTCTTTGCATAACGTGTTTTAAGAAATGCAAGCTTTAAAGTAAGCTAGGCACAAATCTAGATTTATCTTACATTTAGGCAGAAAGAAAAACCCGTTTTGAAACATATGGCTCTACATGAGAGGCTAATACACTCTATGTTGCACTTCGGAATTCTAATTTGACACCTAACGCCTGCCGGTTTGTTAATGATGAAGTGCCACAGATAGACGGAGTTTAGCAAGAGTGTATATGATCTGGGAGAGTGGCACAGCAGGCTTGCTGAGTCTGGGGCCACAGGGCCTGAGAGCACCAGACAAGGAGGACAAGGTGTTGATTTAAAGCGCCCATGCCACTGGCATTTCTACAAGTAATTCACCCAGCCTGGTGAAGTGTGGCCTCAAAGGAAGAGCTACATTCGCACTGGATTACATGAAGTCTCAGAATCCTACAGAGCATTCCAGCCAGGAATAACAAGCGCATCAGCCTAAAGGCAGTAGATTAGAGTTCCTCTAAGACAAGCAGTAATGTACACAAGAACACCCCCCACTCCCCCATTAGTGCTGACCAGTCCTACGCACCTCAGTTTCTGCCTCCAGCATCTCCACAATAAAATAAAACAGGGCACTCAGTAAAACACTACTTCCTGTAAACAGATATTCTCCCTCTGCACAGATTAAGCAGTCAGTTCTTCACAGAGTAAGTGAAAGACATTTTCCACTTGAAGAGCTCTTATGATGATCCCAGGCAAAAGGGTTTTGAAAGGCAGACCAAGGCCATACATACAGAGTTGATGGATTTGTGGAAATACATTAGTCCCCGTATACAGCTCAATCCCAGTTTATTTCCTCTCCTGGAGAGAACAGTCTCGAGATACTTGGCCTGAAACGATGGCAAGATCTTCAATGCGTCTCTCTGATAGCTCAGAAGGGGTTGCTCTCATACCTTCAGCCAAAACCCATGTTAAACATCACAGCACGCTTTGGAGTGGGAAGGTTCCTCCAAGGTGATAAATTGACAGTTTGATACATTTCTTACGGGCCTTCTGGGGTTTCTGTTTGTCAGACGATGGCGGAGAGAGGTGCCGGGAATCAACACGAGGTCAAATAAATAAACAGATATTCAAATAAATTTGGAAAATCAGGACAGTATGCCTCCCATGCATAATTTCTATGAAATGACTGTAGTTCCACCGGCAGACGAAATAAACAAGGCAATTTACTGATCTAGCTAAGAGGCTTTGAGGGTCGCAGTCCAAATATATGAGAGTGGGAAAGTCTGAAGATGATATGTGGAGAGCTGGTGCAGTCTAAAGTTTGAGCCCTGCTCCATTATTATTTGGCAGCAGTATTCCTGCGAGATAAATGTCCAACATGCCACGCCTGGTACTGTACCCCCCCTCCTACTTGAAACTATTTGTCCTCCTCACTAACTTAGCATTGCAGAGAACAATGTTCAGGCAACGCTGGTCCAAAGTACATCATTTCTTTCATCGTGATTTGCTAAAGTGACCGAAATAACATCAAGATTTGGTTTATGGGCTTTCTGTTTTGTTCCGGTGTCTGATATAGATAAGGAGAAAACAAAGCTGTTTTAAATTTGGAGGAGAATCCGATACGCCTACACCTTTGGACAGGCCATTTCTAATTTCTAAATCAGAACCATACTCCCTCCATTCTAGTGGCCCGGCCTCTGAGGTTCCCTGCTCTGAACAACAAAAAGCGAAGTGACTCTGCGGTTCGGAGGCATCGACTACTATTCTACAGTAATACATGTAACTCATCGATCACTATTTACACCCAACACAGCTGCACTGATGAAAAGATCAAAATGTAAGATTTCTTTGTCTTTGAAGCGATCTCATCTTTGTTGTGACAGACAACAGTGAAAATGAAAAAGAAATGACTTCAAAACCTTGTCTAATTTACGAGGAGATATAATTAATGCATCTGGCACTGGCCCAAGTTAAGGATGTCGATATCATGTTGGCAACAGAACCTCTTGTCCTTTGGGAGAAAAAACGGTGTTAGTGACATTCACACGGACTATTTGCATTTCATTGTCAGTAACTCTATACTCCACTAAATCAGTCCAGGTCCGCGCTGGATCCTATTCTTGTTTGCATTACAGCTACAAGCTTATGGATGTGCTGACAACTAGCAGTCCTTTCCGAAGTGTTCCTCTGCAACGTGGAAACACAGGTTACACTACTTTTGCCCCTGCCGTTAGGGGGTTACTTGGAGGGTAAAGCAACTCTTGCGTTCCGGTGTTCTGAGAAAGGACAGTCCACACAGCTGTGCGCGGGGTAAATGCAAAACAAACATGCTTTGCACATGCTTCCCCTCAGCTGTCATGGCTCCTCTTTCAAAGTCCCACACTGCACCGGGCCTGGCTCGCTCCCATGGCTAAATAATCGACTCTCAGCGGCGGTGAGTCCACACACAGCCATGCTTTCGGGCAGTCTTTTTAATTAACACCGGGACATCTGTGGATACGGATTCTGTAACAGAACATAGCTGTCTGTGCTCAGTGCTAGCCTATCTTTTGATTGGCAGGGCAAGGTTGGGGGGTGGGGGGGTGTTAGGGGGCTATCAGAGCTCAGCCACAGAAGCTCAGGTCAACACATATGTGGCTGTGTTCTTTATTTTATAGAGGGTAGTCTTCTGAAATATACATAAGCCTGTTTTACAGACTAAGAAGTTAAGTCTACATTTCAGGAAAAAATACCCAAATGGTTTCTTTAGACATTTAAGAGACTATAAAACGGATTACAGAGACTGTATGGGTAAAGACATAAACATAAACGGACGCATTGATTGTCAGACAAAAGCCTGCAGATGTCCCCCCCGCCAAAATAAGAGTGATGCCATTTGCTGTCCATCTCTGTGCCGTCCCTTGTCACTTCTAATACTACTGAAGCAGGCGTATCCAAGTACTAGAATAATATAATGCTTTTTTTTGTGTGTGTTTGCGCGCATGTACAATTTTCTTTGTGCAGTAATTAATTTTTGCTGTTTAGAAACACCCTTGAAAATGTAACTAATATGTTGTAAAGTATCCTTGCGAGGAATTTAATATTATTTTGCGTGTGAGTGAAGGTTCTTGCTGGTGTTAGTTTTCTGGTGGGTTTTTGGTATGTAAATGAACATTACAGAAAGTTTGTTTTTGGATTGTTTTTCAAAGCTTCAAGCTAAATGTATGGCATTTTAAATAATTATTTACTTGCTTGTTAATGTTCTATATATATTGTGTGATTTACAACCGTAAGTTATTGCACTTACATTTTGCAAATTTTGATTTGCCAGCAGAGCAATTCTATTTTTTGGGGGGTTATAACTGATCTGGGTACAATATCACTATAAAACAGTTCATATTAAAACTCCAACATTGGATAATTTTTTATTTCTTTCTAAATGATCTTTTCCCATTGTTCTGGATCACCACCAGATCAGGTTAAAGTTTTTATGCTGACACTGAAGGCCCATCTTGTGCTACTATTATTTTGCGTGAGTCATGACAGCCATACAAATCAAACCGCGATTCTGAGGTTCTCCAAGGTTCCCAACGGTTTTGTGCGAGTCATTTTGCCCCGGGACAATTCCCGCTAAACACAGGCGGGCTATTTTAAGATTCTGGTTTGTGAAACGGCATCCATTCTCAACGCTCACCCACCATATATCTTCCATTCATAACTTGGAGTTTGGTGCTTCTGACGAAGAAGAGAGTCTGTGTGGTTCTTCCAGCAATGGGAAACGAATACACATTTCAAATCTGACACTTTTAGGGGAAGGAGGTTTTGTTTATATAAATGTTTTGAGACTTTGCGTGTGTTTGTTTCCCTCTAGATACTGATCAATAAAAAAAACTGAGTTTAATATACCGATTGCTTGCTTTGTTTTGGTTTACCGTACCAAAGCATATTCTGTTGGCTTCCTAAAGGTACTATAAATAGAAGATAGCTGACAGCTTCGATCATGTTAAATGTAGAGGACAAAAATACTGTCCTCTTGAACTGCTCACACTGTACAGCATGGAGTTATTAGATAATATTAATAGCAGGTGAGGCCCAAACGCGCTGCCTGTTCACTCCCACAGCACGAAGAAGGCATGGACACTAATGCTCGTCTTAAATACATGGACAGTGTGGTCTCACACTCAAACACAGACACACACAGATGCCCGATTTTCACAAAGTAGACAAATTTAGAGCGCAGCAATTGCAGTTCCTCCCACGGGGGCTTCCCTTGGGCTAAACAACAGACACTTCATAAAAAAGGGAGCTGCAGACAATCTGGCTCTCACTATGTAATTGGTCATTCGCTGACATTTCCAATACTCTACATGTTGCTGAAAACTCCTTACCAGATTCTCTCCTACTTTGCGAGGGAAGAGTCAGAACAGAACTACAAGTTCACTCCCCATAGAGATGAAATGCATTTATCTCAGACACTCAGGCTCCTGACTTTAAATCACTCACAGAGCTCCGACATCTGTTCCTTCCCTAGACAACAGAAATGACCACGTAAAAAAAAATAGCTCAGCTTAGATTGGAGACACAATTTCATCATTAATTACAAAGGTTTTTAAAAATCCAATTTATTACAATAATGCGTAATAACCAAAAAACAGAAAAAAAACACCTATTGACCAGAAATGGTATGGACGCCCTGGTTAGAATTTACACTAGAGCTTTGTTAAGAGTTGTGTGTCCCGATACCAAACAGATTCTAACAAAATCGAGCTCCTTCTTGATACAGAAGCAACTTCGGTAAATCTCCAAGCAAAATGTCTGTCCAATATTCAGCCATGTCTTAAACTTGAATGACAGCAAACAATGTGAATGTTAAGGGATAAATGTACAAAATGTTACATGTGAAATGTTGCTACTGCTTCGTAACTGTAAGGTTTACTGCACAGATCCCATGTTCCATACGAAACCCATTTCCTGTGTTGCTAAACTGCAGGAGGTCTGAAACACATATTGTTAAACAAAAGGTTTCACTGTTAGATAAATTACATAGACATATTACCATTACTGTTTCTAAACAAAAACACTGGCAGCAGCATTCCTGATAAAAAGGATATCATTCATTTGTCTCTGCCTCATCAGTTTCTCACACTAAAACAGCACCTGCAAAGAATAACAAGACCCCAAACGTCATGATATTCTAGTTCCTGTTAGGTCGTGATAACACTGACAGAAGCACTTGAGCATTTTATCGACTTTCATGAACATGCTGGACCAGAACATGGACAACCAGCTCTCGTTCTTCCACTCTAATAAAGAAACAGATAAATAAAACAACTACACCTCTCACAACAATCACTTATTGCATGACGCATGTCACACAAATCAAATTTCATTAAATGTTTAATAGAATCACTAATACGGCAAGACAACAGGGGTCTGATGTTATGTATATTGTTTGTGTTGGTTGTTCTCAGATGTACAGATGCAGTACAGTGTAGTAAACAGCTTTCTTTCCATCTAGGTAAAGGTCCCCACTTCGTCCTCGCCAGGGTCCATAGCACTGACAGCTTTTAAACAATTTCCAGTGCTACCTGCATCCACAAAAGAAGTCCATTCTGGTAGTAGTAAAGCTCAGCTTCCTGGAGGTCCCTCTTGAAGAAAAAATGTGGATCAAACAGCAGATTTCCCTTTGTCACAGAATAACTTCACTCTCAAAGAGTCTTTACATTAGAGAGAGAGAGAGAGAAAAGAGAAGGTCAGCAAGGGCTAGAGCTCTGCAACCTGCCTTACAAGACAAAGGCGTAGAGAACCGAGGCAGGGTCCTGTCATAGACTGCCAATGTTGGGGAAACTCTTGAGTTTCTCAGGGAAATCATCCTTGTACAGCACCGGGTCGGCACGGTGCTCCACAACCTTCAGAGGCATAGTGCCAAACACCGATGCAAATTTGTTTATACATTCAGACCTAAGGAGAAAGATAAACTTCATTAATCACAAAACACTGAAGCATTTACAATTAAAAAGCAATTTTTCTATGTTTATTCATTTAAACCAATGTGCTCAACTGGTGCTTTAAAGTCAATGACAAAAAAAGCATAATGTTACTCATTAACATACTGAAGCTGCCTTTTAATAAGATCATTAGAAATGACTGAAATATGGATCAAAGGTGAAACACACGAGCACAAGAGTGCAGGCTACTGGGGGTCAGAAATACAGAATTCTTGGCATTCCCTGAGTGGTGCCGAACCCCACTTTTATGGCAGGAAACGTATTCAGAGTGAGAAGCACGACCAGAGAGACCTCATCAATCTCCCCTAAGACTCCACTCAAAGAGATGCACGGCCTGTGAAGCCGTGCTCTATTACTTACACTCCTTATTCTCTTCCAAGGTCAAACGCTGGCTCGAAAGGCCAGCCCTGGGCTGAGCAGGCTCTCGCTAAAAGTGACATCTCTGAAGCACCATGACCATTAATGGGCTCTAAAACCCCAAAACCTTTTTTGTGTCATTTTGCCAAATGATAAAGTGCTGTGATATCACTGCAATAAATGTTTTTGCATGTCTATGCGGTGTTACACATTTGAGTCTACTTTGGTCTTTTCCCAGTTTTGTAGAACAGAATAGACAAATGAAAGAAGCTATTTTCTGTGCTCTGGCATAGCATGAATCTCTCAGTGCTGTTCAGACTAGAGCTTGGCACGCAAGTATAGGCTGTCTTGGATGGAGAACTTCTTCACTCTCTGGCTGCTGGAGGCATATCTCTCCTGTGAAGGGCCACAATGAGGCGATTGTTGGTGAAATGCACAATGTGTTTCAGATGTAGGCGTAAGCCATGCCAAGGCCAGGGAGCTGCCAGAGTTTGCTTTGTCCTACACGGAGAGAGACCAATTCATACTGTACCTCTCCACCATGTGCGTCTGGTCCAAGGACAGCCCATCTATTGCTGTGCACTCTGGGCACTTGAACTTCTTACGAGGAGTCACCTACATGGAAGGAAGACAAGACATTTTCACTCGTTTTAGAGTCACTTTGTGCTGCTGAAATTAAGCTGCCGTTTACATAAGTGTGATTTAACCCTTTAAGTGGCGAGTTTTTTTTTTTAAATACTGGATTTTTACATAAATATTTCAAACCTTGTGGCTTAAAAGGGGTTGAAGATAGAGAGTTATTATAAATTAGAAAAATATTGGGCATGACCTGAAGCTTATG
>JBBKCR010000036.1:5318305-5328495 GCA_037577295.1 Ladigesia roloffi | reverse complement strand
TGTGTGTGTGTATATATATATATAGATATATATAGATATATATATGTGTATTAGGGGTGGAGCCGAATACAAATTTTTGAAGTATTTGTCTGAATACCGGAGCTGAGGGTCTAAGGGTTTAATGAGCCCTCCCACAAGTTTACTAATGGTGCTTTTCCACTGCTTGGCACCGGCTCGTCACGGTTCGGCTCTACTCACTTTTTTGCCTTTCCATTACCAAATCTGGTACCTGGGAACCGGGTCCCAGTACATAATACATGAGACCCTCAGCTCTTGGTTAAAGAAAAAAAATTGAGGTGAAAACCCTCCTATTGTGTCCAAAAACTTATATTTCTGGGCAGGAACTGTATACGGGAATTAGTTCGAAGAGGGATGTCTGGGCCACAATTCACCCTCCTTACATCGCAACACTCGCATCCACGAACCCGTGTCAAGGTGTGAGGAGTGTGAATCTTGACACAGAGATTTCGGTTTTGCATCTAGATTGTTACAGCCCATATATATATATATATATACAAAATTTATGTAAAGCACTTGTGCTTTTAACAGCCCAAAATGGTGTGTATTATATGAAGAAAAGTAATGGGAATTCTGACCATTACACCAACAGGGTCTTTAATGATACTGCTTTCAGATACAGAGACTTTTATTTCGAGTTGGTCCTCCTTTGCAACTGCTATAATGGCTCTGCCCTCCCATGCTCTGAACTCTGTGAGTAATGTTTTTCTTTGTGGAAATCCTTCAGAGAAAAGTGGAAGCTGTTATGTCTGCAAAGACAGACCAAATCCATCTTAAAATATAGTATCTATTGTTTTATACAGAAATCTCCACAATTAAATGGAAAATGCAAATATGCTCTGTATTTTGTTTCGCATTTTACTTCTAAATGATTAAGGATAAAATGACAAACACCCTGCACTTTCTTCACCAGCCAGAGGTTATGCGTCTAGGCTGAGAAAGACAGGCCGACAGCCACTGTGCATCGGACATCTGTTTTTTTCCAGAACTCGTCTTGAGTTTTTCTTGTTTTTTGTTTTGCTCTTCTTAAAGCCCAGATGTTTTATGACTGTAAATTAAATTTTAAAATGCTGTTGAGCTCAGTCACTGTCCAACTTCTGCTTTAATAAGATGCACCACTGATGTAATTCATGCACATAAAAAGAAAATGCCCATGCATGAATTACAGTACAGTCTGTATGGGTTTAACTTTATATTTAAAATGAAATTAAAGTGTTTTGGGAGCATAAGTGTGGCATATTTCTTTTAGCATATTCCTGAATACAATTTTCTTAAAAGTATTTGTCAAAATATGGTATTAGGGGCATGTCAGTAATGCAAAAAAATTACCCGTTAAAAACAATTCACTGATTAATTACACCATGTGACTTTAACTCATTCTGTTCTTCAGCTGAAACATTCTACCCTTTGAGATGTGCAGCCGTGCACTTCTGCACATGTGCAATTGCACAGTCTTGGGATTCAGTGAAATCTGTGCTACCTTGGAATACTCTGGCAGCTGTAGAAGTTTCAAGGGATAGTTTTTCCACAGTGTAGGTTGAATAGATAGACTCTGCTGTTGATTTGTGTGATGGTAGCGTTTTTGGCAAGGCAGCATTAATCATCAAATCATACTTTTTTCCGACCATAGAATGACAGTGTGTTTCGAGTTATATTTTATTTTGTTTAGCTGTTCATTGATGTTCTCTTGCCAAAAAAAAAAAAAACACGAAAAGAGAAGTGGTTCATGGCACTTTGAAAAAATATATAAGATTTGGAGCTATCATCAACATCACTGCTTAGGTTTGACAATGTGTTCAGACTAAGCCAACAGGATACATTAATTATTTGCTAAATGTGTGGAGCTGAGTAAATAAATGTTATTTTTTTATATTAAAATGGATTCAGTAAACTCTCCCACAAAAGCTCCTCCTCCTGAGAGCCCCATTAATGTCGGCCCACTGTATGTTGTCCCTGCCTCTTTAAGGGCTCTCTGTCTCCGTCTGGTGGAGAGTTTAAGTGAGACTGGTCCCGGAGCTGGCGCGGGGTTGGTTGTGCGTATTTTTGTGTGTGTGTGTTTTCCCCCTCTGTTTTCACTCTGTCTGAGCGTATCGAAGTGAAACCAAACAAGTGCTTTTGGAGGAGAACGGAGCATCTCGGAGAAATCAGAGCTTTACGGACGGATAGGAGGGGGTGATGGACTGGGGAGGAAGACAAGGAGAAGACCTGCAGGCTTTCTCAAAACACAGGATTTGACAAATTGCGTCTGAGAAAATAAGTGACACTTCTCTCACACTTGATCTCTGTGTTTTCTGTCTTCGTAACAAGAAGCTATTTGACTGTAAATCAGCCTATTGTGTGTTTTGGCTTCAACTCGTGTTCAGAAGGCAAAACTGAACTCAACAGAAGGCAGTTTTGAACTCGTAATATATTATTAAGGCTAGCCTGTAAGACCACTTGTTGAAATTTCGGAAAAGGAAAAAAGTTCGCAGTGTGTTAGAAGAGTTTACAATTTTGGAATACACAGGCAAAAATCAGAAATGCACGATTTGACTCGTTTAGGAGCACTTTATCCTCTGCAATCTGTTGAATTATGTCTCGTTTTAACAGAAGGGAGGAGAAGAAATTTCCCAGAATAACAGGCTAGCAGGTTAAAATCTGTCTCTTTGACTTAATTTGGACATTTTAACATTGTAACAAGTGTCTATCACAAAAGCAGACGTTTCAACACAATATAACAACAAAACGAGCACCTGGCTTAGCTTTGGGTACTTTAATCTTCGTTTAAAAGTCAAAAGTTTGTGAAGCTTCACTTGCTAACAGTTAGCTGTTAGCTAAGCTAAGGCTTAACGTACGAAGCTACAAACGGAATTGTATATTTTCATAAAAATGGTTTATTAATCGCTATTAATTAGTTATTAACGTATAAGTAAGCCCTGTTTCTTGTAGATATCTGCTAAAAGGCGATACATTGTCAGAAAATGATGGCAAAGGCTAACTAAACTTGTTTAGCTTAGCTATGCTACTTTGCCTGCAGTAAATAAAATAGTGAAATAAAAGTTGTCTTGAGTTTTTAGTGAGAGCTTTTGGACTTTATTGCTTTTTTAAACGCTTACGGATTAAACAAGGAGGAAAAAAATCGTATTTTTGTTAAAAAGAAAGGGCTGTGAAGCGTTTGTTTTTGTTGGGGAGATTTTGACAGCTCGAGATTTTTGCAGGAATGACAAAAACAGGAGGAGATCCGAGTCGTTGTTGAGGTCAAAGTTACTAAATAAAATAAAACATTAATCTGAAAGTCCGTTGGTTCTAAAATATAATCACCCGCGGCCCATCATGTCTGGATCCCCGGGCTCGAGTGCCTCAAACCCGAGGAAGTTCAGCGAGAAGATCGCCCTCCATAACCAGAAACAAGCCGAGGAGACCCGGGCCTTCGAGCAGCTAATGACGGACCTCACCGTATCAAGGGTAAAACAACTTGCTTTCCTCACTTTTACACCGCTTTAGTCCATTCAGAGCAAGCTGGGTTAAATATCGGGTCCACTTTCCAATCAAACTCATCAGTTTTTGCGTTCTGGCTTTAATTTCTATCTGTGTTTCTAAAGACAACCTGCCTCTGAAGTTGTTAAACCAGTAGTCGAGTCATATTTTATAATACAGATCATCACCAAGCTCTACATTTGTGGGAAGAATGTGTTCCAGCATTTGGTTTGTTGAGGCAGCTGATGGTCTGATGGTTAGGGAGTTGCCCCTATGACCAAAAGTTTGTGGGTTTGAACCCCAGGACTGCCAGTGGCACCACTAAGGTATACTTGAGAAAGGTACTCACACACTGCTCCCTGGGGACTGTGTTTCTTGTTGTCCACTGCTGCACTTGGTGATTTTTAAAAATGCAGAGATAGAATTGCCCACTGGTCACTAGGGTTGGGGACCGTTTGGGTTTTTCCGATACCGGTGCCAAATCGATACTTTTAAAACAGTACCAGTGCCAAAACGGTGCCTGAACTGGTACTTTACAAAATGATGTACAGTAAAAATGGTGGATGACTCAAAAGTACATTTTTATTGAAAAAAGGGAATGCTTGAAATTGAACAATATATTAAAAGATTAAAGTATATATGAATAGATAAGCAAATACAAAACAACTAAAAGCATAAGCCACCTAACCCAAATAAAATAACTAAACCGCTTAAAACCGGGGCGCAGATAGCATGTTTAATACGGAGAATTAATTGATTGAAAATGTGTTCCTTTTTATTAGTCACGCGCCACCGGGAACCAGATTCAAGTAATGGGAAAGCGAAAAAGCGAGTAGAGTTAAACCGAACGAGCTGGTACCAGTCACTGGAAAATCCCCATAAATGACCAAGCTAACAGAGTAATCATGAGAGCCCCGACTGCAGACATCAGTAAGGCACCTTAATAATAATCTCCTGATCAAACTCCGTTTCCCGAAAAAGTTATAAACTGCCTCCGGAACCCAGTTAGGGTACATCTATTCAAAATCTATTCACCAAAAATAATTATGCTGTTAAATCTGTTTTCGCTCAGCCGAGACTTCACCCCGACTTCCGAATGTGTGTCTGTCTCTCTCTCTCTCTCTCTCTCTCTCTCTCTCTCTCTCTCTCTCTCTCTCTCTCTCTCTCTCTCTCTCTCTCTCTCTCAGCTTTTGGAACTCAGCTTTTTGAAGTGCAGCTTTTGATATAAAGTTTTTCTTGTCACAAAACAAATATTTTAAAAGTATTTGTTTGAAATATTTATTTGTAAAACACACGTTATTTGTGCCTTTCCGAATACCGTATTAGGGTCCATCCCTACAATCCTGACTAGGAATCTGAATCTGTGGAAAAGTGGGGTTCCAGAGGGGCATTTTTTGGTTTTTGGAAAAAAGCTGTAGTTGTTTTTTGTTTTTTTCGTGGCTTCATCCTGGAAGTTCTGCAGGTGTTAAAGTCAGACACACCCACCCATTGAAATGTTCCATTTCAGCCTGTGTATTGTGTCTCCAAATTGTAAGTTTTGAGCAAACAGCAAATAAACAAATCAAATGTTTTCTCTGTTCTGTCCACAAATACATCTTTCAGAGCAACCACGTCGAGTTTGGATTTGTTTAACCCTATCAGAGTTCTGATTTTCTACATTGTAAAGTGTGTAAAATGTGTCCATATGTCATAAAGCATGAAATTCTTTATCTGTATTTAAGCCATACAACCCAGCAGTCAGGAACCCTGTACTCAGGTAGAAGTGTGTAGGAATGATGTCTTGCTCAAGGGCGCCCCCAGTTGTGCCACTAGCAGTACTGGGATTCGAGCTCATGGCCTTCTGATCACAGGGTCAAACCACCAGGCCACCAGTTGCCCAATTGAAACTCCAATTTCAAATTTTATGCAAATTCCCCATGTTAACACTGAGCTACTCCTACACCTGAGCTACACCAGTGGTGTGGTCTAATCCTGAGGCTGAAAAAGATTCTTGCTAGTTCACTCTGTCTTTTGTTGCTAGATTCATTAAAAAAATACTTTGACAAATTAAACCAGTGCGAAAATAAACCCTACAAATTTGCAAATCATTGAATCTTAATTTTGTTTAATTAATTTAGGCATTAGATTAGATACTATTTTAGTTCATAACACTGTAACAAAGTCGTGTTATTGACAAAGCAGCACAAAGGAGAAGAAAGGCAGTTCTTTTGTGTTGAGAAGCGTCAGCGTAGTCAAACACTGCCTAGTTCAAGGTCTGGCTCCCTGCTGAGATCCCAGAAAAAGGCAAAGCTAGGCTCTCAGGCAGCAGATGAAAAGAGGAGGCAGATGGGACTGCAGCCTGTCCCCGGACATTTTGCAGCAGCCCCCTACAAAGACACCCATCCACCTACACACAGGGAGAGGATGGAGCGGCTGCCTGATTGTTACGCACAGCACTGCGTCGTCCCTTTCACTCTAATTAGCTGCTGCACAGCATGTCCCGGCTCCCTGACTCGCATCTGAAAGCAGGCAGGAGTAGATACACCTGTGAGCTTTCTCCACATCCCCCTCCCGTACCGATTCCATACAAAAAGCTTTACAGATGGGTCCGCTCGGCTTCCTCTGTGTCCTCGCCCGCATTCATAAGACTGAGTCTGGGTCCTACTGGGCTTCCATTGATTCCGGCTGGAAAGAAAACATTAGGGCTGCAGGCAGGTGGAGCCGGGATAATGAAGCTCTTTAATAAGACGCTGATCAGGCCCTGCACTACTTTTGATGCTCGGAGGCAGGAGGAGCAGCGCGGCTCTGCAGTAGCAGGGGGGCGCGGGGAATCAATCCCAAATTAAAACATGAAAAAGCTGTAGAACCTAAAACTATTTCTCATTCCTGACAACAGCCGAAGTTTCTACAAAGAAAAGCAAAGGCATGAACCGCAATCCCTGCTTTTCAGCTAGTTACGTTTCTTGAGGGTGTGACCTTCACACACAAAAGCAACACTGACTTTGGAAAAGAAATGAAATGTTTTGTCCTCAGACACAATAACGAATCTAATCCAAGGCATGTAAAATCAGACACATCTCCAGATAAGGAGAACTACAGCACCCTAGCCAGAAACATCCGTCAGCTCTTCAGAATTTATTCAGAAAAATGTTTTGTTCCCTATTTTCACACTTAGAACAACAGCCAGTTTTAATCTTAAGCTTTGGTCCCTATCTGGGGGAGTGAATGGCACATTTACATATTATCAGTGTTTACATACTGAATTAAAATCACTATTTTAGAAGTTAAAACATGTGCTGATCCATTTTTATGGGCCTTTAAAGTATTTCGATTTTATTATACATTAATTTGTTCCATTTCATGGGAAAATAAAGGTTCCTAAGATAAATATGACTGATGTAGTATTGCTGATAAATGTGACAGATGCAGTAAACACTGATAAAAGTTTAAACTCATTCCAGATGGTCCATATATGGGAACTATGTAGCAAATACAGTCAGTTTTGCCTTCACTGTTTTTGCGATGCCATAAAAATGTCTTTATTTTGAGAAAGGGTGGGTTCAGCCCATCCCATTCTCACTGAAGTCATAAGTGTTTTGTAAACGAGTCCAGCACTGGAATGTCAATCAAAACCATTAATTTACATATTGTGAAAATAGCCTGTTTAATAATAAGTAATATTGAAAGGGTGGAAACTGGTTGTGTGAAAAGGAATGAATATATCATAGTTGAACAAGAGGTTTAAAATATAATGTAAACTGAAAGTGGTTCCAACCACTGGCTGTTCGTCTTTACTTCCAAAGGTTTTCTGTCAGTCAAAACCGAATTTATCCTGTCAACAAAGCCTGAGCAGGCCTTGTCTGCTTTTAACACACTGACAGAGTGTGTAATCAACTAATTGCTGGGCCTTCTTTAAAATCGGCTTGTTGTTTTGGCATTTCGACCCTTCCTCACCTCTCTCTCTCTCCGGGTTAAAGGCAGCTAATCTGTTTAATCGCTGAGGGGGAGCCAGGTCTCAGTCGAGCCTTCTCTACTCCTCTACCACAGACACTGCCGTAATCTCGCTGCCCGCAAATCCCCCCGCTCACCTGCCAATCAGGTACCGGCCTGCACGGCTGTTCCTTTTAAGTAGCTTTGCCTGTCTTAACTAAAGCCTAGGGATGAAAAGCAATAGATAGGGGGTATAAAGACTTGTGCTGATCTAAAAAGGATTTCCTGACCAGTTTCTTTTCCATAAATGAAGAGCAGATCGCTGGTGGCAGGTTTCTCCAATGAAGCCGAATTCATAAACGAGGCCGGGAGGCCGACGGTCTTCAGAGGGATTCCTCATCCCGTCTTTTGAAAAACACACTTCAGATGTGTGCCTTCGCCAACTTGATAATACATTAGTGCGTTATGAGGGGAAATGATGCAAGATAAACTATCAGAGTTCCTGACCTACAACAAAGCATCTGTTTCCTCACGATAAAGACCACAGGTCATGGGCCAAGAACTTCTTTCTTGCGTTTCCTTTAACCGAGTCCCTGAGCTTAAATTAGGGTTTACATCTAGAGGAAGAATCTTAATGGTCAGCTGAAAAGCGGCACTGAAGGTCGCAGCCCAAGGAAAACACGTCTGAGGAGGGGGTTTGGCAGCTGACTCACAGTGGCCAGGGACTCAGCAGAGAGGGAAAAACATCATTCAAGTTGCATTACACAGAAATGATGCCAAAACCAAAACAAACAAAATAAAAACATTTATTTAAACCCTAGTTTTTACCCTATTTATGATAGGAGAGCAACACAAATAACACACAACCACAAAACTTAATGTCCAACCTATGATAAACACTATATTGAAAGAAGTGTTGTTTTAAAAAAAGCATTATTTTCAGTTTAGTGTTTTCCAGGTTTTGGTCCAGGCTCCTTACTTGAAGGGAAGCTTAACGCATCAGCTGACCAAGATATTTTGGACAACGCCATGCTATCAACTTTGTGGACCCAGTCCAGGAAGAACCTTATTTGTTCCAGTATGATTGTGTCCCAGTGCACAAAGCAGCTCCCCAAAAACGTGGATGGAGGAGCTCAGTGTAGAAGAACTTGAT
This sequence comes from Ladigesia roloffi, assembly GCA_037577295.1. Lineage (NCBI taxonomy): Eukaryota > Metazoa > Chordata > Actinopteri > Characiformes > Alestidae > Ladigesia > Ladigesia roloffi. Next base: position 5,319,959 of record JBBKCR010000036.1, on the reverse strand, counting down.
TGGTCCACACAAAGTCCTGACCTCAACAATATCCAACACCTTTGGGATGGAATGGAACGGAGATTGAGATCCAGAACATCTCGCCCCAAATCAGTGGCTGATCTCATAAATGCTCTACAGATTAAATGGACACAATCCTCTCATAGAAAATCCAAAATCTTGTGGACAGCCTTTCAAAAAAACTGGCGAACGGGGGACCAACTCCATATTAAAGTCTATGGATTTGAATGCAGTGTCGTTAAAGTCTCTGTTGGTGTGTTGGTCGGGCGTCCCAATACTTTTGTCCACATAGTGTAGTTGTAAACAATCAATAAGCCTAGATTGAAGGACCAAACAGAAGCTACATCTCCAACATAGTACAATGTTCTCCAGCCTTGCACGGTTGGGGGCAACATTAAACAACATCACTGTTACTAGAGTGGAGGACACTTCACTCGTAAAAGCGTTTAAAAGAAACTTAAGGCTGTAAATACAAAAAAAACAATGTTGCTCCAAATTTAGATCGATTCACTCAAACCGATGACCACGAATAAGAGACAAAGACACTTATTAAGAGGAACGCTGTCTGGTTTCGTATAATACAGAACACACACGCTGCTCAGAACATAAAAGTGTTTTACTACGGATCAAGCACAAGCAGACCGAAGAAAGTTCGGCTCGTGCGCTACATTAGTAACAAAACCGGAACGTGCGCTTACCGTGATCCGGTCACTCCAGACACTCCGTGCGGTGCTGATTTGAGGAGAAGATTTTCCAAATGTGTAAAAACGTTAAAACTAGCCCTTCGTGTGGTTCCCCGATCCCGTCGTTTCATCCCTCAGAGCTTGGCTGAGACTCTGCAGAGCTGGAGTTGTGTTCGCCCGGGCTCGTGCAGCCACTGCCCAGGGGCGGGGCCACACGCTCGTGCACGCCTCCACCCAAAAACACGGTTCGAGACTTCCCCTACAAAGTCTAAATAATCTCCCAAACAGTGCTGAAGTTCGCACGCTCAACTGATTGTGATGGACTGAGAGGTGAGGGAGTTTCCCCTGTGATGAGAAGGTTGTGGGTTTCAATCCCAAGGCAATTAGTGGCACCACTGAGGTACATTTGAGCAAGGTACCGTCTCCACACACTGCTCATTGGACTCCTTGCATTCCTGGCTGCCTGCTGCTTTACTTGGGTAAAAAGGTTAAATTCAGAGAAAGAATTCCACACTGAGTTCTGTGGTGTGTTTCCGTATGACAAATGAACGTTTTACACTTACAAGTCCAACAATTTAGTGTTTAAGTTGTTCTTCATTACAATACATTAGGATGCCTTCATATTTCACTGCCATGACATTGTATTCAAGTCCATAGATTTTAATAAGGAGTTGGTCCCCCTTTGCAGCTGTAACAGCTTCCACTCTTACTGGAAGTCTTTGCACAAGATTTTGGAGCTCCTGTGGGAATTTGAGTCCATTCATTTTGTAGAGCATGCATGAGGTCATACACTGAAGCTAGACATGAATGTATGGATCTCCTTTCCAGTTCATACCAAAGGTGCTGGATAGGGTTGAGGTCAGGACTCTTTGTGGACCAGTCAAGTTCTTCCACACTGAACTCCTCCAGCACGTCTTTATTTTTGCACTGGGACACAGTCCTGCTGGAACAGAAAAGGTTCTTCTCCTTAC
>JBBKCR010000036.1:5281947-5292378 GCA_037577295.1 Ladigesia roloffi | reverse complement strand
CCACACTCTCCTCTCACAGGGAGACCAGCTGGATGCTGAAACACTACTAGAAGTTCCTCAGAGCTCATTATTGCCAGAACAATTGCCTGAATTATTGAAGTTCTGTAAATGCTGCATTTTCTTTTGTCTATTTTTCGTCATTTCCTCTAAAACTCTGCTTTAAAGAACAATATTTTTATTTGGAAATGAGGAGAAATATTGTCAGTAGCTCTTAAAAACTAAGGCAAAGCTGGTCAATTTAAAACCTGCACCTAAAAAAGACAAAACCTGGGGCACCGAACATTTTGTCTGTATCTGTATGTAAACAAAAGCTCAGTCATTCTGAATACACCCTCAGCTCTCTTCTCACAGGGGCCTAAGCTTATTAGTCCACTTATGTCTGCAGACGAAGACAAATATGAAAATGTGTTTCCTACTTAGAACACAGACATACATGAAAAACAAGGAATTGATGTTATTTTCACAAAGGGATTTTATTTGGATTTCAAGTATTCAAAATTGTTAAATAATAACAGAACATTTTTTAATTGATGGGCAATGTCACACTTGCCCTCCTTTTAAACTTCTATTTAAACTGTACCCCACTCTCTTTATAAACATCTATTCACACTTTTAGGATCCAGGATGACTTGTTAACGCAAGGACGCGGATGGATATCGTTTATGGGGGAAGACGACGGCTAGTCCAGTTCACAGCTGCTGGTGATATGAACACAACATTCATCTCTAAGCATCGTTTGACATGTTTAACACGGACTCTCTGCTCTTGTGTTGCCACTAGAAAACAGAAAAACACAAAGAAACAGAACATCTACAATAAAAACCAGCAAAGAAACCCAGAAAAGCCACAGTACGTGTGTGTGTGTGTCAGTGTCTGGCCAGTACCGAGAGGCTGATATTGTGAGGGGCCCATCATAAGGCACCTTGTGCTTTCCGATAAAAGACAACAGCTCAAAACAAGTCGTTCAAACACATCCTGCCTTGTCTGAAGATACTGACAGCAGATGATACGAGCTGCTGAAAAGTGGAAACTCTGATGTTAAAAAGGATGCCATGATCGAGAGAGAGGGATTCCAGTGATTTCTGCATTAAAAAGATCCTTGGCTTGAGGCGGGTCTGGCACGACATTTGAAAAATGCGTCTTTCTCTAGTGCTTAAAATGAGAGTGGGATCGCTAAAAAAGAAAGAATTCCGCTAAAACCACTAATGCCATGCTGATCATTTGCAGAGATGCATTACAGAGTTACAAAAAACATGATAATATAAATCATTTCATTTCCATTTCCCTGTTGGTAATGACAAACCCACATGTTCATTAACAGGCTCAACTTTTTTTTTGTAAAAGGTAGTGATCAAGACAAAAGTTCTCTGTTGGCAAAAAACAAAACAAAAACTATTACTTAAAAATAGACCCACAATACAAACTGAATCTAACTGAACATCTAAAGGAAAAAAGTTGAAAAATATATTAAAATATTTAAAAAATTCAAAAGTGAAGAATACCTCTATCCTCGCAACGTGTGGAATGTCATTCTGTCATGAGAATGCTGGGAGGGGCCTGGGAGTGAAGGAGCGATCCTTGTGTAGAGAACAGGGTCAGGTCCATCAATAGTCATAACGTATGGACCCATTTTCTTGCAGTGTGGCTCACAAGCAGAACAAACGTTTCTTCTTCGAATGGTCGTCGTTATTTTGTAATTAATGCATGTAAGTGTATGTAATGAGGGCTTGTCACATTTGAATAACAGCATGAGGTGCTAAAAACAAAACAAAACACAAAGTGTTGACGGGCCAATGTCAGTTCTGTGCTGTGTGTGGAAAAACAGAATGATATCCAAAATGTACATGGTGCTACGAGACCCATCATGGATTTGTTTCTCCAAATGATTCAAGGAAAGCAAACTGTTAAAATAACATACGACAGTCTGAGCATCAGACCGAACACATACATACCTTACTTCTGTAAATAGGTAAGTACATCTTACAAAATCTGTACAACAGTAATGTCCTTTTCAACATTACAAGTGCATTATTTATTTTACATTAAAACCACCTTCTCTCCGACTACCAATAGTCTATTTTTTTTTTCAGTGAATTCCTTTTATACTCGACACAGAAGGAATGGGAAATATTATGTACATCCGGGTCTGCACCCTCAGAGCTTATGCACTGAGCCTTAATGACTGATCCTCCCTCCTCTTGGAGGAGATATCAATGTCTATGGAATCTTTCCCAACAATGAGTCGGAGGCGTTTTGCTGGTGGGAGTGGGATGAAGTCGTCGTCGTCATCTTCCTCCTCTTCCTCGTCCTCCTCAGACGAAAGCTGCTTGTTCATGTGGTTACCCCTACAATCGCCGTTCTGTGCTTCACTCTTTATAATGCCGAAAGAGCTCCCCCTGCTGGCGCTGGTCTCACCAGGACGCGCTGGTGCGCCCAGGTCCTCGCCGTCCTCGCGCTGCAGTTGTATCGTTAATTTAGCGGAGCTAGGATGTGCCACAGCGCCGAAACTGTTGTTCAGCCTGGCGTACGCATCCGTGTTGTGGTCTTTACTGAACTTGATGCTGAATCTGGAGTTGGCGTGAGCCTCGCTGGCCTCTTTAGACGAACTACCGCAGCTGTCCCTGCGTCGCCGCAACGTCAGCTTGGGTATCCCCGTGCTGTTCTCCATAATTAGAGCATCATAGCGCGTGACCTGGCGCTTCTTCTTCCCCTTCCTTGACCGCCGACTGCTGCCCTTAGACTTTCTCTTCTTGGCCTTACTACTCCCTCTGGTCTTGTAATGCTGAGGCCTTTCAGAAAAACCGCCGGCTGTATCTGACAGAAACGTGAAAGGTCCCCCGCACAAGTCCTCAGTCTTGATTATTCTCTTAGGCTCAATTGGAGTAAAGCGGCGGCTTTGCGAGTGAGAAACCCGCCTGACGTGTCCGTCCTCTGGCTCGGGCTCGCACAGCCTCAACCCGTGAGAAAGATACTCCTCCATGTCGGCCGGCTCTGTTTTAATGACGACACTGGCCGGCAAGAGGGCCTGGTCTTCAAAAGTGCTTGGTGCGGTCTTCAGGTCGCCGATCTCCTGTGCCTTCAGCAAAGTCCTGATTGACCTTCGTGTCCTATAAGTGCAAGTCCGACCGGTCTCTAATGCCGCAGAACATTCTAAAGAATGTTGATTGTTTTCCTTCGCAACATGCTGTGGCAAGCAGTCCCGAGAAGCCAGCGATGGGATTGCTCCAAACAAGTCCTCCTCCAGTTTAACAGGGACATCTCTGCAGCCCGTCGCTTTGGGCTCCTTAGGGCCTGTAACTTCTTTAGCAGAGGCCTTCGCCTCGCACCCTCTACTCTGGCTCCGCAACTTTATGTTCATGAGCAAAGGCTTTGAGGGATTTGACTTCAGTCTCTTTGGTACCCTGTTATTAATTTGTTTGGAAGGTGAGGTAGATGAGGTGTAGGCTCTTGAGAGAGCCTGTCCATCTTGAGTCCTGGATTTACTCAGTCTTGTGCTCCTTTTCCTAGATGCTAAATGGAAAACACTTTCATTAGAACAAATTCAATATTATAACGTCACATTTACCTCAACACTTTTTTTCTCCCAATATCACATATAGATTAATAAACAAAGTCTTCCTTGTAAGATCTGCTCCCACATTTGAAATATGCAACCTTTAAAAAAAAAATACAATAAACAGGACAATTTCCACTTGTAAGCACATCTTACAAGATGCTGACTCTACAAGTACTGAAGCTTGGGAAGGACCTTCCAAAAGGATCGAGTGGAAATATGTGGATTTTATGATGCAGTCATATATACTATAAGCTCTCATGGGCCTCCTGATAATTTCTAGCCTCACGTCTGTTTAACACGTTAGAAGTACAATAAATATTCATGAAGACTACCCCACTGACTTTGAAAACTGTGGACAGGTGACTTATGTATTCTATGTACTTAAAAGAAAAATTAAATCAAGATGAATTCTTACATGAATGTATTTTTGGTGAATCCTGAGTATCTGCATCGGTGTGAGAGCCAACGGAGTGGCTATCAGAGTTCTGATTCCCTTCTCCCAGCTTCTTCAACCTGTTCAGCCGCTTGTCAGTCTCCCTCAAGCCGTATTTGCTATTAATAACCGGGACCGCCACAGGGAGTCCCATTTTTGATTTGAAAGCACCAGTGCCACGTCTGCACACAAATGAGAAGTTCATTCAGCGCAACTGAACACTTGAGCGTTTCAAACCCTTGAAAATCCCAAAACAAAAAGGACAAAAACAGCTATTATACCTTTCACATGTGTAGCATTCGCAAAATTCATTACTTTCTCCAAAGAAGCCATCGCCATAATAACATGAGATTTCTTCTCCGGGTTCAATATCTCTGAGGACTTTGACGCAAGCCGTGTCTCGACCCGTTGACACAAACTGAGAAAAGGAAATGTGTTTTTTATTTTGACATACTCTTCACACAAAAAAGGAGTAATGTGTTTAAGACAGTGAACACTTAATTACCTTACAGTTCGGCCGGCAATCTGAAAATAAGATGGAAAGAGCAGTTTTAGAGAAAGTAAGTTACACATTAACACCTACAAGCAAAACACATTAGCTTCCCTCATATGAGGCATCACTTGTGTACAAAGTGTGACCATACCGTGGTTAATGAAAGCAGCAGGTCCCAGCCATAGCTGGGCACAGTTTTTCCGAGTGGAATACATGACGCTGAAGTCATTTTCCCCATGGCGCAATAACATCTTCTCCTCACTTGATGAAAGTTCAGCAATGCAGCCAACCAAGTACTCAATTTGATCGTATCTTTTCCTGCAGAAGTAGAAACGTACCAATGGAAAATTCCAAAAAATTATAATTAAGATAGGATCTAAAGACAAAAATATATCAGGATCTGAATATATTTTACCATTCTTTTGTAGCAACGATTTTGGCTCCATTTTGCTCGGAGGAATACCTGTTACAAGGTAATATTTCAAACCCACTCTCACTGTCAAACATGCGTAAATAAACAAAAATCTGAAAGAAAACAGACACACAAACAAGTTTAACACATTTTCTTCATGTAAATACAGATGAAAACAAAAAGACAACAGTGTAAAAAGGTAGAGAAAAGGTTACTGTTAAAACATTCTAGGTGCATACATGTTGTTTAAACAGCTTCTCCTGGCCCTTGGTCTTTGGAAGATAGTGGTTTCTGGAGAAGTCTCCAGACATTAAGGCCTTAAACGCCTGCTCCGGGTTACTGTGTTTCTTAAAACTCTCTATGATTTCCTTTAGCTCTTCTTGTCTTCCTTTAATTGGTCGAAACCTATAAGCAGTGAAGAAAGCGGGTGGGTATGTGAAATCAGGCACAAAATTAACTATTAAAATTAAATAGTATTAAGAGACATTGCAACAATCATACTGAAATATAGTTACCTTGCATTCATCTTATGGGTTTGAAACCCAAGGTACGGGTCCAGAATGAGTCCTGTGGTGAGGTCATCGTTCTCACAGAGTTCCTTGGCTGTCATTCCTGAGGACGGGACGTGACGCCTCTCCACCTCCAATGGCCCGGCATTGAAACCTACAACGTAATTACAAATAAAGGTAAATGTCCAACACTACTCACGTTTTTTCCATTAACCTCAGGTCTTTTAAGTCCAAGAACTAAGAACACTCACGGCGGCTGCATCTCCTGCCGTTGAGGGAACTATTGCTAGTACGCAGATGTGGCGTGCGAGCTTGGCTCCCTGGCTGTTCGCTGAACCTGCTTCCATGTCGCCTGCCATTTACTACCATGTTTTTGGATTCTCCCAACCACTTCATTCCCACAGACTGCCTGGGTTAGGTGCATTGATTCTCCGAGCTGAGGAGGAAACCATGAGTGCAGATGTTTGTAAAGGGCGACTGGCTTTCCACACACCTGAAGCAAGAAGGTTAGTAGTACATTTACATTGATGGCATTTTATCCAAAGAGACTCTCATTTCCCAAATACAGAGGGCGGTCTCCTTGGATCAGTCTCCATGGGGTAAAGGGTCTTGCTCAGGAACCCCAGTGCTGGGTTGCTGAAGGTAGGACTCGAACCCAGGACCTTGGTCGGGAGGCAAGTATCCTTCCCACTAGGCCTCCACTTGTTTAGGTTTAATGCCATTTCAACAACAATGGTTCTTTCATGTAAAAAAATTATATATGGGTGGTTGTGACCTAGTGAGTAAAACACCTGTGCGCCTGTGAACCTGAGGACCACAAAGTCGCAAGTTCAAACCCCACCACCTTCTACCATGGACACTTAACCCTCTGTGTCTCCAGGGTGACCTTCCCTGTAACTAATGACTGAGTCGCTCTAAATAAGGGCATCTGCCAAATGCCCCCTCTTCCCTTTATATTAAATCCTATTTCCTTTATATTATACATATAACTTATTTGAAAAGAAGACCCTTAAATTAACAAGAACCATTAACTGATATTGGATCTAATTATGGTTTTAAATCAATATTTGATCAAACTTTAAAAACTTAATATGGTGGTACCTTATGAAAAAGTTCTTCCGGACTACTGTGGCAGGAAAATTGTTGCGATGTAAGCAGAACAACAAAGTACAAAATGCTTCCCTGACAAGGCCACATTAAAAAACTGACATGACGGGGTTCACACCAGAAGCAACACTGCACTACACAATCTGTTTGAATCCAAGGTCAAACGAACAATTTTACAGATTGTCATAATGTCTTCAAATTTAAACTAATGCACAAAGTGTGATAAGAAAACAATCACAAACAGCTTTTTCCCCTACACCCAACACCCCTTCCAAACCCGGCGCCCCTCCAACTTTCCCCATTTATCTATAGTAGTTATTGAAAATAGTATAATGCTAAAATATATTGAAAATAAGGCTGTGTTACTCTCTCATATAGGATTACTTCGCTTAAAATGCAGATAAATAGCTAGTCAATCTCATGGAAATGAACAGAAAAAATACAATTTACAAATTTATAGCTGGTAATTAACCTATAAAATCAATAACAAGTCGTTTAACAACTTTGTGCATGTGTTTATTTAATAGTGTGTTCAATGTGTGTCCAAATTTTAACTATATACCCCAACATTTCCCACTGTGTTTATAAATTCAGTGAAAATTTTAGTTAGTAAATAGAACCTTAGTGGGTAGTATTTGTTTGCGAGGAGATGAAAAAGTTCTTAAATATTACTAATCTCAGTTTTAATGTCTAAATACAAAAAAACTGCAAAAACAGAGAATATAGTAAGGTAGGGCGGTGGCTAACCAGTTTGACACCAAAATAAAACAAAATGCTTTTTTAGTCATGTTATTGATCAGTTAGTGAAGAAGAACTAAAAACAGAAACCGAGTGAATCGAGTGTCTAAATACAAAGAAATTGCTAAAATAACACAAAATGGCACTCAAGCCGGAATGGTTGCTAACCGGTTTTTCAAATCAAACCAAACAAGAAAGCTTATTTTGTCAGTTTACAGCTCAGTTCATCTAAGTGTACTAAAAAAGAAACTAACTACCGTTTTAACAGTCTGATAAAATATCAAATAAACCCGGAAAATAGCCAGGAATTCTCCTAAAATTACCCAAAATGGCCCTGAACCTGAGAATGTTGCTAAACAGTTTAGTCACCAAAACGAGGTAGAAAGATGTTTTAGTATTTGTACAGCTCAGATCGTAAAACAGTACTAAATATAGACAAATACTAGTATTAATAGACTTAACAATTACCAAAAAAACCTGCTAAAAAAAGACAAAAATGCTCTAAGGCTGAGAGGGTTGCTAACCAGCTTTGTCACCAAACCAAGCCAGCAAGCTCTCTTTAGTAATTTTACTGTGCCGGTAGTGAAAAAAATGTTAACGATTAAACTAGCTACTGTTCAAATCGATTGTCTAAATACTAAAAAAGTTGCTAAAACAGCCAGAAATGCCTTAAAACTCGGATGGTTCCAAATCTCTCTTGTTGCTAAGCTAACTAGCCACTTTAGCTGTGTGGCTAACTAGCTAACAGGTTTAGTTCGTTACAGAAATCCATACTCACTCAGTCATGAGCCTGCATGGAGAATTTCAGCCCTCTCTGGTCCAAAAAACACAAAATTAATTAAAAATACACAAACATAGAGTTAAAGTAGAGTCAGAAATTATCATTAAAGTTCAAGATGGCGGAGGTCTATGAAGAAGAAAGGCTGCAGAGTAAAAGGTCCTCAAAACAGAAACATCTCAGACTTTTCTCTCCATCAGAAAACACTAAAATACACTGAGCCATCGTGGTGTTCAGAGTACAACTCCAATGTTAAGGAGAAGTGGTTTAAATCGAGATATTAGACTGATCTGAGGACTATTTTCCCCTCCTCGGAGGAACACTGAAGTAGTCCCTCAAAAACAAACCACGGGCCCTTTAAAACGAGTTGCCAGATCAGTATTATCTACACATTTACTAATAAGGGCCCTTTAAACCAAATTGCCGGAATGGTATGAGCTATAAATTTATAGATATGGGACCTTTAAAATGAGTTGCCCGATCTGTATAATTTACACATTTACATTAAAACGAGTTTCTGGATCTGTATAACCTACATATTTACATATATGGGGTCTTTAAATTAGTTGCAAGATCAGTATAACCTACAGATTGAGGTGTTTGGCCCCTTTAAAACCAGTTACTATATAAGTATAATCTACGTATTTACAAATATGGGCCCTTTAAAACAAGATGCCAAATCAGTATAATCTACTACTTTTTAGATATGAACACTATAAAACGAATTGCCACATCTGGATAATCTACTTCAAGGGGGTCCAAACCTTTTGTAAAGAGGGCCAAGTTTTATAAAATGAAGACACCCAGGGGCTAATGGTTCTTCCTGACATTTTTTTAAACACAAAATTTACATGAAATTACACATTGTTATAAACCAATTTTCATTGTCACGATTACCATTACTGATCAAATGGCCAATTTACAAATTATAAGCCGACTCTAAAACTCTAAAAACACAATTCTACCTTAGATTCATATCTGGAGTCAGATAACATTGTATTGAATATCTTAAATTTCCATGAGAGGAAAATATTTGCCTTGTGAACATTTTAACCAGGAGTTAAAAGTAATTTACAGTGGTCTGTTATCTTGTATTTTACAAGATCTTTCAGGAAGCAATTGCTTGTGTCACATCTACAAGTACATATCAACAGTTATAACCAAATCTTATTCAAGAGTATAATAATAACTGCCACACGTCCAAGTTCATTTGTGTGTTTTAGGCTTTGCCCCGTTACTAGTAACAACATACATTTTCATTAAAAACATTAGATTGATCAAGGAGCAGATAACCTGCTGACACTAATACTTTGCAGTCACAGAAATGAGTGGAGAAATGAGTTTGTGGCAAGATAGCATTCGATTCCTCAAGGTCAGTGTGCCGTTTAGTTTAAGAGCTAATGAGAGATTTGTTTGCTTTTAATTATTCTGTAAATGCTGCATAACTTCTCTCATAAAACATGAAAAACTGAACAGAGCTGTATGTATATATCCATTGTGCTGTATTTATATCTGAATAGATATATGGTGGCATGCCCAAAATGGTGTCCTACACATGCAGTCAAAACACAGAAAGTCTGGTCCAAGTAACTGGTAAATGAGGAAATCTTTATTTTACTGAAAATCTCGACTCATTTGAGCTAGAGAAGAAAACCACCGCAGTTCACATTTAGAAAGAATTTATGTCATAACAGGTTAAATACTGTTACGTGTCTAAACATCACAAAATCAATAATTACAGAGGACTTAATACACACAGTTCAATAAAAAACAGAAAGAACACAACCCCACACCCCTCCCCCCCCAAACACACACACACTCTCACCACAGCATTTCCCAAAACATTAAGATAACAAATACAGAAATATTAACAAACTTTATTCAGATTTAGGAAAGAGCATGCTTCGGTGATAAAACACATTGCGGGAAACTAACCATTAAATGAAGTTCATCTGTAAGAAAAAATGTGTAAGGAGGCAAATTCGGAAGGAAAGCCCTATGAAATAAATCCTGAATTCTCTGCACACACCAAAATAAATCGTGTGTGTGTGATAAATAGCACCAAAGAGAAGTACTTTTAATCCACGCTGCTCTAGCACTGAGGCAGATCAGAAGTGAAGACTCTCATTTTCCCTCCTAAAATAATGTTTTAAAAATGCCCAGCCTGATTCGGACACAGATCAAAATATTATAATGCTAAATATTCACACATTTCTTCATGCACACTTTGATTAAGCTTCCCGTGTAGTTAAGATAGAACTAAGTTGATATTTAGGCCTAGTACAATACATCATGGCGAACAACATGCAATTAAGTTTTAAATTCAAGGCCTTTGTAGATTATCGAGTGCAGTAAAATGAGGCCTTTCCACAAAACAGGTCAGAACAGCGTACCTCTGCCTGTAT
>JBBKCR010000036.1:5231773-5242954 GCA_037577295.1 Ladigesia roloffi | reverse complement strand
GTGGTTGTCCAAACCAAGGATTATGAAATGTGATGGGAACATGTTGAATGACGACGACACCCATGCTGGGCACACAAGTCACTCCAGACAGTAGTACAATGTGTTTCAACAGTAATTACTATTGCTTATAAAATTATCATCGCAGGACTCACTCCTGTTCGAAATATATAAAACATGTTACATCACCGTAACATGTTACATCATTTTTGTCTACATTATGTAAACTGAAAAATAGTAATTGCCCATATTAAAAAAATGTAACATGCTATATTTCTTTGGACAGAAATATCCGGTCTGAAAATCACCATAAACATAAGCAACCAATCAGCAGATATTAAACACATGCGTTCCTCTATAATCTCTGTAAAGCCACTGAACTCATCTCTCGGACATTCTGAGTGGATGAAATCGACTCCCCTTTCGGTGGAAAAGAAATAAACAGCTTTGGTGAATCTGGAATCTGACCTGGAATCTGACCTCATTGTTAATTAGGGAAAGAGTGGTCTTCGAGATTTTTCCAACACAAATCACATGAACAACAGCCAAAACAAAACATTAAGAGACACCAAGAGATGTAGCAAACCTATCAGGAAAGCTGGCGAGGGCCTGGACAGTGTAGAAACTGTGACTGAACGGAGAACATCGTCCAGACTTCAGGCCATTATGGAGAAAACTGGTCACACACTCACAAATGGCTGAACTGAGAATGACTTTCAGTCACAGACTCTCCAGCATAAAGTGCCCCAGCAAATGCCTCCGAGAAATCCTGCTTTCCTTCCCATCGTCTATAACTCTAACTCGGTCTATAGTCAAAATGCTTCTTAAATAAATGTACACAGATTGTTCTAACTTTGGGTTGCTGATGACAAAAATTATACCTAACAATGCTGACTGGCTATAACTTGTATAAAAAAGTTCTGGATCTCTCGTTATATACACGCGCCGATGTTTCAGAGTGACCCAGTGCTGTATAGAAGCAGGGGCTGTCACCTTTCAGATCAAGAATATGAGTATTATAAATGTTTTATTACATTCATCTAACCTTGTTGTACTCAAGATAGATAATGTAAAAGTGTTTGTTTTGTTTTTAATGGAAAATATGTGAGCGAATATGCCTCGTTTATGTGTGTTAATTTGATTTTTGAATCATTTCAGATTCTAATAACCAGACAATTCCAGTAAAAAATGGGGGTCGATTTTTAAAAGAATATGAGCTAGTGTATTCATTGTGTATTAATGCGTCTGATCACATAACAGAAAAAATATATATATATACATCTTTTGAATGGATGCCAATCAGCCTGTTTTACAGTCATATTTGAAATCAGCTGGTGTTATTTCTGCAATAACCTATTTCTTTTTTTTTCACAAGTTCTTATTGCTTAAACATTATTCTGTGCAATGTCTTATTATGTATATCTTACCATGTGAATATCACTACTTATATCAATTTTACTGATCCACTATGGATCTCTATCACAGGAATAACAGACTCCTAACCAGCATTTTTATATATTTTATATTTTATATTATATAATTACATTATATACTTAACTGTGAGTGATTTCTCTGTTGTGTTTATATGCTAGTATTTGTGTATTTAGCATAGTGTTTTTCAAGTTCAGATTTTTAGTGTACGTATTTATGTATTTTTTATATTGTCTCTGTAAGTCTGTGCAGCAAGTTTCCCCTGGGATCAATAAAGTTTCCTGATTCTGCTTCTGAAATATAATTATGACAACACTGAAAAACTACCTTATATTCAGTCAATGGAAAATACTGGGAGGGGATATTTTGATGTCATTGATTATCAAAACATTTTGCTTACTGTGAGGAGAACACCAGATTCCACAGAAGGTTTGGTCTAGAACACAAGAACCTGCTGCCCCGGACAGTGTGGATGTCAGAAATCCTCTGATGCTGTTTCATGCTTTAACCACTAGAGGGCGCAGGGGGACACTGTTTGTGTGACCTATTGATCCCCGTTTGGGTTTTTTCCCAGTGTTTTGTAATACAGGCCACACTTTCTCATTTTCTCATTTTAGCTTCACGTACATCAAGGACATTACAAATTACTTATTTAAGGCTCAGTTATCCATGCTTTCTATACTGTTCCTATAAAGCATATTAAAACTTCAACCATTCAGCTATGTTGAATATTATTGCATGTTGGGAGGGGAACACTCACACCATAAATTATTATGTAGTCATGTGAACAGTCTCCTGATCAATAAATCACTCACAGATGTGAGAAGGTGCCCGTAAATGGAAAAGCCGGCATTTGGATTCCCACCTTCATTCAAGGTCACAGGTGACATGTGACTGACTATGATGTGATGCAGTTTTGACACAGCAGGAGCCTCCGATTTTTTCATTTAAATGCTCAGAACTGTCAGTGTTACTATCATCATAATAACATTTTCTGTGTTAACTAGTTTTAAAGAAAAAATGAGGGTCTGTCACTTTACTCAAGTTGGATCAAAACCAACAAGGAGCAGACAACATACCCACACATACAGGTTTAATGTGGTTAGTTTTACTGTATGATAATATCTCATATTATTCAACTGGTATGTTATATGGACAAAAGTATTGGGACGCCTGGCCATAACACCAACAGGGACTTCAATGACATTGCATTGAAATACATTTTAATTTGAAGTGGTCCCCCTTTGCAGCAATAAGAGCTTCCATTCTTCTTGGAAGGCTTTCCAAAAGATTTAGGAATTTCTGTTGGAATTTGTGTCCATGTATTCTGTAGACCACCTATGAGGTCAGGCACTAATGATAAACTCTAGCTTACAATCTCCATTCTAGTTCATCTCAAAGGTGTTGGATGGGGTTGAGGTCAGGTCTCTGGGTGGGTCAGGAAGGTTCTTCGACACCAAACTCATCCAGACATGTCTTTATGGAGCTCACTTTGCTCACTAGGACACACTCACACTAGAATAGGAAAGGTTCTTTCCCAAAATGTATCCCGAAATTTGGAAGCATGGCGTTGTCCAAAATGTCTTGTCTGCTGAAGCATTAAGATTGTTCTGCACTGGAAGCTTATGAACGCCTGAATCCTATCATTAAGATGTTTGTCCCTATACTTATGATCACTTTGTGTAAACTGGCCCCACTGCCTGTAGAGTGACTCTCTAAAGAGGTGCCACAACACTCGAAGGTGACGTCATCAGCCACTGCCACGAGGTTCAGGAGAAGAGCCGCATCACCCCTCCTCCTAGTCCTTCCTCCGCCCGACCTGACACGTAGCAGGAATGCTGTAAATTCAGCAAGACTGCGGTCGTGTTCTAACTTTATTGTGAGACAGAAACATCACAAAGAACTCAGGATAAAAATACGCTTGCTTTTTTAAAGTAGCGAGAGCCTAAAGGGCGTTAAGTTGTGTGATTAGGACAGGTGGCTAGCTGTGGAGTTTTTGGCTGGTATGTCACGTCATTTCAGACACTTATAGACCCCCAGTGATGTAGATATGGGATCTTACATCTTTTTTTAATCAGACGTTTGCATTTGAGCTCAGAAAGTGTTGAAATAAATTGGAGAAAAGGACGTAATTCCACGTTTCGCAGCGAGCCGTTTCACCCTTGAAGTTTGAGAGACTGATAACCTTCCGCCTGCAGTAGAAGTGCTGAGGCTAGGGCCGCCGCCATTTTGAATGGTCCGTTCCTCCCTCCGTGTCCAAACAGAGAAGACTCCAGTTGATTTCTGGTCTCAGTACGGCCGGTGAGTGCAATTCTAATTGAAATATACGCCCAAATATCTAGTTTTGTGGTCGTCGTGGTCGGTGTTCGTCTCGCCGCGTAGAAACGTCTCTTTTTTTGGACGTGTTCCCGAGCTGGATAGCCCGAAGTGAGCTGGGTCGGGAAGTAAGCTAGCGAGGAAGCCAAAAAACTCAATAAATTTGATCTGATACAATCTGAGACACGGATAGAAACGTTCACGATAGTGTTGTCATTCTCACTGCAACTTGTTTTTGTGACAGGCCTTAACCTCAACGACACCGTTTAGCAAAACTGGAAGGCTAGGTAATGTTAGCTACCAGTGTCTGACAGATAGGTTATCCATGCTGAAAATCAAGCACAAAAACCAAGACATGCAAGTAAGTCAGCGTTGCAGATTGGGATGTTGTAGACAACAGTGCTTCTTACTTCTCTGTAATCCAGTTGGTTGTGTAGGGAAACGATAAATCGGAGGCTAACTCAGCTAACGTTAATCCTTAGGCAAGCTGAGGCCTTGCTATCAAATCAGCAACCAAAGATTTAGATGATAAAACACAGAAAATCGACCAATTACTACTTGTGGTTGTAAGAACAAGCAAGTTCTCAAGTGCGTGAGTGTGTACAAGGTGTCGCTTTTAAATGTATCCTGTTAAAGTAGTTACACATACATTGGCGCTGATGGAGTAGCCCGTGTTAGAGCCTGTGTATTTGGACCTCACCTTCATTTTATAGACAATGTTGCTGGAAAAAAGTTATTGTTAAAGGAATGCTTTTTTTTCCTTTAAAGAAGATTCAAAATCATTAATCGCTTTCTGCAATTCCCAAAGGCACTTTGCAACTTTGCAGCACGTAGTGATCTCAATGACAAGCTGCCTTAATAGGGCTCAGTGAAGAACAGGTTAAGGCAGGAAGTGTAAGGTTAGTAGCTGAATGTTAAATGTTAGTGGTAAATGATAAACCACATAGGCCAGCACGATTTGGACCGGTTTTAAAAACATTTTCTCGTTTGCACTCCTCTATAGAGTTCCTCCTCTAAACAAGTCCTGCTGTCCACTCTTCTATACAGTTCCAGTAGTACAGTTCTTACTTTAAAATTTTTTTTTAAAGACCCCCCCCCCCTAAAAAAAGTAAAAAGAAAAATTGATGGGTGGGAGTAAGTCTGAATAGAGGAAGTTGTTCCTGGCACACATTAATGTGTACTTTCAGTTCGAGCCCACTGTGTGTTCGGTAAACCCTGTCTATTGTGCAGCATTGGAATATAAGGAACAGATCATTTGTGCGTCCTCCTGAATGAATGAGTTTCTATCCAGCTGTAACGAGGGTCTTCTATTCAGTAACAGACGAACTGAGGTAATACCCCCTGTGTTGTCTACTCTAAATTAAATCAGTGTGTGTATGAAGTAGTAAGCACGTAATCATGGAGCATTAAGGTTTTCAGGATGTTGAGCAGTTCATTACTTATTAAATCAATAATTCTTGCAGTGATGCAGGGAGTTTACTGTAGCCTGTAAATCTAGTCTGTCTGTGTGTATGAGGAGCATAGACTGTCATCCTGCTCTTGTAGTTTCAGGTGGTGTTCTCAATTGGCCTACATCAGTACTGAATGGGACAGTACTGAATGTGTGATTAGATAGGTTCCCTGTGGGGGTTCTTGTTGTTTTTGTTCCTTTCCTTGTTGCCAGGCGCATCCTCTTGACTGACCTCCAGGTCTCCAGAGGAGAAGGTAGGCTGCTTTCATGAACGATAAAGAACAAAGGTCTGCCGAGATGCATGTATTTTATGGAGATCATGTGTTGTGTGAGGATGAGTTATGACTTATTACAATGTGGGTTTTAAAATGTGGCTTGGCATTTTCACACCAGTGGCCTCTGACCAAATGACCCCACATAAAAAGAGCCTACTGTGAGATTCCAGAGAGCAGAAACCTGCACCGTGGAGTAGTACAACAGTACTCTTTTTGTCCTGAGAGTAGAGGCGAGACCATAGAACTGACCTTGGCGAGAGTGGCACTCAATCTGTTGGTGTACACTCTGTGTACACTTTTAATAAGTTTGATCACCCTACTCATCTATGTGAAGTATCTCTTGTTGGTTTCCACTACACAAAACTTAATTTAGCATAAATATGTCTTGGCCAAGCCATGTTTGTAAATGTGAATTGGTTCTCAAACAGTTTACTTGGATAAATGAATATTAAATTAATAGTAACGAAAATGTGACTCAGGAAGGGACGCAATCAAAAAAGCCTTCTCCAATTTTTTGCAGATCCTTAACTTTGTTTAATTAGCCTTTTTTTAAGCAGAGCTTCGTTTTTCAGACCTGGTACAGTTTTGGTATTGGTAAATCATACACCACTATTTCGCAATCTCTAGGAGGGTGTTCCTCCTGAGTCACGTTTGTGTTTGAGGCCCCAGATAGGCTTGAGTGATGATGTAAATTTAGACAGATATAGACATTGATCCATGTTTGTCTTGGTAGAGAATTGAGAGAACATCTCAGTTTTTAATTAAAATGGCAAAATGTCACCATACACCATTTTCCTGGATGGCCTCGTTCTTTTCGTTCAGATCTCAAATACCAGAGTGTTTTCGTTTAATTTGCATGTATCGCAGCATTCCTGGCCAGACTGAAAATCTGCCATATAATCTTTCCAAGCACGCTCAGAGCAGATCATTCGTTGGGAGTGTTTAATTTGCATAGAGTATATTGAATTCATTCTAGTAGGGATGCACCGATACCGGTATCTAGTATCGGCCTCGATACCACATTTTTTAAAGTACTCGTACTCGTTAAAAGTCCCCCGATACCGGGGACCATTACCGCGGTCTGAGAAATATCTGTGTTTGAGTGGCGTGTAAGGGGTTAAATAATTTTTTATTCTGTAATATTGTTGCATACAACATGCTTTACATTTTAAATAAATGTTAATTTCAAACTAGTCCCTTGTTTTTTTTTGTTAAATGATATGACTAAAGCTGTTACCTGTACATTTAAATCATGTTTTTATTAAGTACTCGGTATCGGTATCGGTGAGTACTAAATTGCAAGTACTCGTACTCGTTTTCCAAAAAAGTGGTATCGGTGCATCCCTACATTCTAGTATTCCTACTAGTATTTGTGAACAAAACTGACTTTGGAGGGTTAGAAGGTGGACTGTGTTTTTGGGAATGGTTAAATGAAACGTTTTTTGGCAAATAGAAATTATTCATTAATGAGATGAATGTGAAATCCGAATAAGATTCTGCCTTTGACCTGAGAACATTGATACGCTTTTTCTTCTGAGCGCAGGCCACTGCGGATGACGAGGAAAAACTCAGCTCCTGGATTTCTGGAATGCAGCGGGCTGTGACCTCGTACTCTGCTTTGATCACTGAATTCTTACTTTATCTGAGCAGCCAGGCCTTATTGACCGCATTTTTCTCTAAGGTTCCCTCTCTCCGAGCCACTGCACATAAACCAATCTGACATTCCCTCTCCAAATGTCATTTACGATAACCGGCTCTGTGCTGAACAGGAAGTTTATATTCCCCTCAACTTTTGTGTGCTGGGAAGGAGTTTCTTTTGAAATATTTTAAAGGCCTTTCTTTCTGTTGCTTTAAAAGATGACTGTGTGAATGGGAAAAGTTGAATAGCAGCCTTTCAGCAAAGTTGGCAGGGTGTAGCTTAAAGTACTTGAATTGCCTTGAAGTGCATCCTTCTAGGTTTTTCATCACTGATTGTGAATTAATGGCACTAAAGCTGTATGTCTCAAGTACTATTTCCAAATGATAAAATGTTTAACCGAATAAATAGGTGTTAAGGTTGCTTTTATTTCAGTAGCTTTGTTTCATGAAACTTTATAAATGCAGGAAATACATTCTGGCAGATGTTGGAGGGTAAAGAGGAGAGGGTCTCTGTCAGGAGGGAGGTGGACAAACACTGATTAATTTACACTTTTGCAAGTGAGTGATCATTCTAATTCAGCCGTGTAAGAACATTTTTAGTATGGACCTGCAGTTTGGCGAGAGTATGTATTGTTTGTGTTCCCCTTGTTTGTTTTTGCACCAGTGAGGTTTCCAGCTAATTGTGAAATCACAGTTCAGCTTTAGAATAGGCGACATTTTCTTTGCTTTGTCATTCATATCTTGGCTTTGGCTCACTCATCTGACATTTAAATTTTGTTTTATTTTGTTGCATGATTTAAAAAAAAAAGTAAATGGTATTTCATTGACCGTGCAATTGGATTTTCAGGTGTGTTTAAGTAGCTTTCAGTATTGCACTGACTGAGCTGAACCCTGTCTTTCTGTAATAGATATTTTGAGTTGGCCGAGAGGGCAGGCGGGTGTTTTGTTTTACACTGTCTGTTTAGCAAGCCCCTATTCCCTGCAGCATCATCAGCTGTTTTGCTGAGAGGGAGCGAGATGCTGAAAATGTCTTTGTTCAGCAAGTAATCACTGTAGTTTCTCTCCTGCTGTAGCAGCTTAATTATTTGCTGCATGCCAACAGATAAAGGAGCAATGTTTATCCATGACAGCAAGCCATGAAGCCCTTCTCCTCTCCTCATGGAGGAAGTCGGAGGAAAGAAACTTTCTGAACATGTTTCTCCCACTGCGTCTGTGCTGCTACCTCTGGAATTAAAGTAATGATTAATGTGCAATCTCTCACTTGACTGTCTTAGGCAATAAACAAAGGTCCCACGGCTCTAGTATTTCCTTCTGATATGTTTGTGTCTTTGCGCCACTGCCCACACTATACCCCACATAAATGGACATACACTATATGGATACACTTTATTCTGTATAGCATTTATGAGGTCCAACATCACACACTGATGTTGGATGAGAAGGTCTGGATTAGGGATGAGACATGACTTTCGAATACTCGAATAGTTATTTCAAATACCGTTATGTCACTTATGGTACTCAGAGGGAAAAAAAACGCGGCACAATAAATGAGGACGTTTCCTCACCAATATGTAATGTAATGCATTAATTCAGCCTGAGGGTGGCGCTAACACTAAGGCTCTCCCATAGTCTACTTCCCATAGGGTAGTAAAAGTTTTGTATGGGACTCGTTTACGATAAATGGCAATGCAGTTCAGTGCAAAATGTGTCATATGAAGCTGGCAAACCACAGATCAACCACTACCATGCACAGTCATCTAAGAGCGAAGCTCCCGCAGGAGTGACTTCAGGCCATTTCTTCGGATTTAGCCTGATTGGCTAGCCAGTTCTAAATGTGTTTAGTGATGCATTTTTTTAATTGAGTCTAAAACAGTGGTCCTCAACCTTTTTCTCACAGCGGACCGGTAAACGCTTGAAAATTCTACCGCAGACCGGGGGTGGGGGGTGGTAGTAGTACAGTCTAAACCTTGTAGAATGTGGTCCCCAACCTATTTTTCGTCAGGGATTGGTTTAATATCTTAAACTATTTCCATTTAGGATAGACTAAGACTATCCGTTTTTATATCCGTTTTTTTTCTGTGAGGTCCGCAGACCGGTACCACATTACCCACAGCCCGGTAGGGGACCCCTGGTTTAAAATATAGTTTAATAGGTGCATTGCTCTTGTTCATTTACTGTACTGTGATTTGGAACAGTGTGTCTTGTGATTAAACAGCGAAAAATTTTCCAATAGTTCTCCTCAATTTTCGAAAAGTAATTTTGCCAAAAAGGCACATCCCTAGTCTGGATCACAATCTCCTTTTCAGTTCATCCCAAAGGTGCTGGATGGGGTTGAGGTCAGGACTCTGTGTGGACCAGTCAAGTTCTTCCACACTTCACTCCTCCAGCCACATCGGTATGGAGCTGCTCTGTTCACTGGGACACAATCATGCTGGAACAGAATACGTTCTTCCCCAAACTGGGTCCACAATGTTGGAAGCATGGTGGTGTCCAAAATGTCCTGGTCTGTAAAGGCGTTAAGATTGACCTCCACTAGAAGCAAGGGGCCACATGGATTCAATCATTGTAGGCATGTCCCTATACTTTTGTCCAGATAGTGTATGAAGAGTGAAAGCCACTGTGGACCTGTGTTTTCTCAAGTCGCGCGGTTGGAGCCAGAAAGATGTGTCACAGCAGTTAAAAAATGATATAGCCATCCAGTCGCTGCTAGCTGTGAGTCATTTCCTGTCCAGCAGCTCTGTGCTTTGTGTGTGTGTCTGTGTGTGTGTGTATCTAGACGTTCATATGTCTTTGTTGTATCTGGCCCATAGCATTTTTAGAGCACTGACTCTGCAGCTAATGCTGCAGCTAATATCTAGGGGTTAGGTAAATTAGCCACCTCATCTACTGTACACATGCATAACATTAGCATAAGCACTCTGGTCACATAGACTACATTCAGAACTTGATCTGTCCTGCCCTACACATCCTCCATTTGCTTTGCTGCACACCTTGCAAATGGGCAGTATGTAAATGAGCTCGTCTCTGTGTTCTGCCCTCACCTCGTGTTCAACAAGGACACACAGGTGTTTAACCCATTGTAATGTTTGTATTTGTCTGTATGGTCGGAGAGGTCCAATTTCGCGAAAGCGATCAATAAAGGCACCATCTTATCTTATCTTATCTTAACTAGACAGGTGGCTCTTTCTGACTTGTCCTCTATTCTGCAGTCTGTACCTACATTTTGTATTTGTTTGTATGTTTGCTAACAATCGAAGCAACTTTACACGTTGGCATCTTTGAGTCTTTCGTTAAGGACCCATTCTCATATTGTGTTTGGGTGCAGGTGTGGGCGAGCTACCCGCCGGATTCTGCAGCAGGAAGTCCGCTGGTCTCTGCACTCTAGACTTGGTTCATATCAAATGTAGGTCGTTGATATTACCCAGCCTACCCATCTGAGTGTAAATAGACGTGAATGTAATCTTACCACTACGCATGTGCCTCTTTAATTTTTAATCAGGCTGGAGCGCTCTGAAACCCTAGTGCTCGCCCTGAAGGCTGGTGGTGAAGGAATGGAATTTCACATGTGGTTTCACTGTTGATCATTGAAATATTCGTACACACTGCATTCTGTGCTCAAAAAATTAAGTAGTTCAGAGGTAGCAAACTTTTATCTCTAACTGTAAGGTGTGTATTGTGTGTGCATTGATTAAAGAGAGATGTTTGTTTTTAGAGCATTTAAAGTCTGGCAGTAGCTTTATGTACTTAAGTTGTTTGTAAACAGCTTCTTATTCTAAAGCTGCCTGTCAATACAGAACCAAACGATCCACCTGCTTTTGTTTCAGTAGCATGGAAGTAGTATGGAAACATCCATATACTTCAGATCAGCTTTGGTAGTGAGAGAGATGTGACTATGCTAGAAACTATGCTCAAAGATAGTACTAGGATAAAAAGATTAATTAAAAGTGTTAGAAATGTCCTGATTTTGGTTATTATAACCAGGGGTGCACATAATATGTTTGGGTTGGTTCTCAGGGGAGAACCTATGGTGTTGCTTGGTCCGCACATTTTTTAATGCACTTAATTCTTAACCCA
>JBBKCR010000036.1:5158475-5170409 GCA_037577295.1 Ladigesia roloffi | reverse complement strand
GCGGTGAACTATCCCGTTAAATGTAGTTTTGTAAGAAAATGATTTATCTTTGAGATTTGATTAGTTTCTGATGGCTTTTGTATTGACCGTTTTGTCGTTGCCGCTCATAACCTTCTCGCTTTTGTCCCCCCGAACTTTCCTCTTAAACAGCTTCCCCCCTTCAATGACAAAGTCACCTGCATCAGTCATAACTCAGGTAAGATCATCCTTTCAGTTCCATACTGCAGTCAGTCAGTCAGTGGTAATGGCTCAGATCCCCCCAGCAAGCTCAGTGATAATATACCACACGTCTCCCACTTACACTGGGCTGTTCAGAATCTTGAGACGTTGAATAGAATCCTGCGTGGGCCTCTTGCATCATAATAAATGAGCAGTCTAAACACCACCCTGTAATCTTTTGTTCTGATTTGAACCTGATCCCGAACCACAAAGAGCCAATAAAGCATCAACAAGAACAAAACTAATTACAATGGCCTCTCATTACTGTTAATATTGACCCTGATTTGTATTAATTATTTAGGAGGTTACTGCCCTCCTGCTGTGCCGTACGTTACGGAATCAATGAGACGGCAGGTTTGCGGTGAGTTGTGGGTCCGACGCACAGCGCCTTACTCCTCTTGTTTACGCTGCAGAACTTCAGCCGGTTCTAAAACACAGTTTGCTTTTCTAAACTTTTGCCTTTTTTATCAACCTCAGACCCTTCCCTCTCATTTCTGCCTGTTTGATAATCTGAAGCTTTGCATGCTTAGATGCCGATACATTTTCTCTCTGGCATATAAATGCATCTGCACACCAGGCTTGGAGTTGAGATTTTTTAATCGTAATAATGATCACTGTCCTTGGATGTTCCCTGCTAATACCTGAGGGGTAGGAAGAGAACTGCTCCAGGCCACAGTGGCCGTCCTCAAGGAGTTCTAACATAAACCATTTGAAGCAAAATCCTTGCTTCGTCAGATATATATTGTCCCTTAATGGCTCTTGTCCCCCCTGCCGTCTTGGAATGAACCCTGTGAAATACTAACGGAGCACACGGCGAAGTGTGGACATGATTGAATCACTACACAAAACTCAGTAACCCTGTTCCTTTCTTTTCCCCCATGATGACCTTTTTGGTGGCTTGGAGCTGGTTATTGATTTTCATATATAATTTTTGACCTGTGATCATTAACACTGTTTATAGATTCATTTCAAACTGTCTCTTACTGCTTCACATTCTTGCATCATAGCGCAGCAGCCGCTGCTGTGTTGAGACTGAACGAGGAACGGGGCAATAGGTGTTGTTAACATGGAATATTAATGGGAGATTATGATAAATTTCCTTCTCTCTGTTTGCTGTGTAGATAAATAGTTTATATAGTTGAAATATACTAAAATAAAAACCACTAAAAATGCTTTTCTTCTTGTTTGCATGTGCTAAATGTGATGTGCATCTGCAGGAGAGGATTACCAGCACATCGAGTTCGGTGTGGACGAGGTGATCAGCTCGGAGCCACTGTCCTTAAAAGACCCCTTGTACAAAGTGTCCAGCACCCTGAACCCTCAGGCGCCGGAGTTCATCCTGAGCTGCCAGCCGACCCAGAAGGCCCTGCCCACGGCCATCGCCGACATTCCGGATGGCGCAGACTTCAACTCGGTGGACTGCGCGGACTCTGAGGCCTCGGCCCTGGACTGCCAGCAGGCCTGCTCCGACCTGGACATGGGCTCCGGCGGCCTCGGCCAGCGGGAGCGGAAGAAAAAGAAAAAACGACCGCCAGGATACTACAACTACCTAGAGGGCTCCAGCAACAGCGGCGGCGCGGCCGTGGACGGGGCGCCCGGCTCGGGGCTCGTCAACGGACACGCCCTCAGCTCGTCCGCCCTGGCTTCAGAGGACATGGTCGGCGAGGCGCTGCCGGGGGTCGACTTGACCCCCGCCGCCCCGGTCGACTCCACCCCTTCCACAGCTCTAGCTGCCCCTGCCCCCCATCAGAGGACTTGTGATAGCCCTGATGAATCTTCTCTGGACTTGACGAGCGGAGCCGCTTCTTTTTCGGATGGTAATGCCGCGGCTTCCTCTTCCTCTTCCTCTTCCTCCTCTCAGAGTAGCGGACTTGTGGAGGGGGCCAGGACTGCAGAGCAGCACACGGACCCCCTGACTCTGGAGAGCCCCGAACTGCCGGGCAGCGGAGGGCACAGCCCCTGTCCGACCTCCCAGCCCCCCCCTTCTGCTGCTGTGGTCACCATTGCACCTGCTACTACTGACAAGGGCCAGCCTGAGGGCCCGGGGCAGGCAAACGGGCTGCCCGAGGCGAACCCTGCCGACGGAGCCACAGACAAACCCCTGGCCTCATCCGATACGGGTGAGGTCCAGTCGGGCTCCGTGCTGGTCCTGCCCTCTTCGGACTCAGAGGCCCAGTCTGCGGCCGAGCAGGCGTCTTCGCCCACACCGGCTACTGTGGCCAACCCCCCCAAATCCTGGGCCAGCCTCTTCCACAACTCCAAGCCTCTCCCCGGGGGCCCTCAGGCTTATGTGGAGGTGAAAAATGTCCCCGCAGTTGTGGCTGTGTCCCCAACTGCCACTGAGCTGCCTGAGAAGTTGTGTGAGGTGCAGGAGGGCCCTGTTCGTGTGTCTGAGGATCCAATGGCCCCTAAATTGGCAGGTATGGGATCTACACAGAGGGGAAAGTGAGTCGTCAGTGTAATGATCATTCTGAGCAACTGTTCTGGTTTGAAATTATTCGCCTAACCTAACAATGCTGGTTTTAACCTAATTATGGAGACAATATTAATTATAGACCATAATCACATTTCACCCCATAATGTTTGCTTCTTATGGTTCTTGGGGAAATTTGGTAAGTACTAACGCACGATCATTTCTGCAGTTCATGTAATGACACGTTTTTAAAATGTGTGTTGTGTGTTCTGGCCACGAGGTGGCAGCAGATACTCATTCTGCTCATATTAAACCGTTCCCATGTTTTTGCCACTGGGGGCGCTATAGGCCACAAAATGTAACACCTTCAATGAGGAGGCACATAATTTTTGTGTTTCCTGATAAGAATAGTACTGCAAAAAAGAAAAAAGCTAGTGTACAGCTGTCTGTGTTGCTCTCATTCAGTTTGACATCAATGCAGATCACAAATACAACAGGTTGACTGGTGCTCAATTTTCTGTACAAAAAATAGCACATCTGTGAAACATTGTTCACAAGAAAGCTACTGTTTAGAATAATTATACACTCCTGTCATTATAATCATGAGCCACTAGCATTTAAATGTTTTAAACTGTTTAAAAACATGATGCTCAATTTGGCTAATCTAAATTGGAGTAGGGAATTAAGCTCTGATAAACTCCTGTTAGGTGATGGCAGTCTAAAGGACGGTTGCTGTCAGAAGCACAAAATCTGGGAGCACAGCCATCACACTGGATGTAATTGTGCTTGTCTTAAATGGTCAGGGATATGCCCCAGCAATCAGAAGGTTGTGGGATTGCATCCCAGGACTGCTAGTGGCACCACTGATCATTCTTGAGCTCCCCGGGTGTTGTGTTCATGGCTGCCCACATCTTCTCTAGGTTAATGGGTTCAACTCAGAGAATTTTGTGCTGTTTGCACTGTGTGCTATGGTGTGTGTTCATGTATGATAAGTGGTCACTTTACAATTCACACTTTAATATGTCTTGGGGAGATGAGGTTCGTTTACACTGCAGTTTGTGTCTCTGCCTTGAGCAGAAATAGGCCGAGTGTAAACTGCGTCTCAGTTTTCCAAATCTATCATTGATATTCATCTTTGACAAGTAACATGGGGCTCAGGCAGGATGAAGACGACCAAGAAACCGAGGGGGAGGAGCGAAGGAAGGCTTTCAGCCAGCAATGTTATTACTGAATGGGTTAAAAGTTTTTTATTTTTACTGTCAACGTGACTGATGCCAGATGTCACAAATATCTCCTGGCAGGATTACACCCTCAGCAACAGTATGAAAATGGTGAAATTGCGCAACATGCTGTGTTTCGTTACACTACAAACCAGTAAACATTTCTACGAATCCCTTTGTTACATTAAGTGGATTTGTGATATTTTAAACCTTGCATGTAGTGTAAACATCTCTTATTTTTTTAATGTATATTTTTAATTGAACAAATGTTAGTGTTTTTCAGTCGGAGGGCTTGGATCTCAAATGTGGTTTTCTCCAAGAATGTTAATGACTCAAACTCATTGAGCTCTCTTGTTACTGAAGATGTCTGAGTGGCATCTTGTGGTCTTTTTTTTTTTTGTCTTTTTGTTTTAGTCTTTAACTGAAAGCAAATCCGATCTGTGGCTGCCAAGAGTAGTTTAGCTCAGTAAAGTCCCCACACACTCCACAGTACCGGCTCCGATGCTGAAACGAGGAGATGTACACTCAGGCGATTGCTTTCAGGAAGACGAATGAAAGCGAATATGTTCTGTGGTGTGTGTAACCATTATTAAGACACTATCATAAACTTTGTCCACGTGTGATACCACAAATTAAGGAGCTCCCATATAACCAGTACCCAACACCTCCCACCTCAGTTGTTCAACTAGATTTTGTCTGCTATATATTGAAAGTCTTGCATTATGCATAAAATCTGTACGGTCCCTATAATTGACAGTTACTACTAGTGATCGACCGATATTGATTTTTTATTACCAATACCAAATATTTGCATGTTTATGTGCCCGAGAACCGATATTTATTTACTATAATACTTCTGTTTTTGACACAATTATTACAGCATCACTCAACTGAAAAAACTGTTTTATGTGTAATCACTCCCAAAAAATACTTTAAAAAAAAGGACACTGTTACTAAAGTCTTCAATGGTGCGTAAACTACATATCTACAAGCTGCATAAACTACAAATCAGTCATTTATGTAACACATCTAATGTGTGCATCAATAACTGTTATGTTTAATAAAGTTTACTAAATATAGGAAAGCAAGCAAGTAATTATACTTTACATTTGCACACAGTTTCCCCCTCAGACGCTGTGCTGAAATGGCGATCATGCGCGTAGTTCTCAAAATGCCCACCAGGTGGCGGTGTTTATCGGCAAACCCGATATTACAAAATCGATAACCGATTATGGTAAAATGCTTAAATATCAGAAAAAATATCGGTAAACCGATATGTAGGTCGATATCTTGTTAATATGGTAAATTTTTCCTTATTTGAAAAAAGAGCTTGCGTTTTACTGGTAATTTCTTGATTTTGACACATCTGTTCCTCATTTTTTAAAAACTGAGCAGGTCACCCTGCAGTTACTTGGATGTAAGTAAAGGTCGTATATGGGAAACATCTGTTTGGATGCTTCTTGGAAGTGAAGTGTGTCGCTCTTATTCCTGTCAAGTGGGATTTTCCAATAGTAATGATCTGCTGCATTACTAAAGACATGTTAATGTTTTTCCAGGAAAGCAGTTTATGACCTTGGTTGAAATAATGTTTTTCATATTTGTAGTAATGTAACAGTGTATTGTTTCTGTCCATGCTGCTTCGACTATGGGGCCTGGGGGGACCCCAAGATGAAATTAGTAGTCTTAAAGTTTGAAGCTGCACAGTTAAATTCTTCAAATAATTCCTGTGAAATAAGTTTAGTGTTCACAAGAACGTTGTGTTTAAAGGTTAATTTGTTGTTTTGATCAGACAGACTGCTGTGATTACTGTGTGTGTGCTGTGTGAGATCCTCTCAGTGCACACTGAGTTCAGTGTTAAATTGGGATCAGTGTTTCTGAGCCAGCTCCCTGCCCCGGGGTGGCACATCGTCCTCAGTCTACCTGCGAGTAGTGAAAGGGGAATAATCTGGTGCTCTACACTTTCTCTGAGGACCCAAAAATCATTTTGCTCTGGTTTTCTGTCAGAAATTATCGAGAATGTGAAGTTGATACACAAACCGGTGTCTTTGCAACCAAGAGGACTGATCAACAAGGGAAACTGGTGCTATATCAATGCTGTATCCTTTTCTGTTGAGCAAGGCCTCCCAAGTGTTATTTTTATTGTTTATTTCTGTGCTGTCCCGGGCGGTGAAGCTTATTGTGCCCTTGACTCTAAGTGAAAGATTCTGCAGGCCCTGATCGCATGCCCTCCCATGTATCATCTGATGAAATCTATTCCCATCTTCAGCGAGACGCAACGGCCCTGCACCTCCACGCCAATGATGGATAACTTGTGAGTCGTTTTGTTTATTTTACTATGTCAAAGTAATAGCACTGAATGAAAACTTTGGGTTCTGTCTGTGGGTGTGTTTGCATCATTTTGTTACATTGAGTTTTCCCATTGATGTGTTGTGGCTCCTCCAGTGTTCGGCTCGTGAACGAGTTCAGCAACATGCCTGTCCCCTCCAAAGCCAAACAGCAAGGTACGTGTGTTCTGGGATCAGGACTTTTTCCTTTGAACCCTCTGAAGCTGTTGAGGAATGTGCGTGTTCATCTCTGTTTGTCCTCCGTAGCTGCTGGGGAGAAGATAATTAAAGATTTTAGACCGGGAGTACCCTTTGAGCCCACATACATCTACAGACTCCTGACCCTGATTAAATCCAGCCTTTCAGAAAAGGTAAGGATTTTTATCCGTTTCTTTTTTTCCTTTTTAATTTTTTTTAACGAACTCAATGTTCGATATCTATTCGGGAGGGGAAATTTCTGTAGGTTTGCATCTAAGTGAGAGGCCAGGTGGAACGTTTCGTTCTTAGCAGTTCCTGAATAGCCTGGGCTAGTCAGCATATCTGAGGATGATTTCCTCCATGCCCTCCTTTAATGATGTGAAATCAAAGCTGGTGAAGAACAGGACAGAAGAACACCATCTACTGCTTCACCAGCAGAGTAGCACAGCAATTCATGCTGACTCAGAGTAACAACGACTAGTGCTCGTTAACGAACAGGCCTCTCTTCTTTCCCCATGTCTGCAGGGTCGGCAGGAAGATGCGGAGGAGTATCTGGGCTTCACCCTGAATGGCCTGCACGAGGAGATGCTGGCACTGAAGAAGCTTATCTCGCCACAGGAAGAGAGTGTGTTCCTTTTTTGTTTACTCAACGTTTACAGCAAAATGTTGGCCTGTCTGTTGTTTATTCTGCATTTTTTCAGAGGATCGTTTAGGCCAGGGGTTTGAAGCTCTGGTCCTGGAGGGTCCAGTGTAGTTTAATGGTTCTCCTGTTCAAACACATTTACTAAGTCAGATAGTTAACTGGTGAGGAGAACCAGGAGATTCTAAGCAGGAAAATAACCAAAACATGCTGGACCACAAGCCTCCAGGACCGGTGTATCCCTGGTTTAGATAATCTGAATCGTATTTATATTGCAAATGTTTTTGTTTGAAGGTTTGAGATTCCATGACTGTGAACAAGTCTTTGAATTTCTGCATAAATGTCTTTCAGCAGAAGTGTCCACACCGAACGGGCCGGGGTCTCTCAAAGTTGCGGAGGAGGACCCCGCAGAGAGGGACGGAGAGGAAGGAAGTGAGGATGAGTGGGAGCAGGTGGGACCAAGAAACAAGAGTTCAATCACCCGCCAGGCAGATTTCATCCGTACGCCAATCACAGACATATTTGGAGGGCACATCAGGTACGTCACTGGGAGAGGCTGGGTTTTAAAAACCAACTACTGAGAATAGCAATATGTTTTGCAAAATGGGTCTGATTAGCTTTTGATGCGCAACAAAAGTACATTTTGAAGAAAAAGTACATTTTGAATGTATGTTATTGTTGTCACAATTTATTTAAAGGGGACCTATCATGCAAAACTCACTTTTGCATCCTTTGTACTTACATTGGTGCCTCTACTGCTCCTATAAACACTCCAAGCACGAAAAAGAATAGTTGTCTGTGAGTCAATTGAAAGAGTTTGGCATCAAGAATCATGTGCTTCTATGAACCATTTGGACGTCTCCCCTATTGGGATGTCAGGATGAGGAAATTTGCGTAGAACCGCCCACTAGATTAGTCTGCTGGCTTATGAGCGCCGCATTAGACACCGAGCACTATGGCTACTGGCAAAGGCAAGCCACCAATTTTTGTGTTCGTCTCGCTCTGGGTCCGACTCTGGGTCTAATGTTCAGGGCTGATAGTGCCTCTGTTTTCTGCCATATTTATTTGTGGTAAATGTGCAGCGTTAGCATGTGATGGGGGGGGGCTGTGGCTTGCAACATCTTATTTGCATAAAAGTTACAGAGCTGAGCTGGTGATTCTCTTTGTGAGTGTGATTTTGTGCAAAGAACTTTGTGAACATGTTTTTTAACCCATAGACCTGTTATAACTTTGTAAATAGGTACAATTGTGAATACTTTTCCAAATGTTATGTTCAGAGAGAAGTTTCATTTGTGCTTCTATTCTTTAACACCCTAAAAATGGTCTGTATAACATTAGTGGAACTCTATATGCCTGCAAGAACCCATTTTGTAAAGGACCGACTTGGAGCTTTGCCTTGATTTGCGAAGCCTCCCTGTCTCCAGTCCTGTCACAGTAAATATAGCAGAAGGATGGCAGAGCACAGTAATGCATGTCTGGCATCACAAGATAATCCTCAAAAAAACTTTGTATTTTAAATTAATTGGTAATGTAAACAAACAAATGCTGGAAGATGCATAACGCTGTGCTTTGGAATAAAACACATGCTTTATGTTTTCTTAAATAAAACTGTTAATTCATTGTAAGCTAATTCCAGTGAATGCATTTGGCTTAAAGAAGACAAAACATGAGCATATAATCCATATAATAACTAGAGGATGTACCTCAAAGATTGTAAGGAATGTTAAGGTTAGATAACTGGCGCTAAGTAGCTTATCTGGTTGGTCAAAATGAGGAAAATTAATTTACAGAAGGGGTTTATGACTAGCAGTATAAAGATTTGCTCATGCTATTGATTCCAGAATAAACTACTTATGCACAGTGTCTGGAAGAACATAAAATATAAAGTCCAAGTAAAAATCTGTAAAATAAACCTCATTATGAATATGTGCTGTTTTATATCCACAGGCTTTAATAACTGTATACAAGCAACACAGTTGAGTGAAATCTACCGACACGGGATGGTAGTCTGGAGTGGATTATTACGTAGAGAATCTGTAGTGTGTAAGACCGATTAATATAAGTAGTGATATTGCATTTAAGACTATTATACATTTATATGGCATGTATTTCAGCACCCATTTAGGAAAGCAGCACCTGAAACTGCAGATATGTTGAACACAGCATCTAAAGTTATGTATGAACTACCATTAACTGATCCCAGTTAACTCAGGCTGGCTAAAATACCGAAAGAGGGTTGTCAACACATGGGTGACTGCAGGTTTCTGCTTGTTTGGAATAAAAAACAGCAGTTTTGACACTCCTTTACTATACACTAAATAGGAAAATTCTATGCACAGCTGTACAATTAGACAATATTTATATTTATAATATACTTCACTATACACAATATTTTTGTGGTACACTGTTTAATAACTGTGGCCAATGGTGCTTGTAGTCTTTATCCGAGAGTTACGACCCGGCTAGCCTCATAACGTAAATATACATCATCTTAACTGAACAAGTAGTTTTAATTACTGGCCGTTTGAACGCTGACAGCTGATATAGGCCAGAGGTAAGAAAACCAGTAGGTAGATAAGATAAACCACTATTAGTCCCACATGTGGGAAATGCAGAAAGTGGACAGAACAAATGTAAGAGCAGCAAAACAATAGGATGGAAAACTCAACAGTGCCATGTAAAGGGCACACTATACAGTTAATATAAATATATATGCACAATAATATAAATATACACATTTGTGTGGCCATGTGAATATATTATATAAACCTGTGTAAGCATAAGCATGAGTATCTGTATATAGTCCAGATATATTGTATGTATAGTGTATATACAAACACACACATGCATGAACACTGCCCATAAATACACAAGCACCAAGAATAATGGTGTCTAGATTTTTAGGGATTGGGTTCTTTTGACTTTAAGTGCAGCAACTTCTAGAACATTAGACGCTACATACAAATTACAAAGCAAAATTTGTGGTTGCACGTAGCAGCTTAGTGTGTGCGTTCGACTCTCAGTGATGGAGTTGCGGGTTCGAGCCCCGTCCAGTGCCCTGCAGTGGCCCTGGGACCAAGTAGTAAAATTATTTTCAGACTTTTTGCATTATCCTTTTTGACAGTTGCATCTCCAATGTTACATAACACACTACGCAAGAAATTAAATGGATACAATGCCTGATTGCAGTATTGTTGTCCAGGGACTGTGGATGAAAATTAGCCATTTGGCTAATGTGAACAGATTTAGCTTGTGTGACTGTGTTAAACAATCCAAAAGCATGAAGTCCTCACCTCCCCTCTGTTCAACGTTTCTTTACACCTGACCTATCGGGCCGTACAGTTCTGCTTATTATTCTTTCCCTGGTGCTGCAGGGCCATGGCACCAGTGGTGACCTAGTATTTCTTTTTTTTGGCTCCATGCAGCAACACTTGGTAGCAGGGCCAGGCGAGTCTCGTGCCATCTTCGGTGTAGCCTGCTGTCTTGGCACAGGGTCCAGCCTTCGAGCTGCCTGCCTATAGCCATCACAAACAGAAGCCTGAGCAGCTGTGGGTCTCTCTCTTTGCCTCTAAAGAGACTGGCCACCTGGCTCGCTCCCCACGGCTCTGCTGCCCGCAAAAAGCAAAACGCCTCAACCTGTCAGGCAAAAAAAAGTTTAAGTGATGCCCTATCAGACTTTAAGGTTGGAGCTCGGCGTGTTCCGTGACTAAATTTGAAGACAAATAGCCTGAAGGGATGTTTGGGTAACCAGGGTAGGAGCTGAGTTCAAAACTAGAAGTTCCTTAGAAGTCGTACTGTGACAAATAGGATGTATTTTGCAGAGTCTTCATGTTCTTGGATGCATGAACTCGTTTCTGTTTTTGCCTCGCCTAAGCAATTCGGCTTGAATTAAACTCCATTTAACCTGAGTACCTTCTCCAGTGAGGTTCTTATTTAAAATAGCAGAGCATGTGCGTTTAATTTGTTTTGCTGTGGTGCACAACAGAGTGACGGTGTCATGTTTTGTTTTGTTTTTTTCATGTGTGTGTGCAGATCTGTGGTATACCAGCAGAGTTCGAAAGAGTCTGCGACTCTGCAGCCGTTCTTCACCTTGCAGCTGGACATCCAGTCAGAGAAGATTCGCACAGTGCAGGAGGCCTTGGAAACCATGGTGGCGCGC
Organism: Ladigesia roloffi; assembly: GCA_037577295.1. Classification (NCBI taxonomy): domain Eukaryota; kingdom Metazoa; phylum Chordata; class Actinopteri; order Characiformes; family Alestidae; genus Ladigesia; species Ladigesia roloffi. Next base: position 5,159,236 of record JBBKCR010000036.1, on the reverse strand, counting down.
GAGTCCGTTCAGGGCTACACCTCAAAATCCAAACAGGAGGTCTGTATGAACTTAGTTATCACTCCAAGTTCTTATTCTATTGAGAATATAATTATTTGTTTAAATTGACTGTATGTAATTTTCCTGCCACATTATGCAAGAGATTAACATATAATCTCTTTACTGGAATTAAAAGTTTATTGATATTGTTTCAAGTGTTACATTCTCACACTTCCCATCCATAAAATCCATATGTGGAATCTAAGCTGCAAGAATGGTCTTTTTGTTTCCTCAAATCACAAATTTGTGTCGTAAAATTGACACTTTTAAAGATCTCCTTATTCTGCCCATTCATGCACTGCTTGCCAACATGTTTAATAGTTTACTTTTGTTTGATTACATGAACTTGATACATCAGAACACCCTGTAACCTGAGAAGACCTTAATTAGTCTCACAAGTAGGGAATGTGCATTGTTAGGACAGAAATTGGACAGAACAAATGTAAGAGCAGCAAAAATGGAAAACAGTGGATAAAAACTATGCCAACAGTACTGGATAAAAAGTACAATACACAAACAACCTAGAAATATAAATATTAGGGACGAGCCGGATACATAAAGCACTTTTGACGAGTACGAGTCAATATCTGTGCTCAGATTGAATAAAAATTCTCATTGGGTAGCTGACTGTCTGCGTGCAGTGGTCTCGCTCTCGCTCTCTCGCTCTCTCGCTCTCTCGCTCTCTCGCTCTCTCGCTCTCTCGCTCTCTCGCTCTCTCGCTC
>JBBKCR010000036.1:5106959-5118966 GCA_037577295.1 Ladigesia roloffi | reverse complement strand
TTTGTCTCTGTTTCTTACTATCCCTCTCTCTCTCTCTCTCTCTCTCTCTCTTTCACTCTCTCACTCTTTCTCACCCCCCCCCCCCCCCTCTCTCTCTCAGGAGCGCAGGACTGCTGTGGTGAGGTCTTGTTTGAATTAGTTTACGGGCGGCGAAATGAAAAGCGCCCCACTGTGATGTGAAGGGCCTGGCCTGAAGGCCCGTTCAGAGCATCTCTGGCTGAAAGGCATATTTATATCTTCCAGACCAGTAATTAATCACTCCTGGCTTGCTGCTGGTGGTGCAGAGGGGAGCTGGAGGGAGCCAGGCGGTACGCGTGGTTATTGGATCCCGCCTGAATCCTACCTTTGTGCAACCTCCACCACATAGCACAACAGTAATTAAAATTTATTTTAGGGCATGAGTGGTGTTAGATTTCCTGTATTTTATATTTTATATTCCATAGAAGTAACAATGCACATATTTCTTAATGTAATACATACTGTGGCTCGCATAAGGTAACAAAATGTGTTTATGAGGCAAAAGGACAAGCATGCATTTACTGAAAGGGGTTTGTTGATTATCAATATGCTGGCAGATAGAACTGATAATGAACTGATAGGGAGGACCACTTTGCTAAATAAAAGTGAAGTAAAACGTACATGTATAGATTTGTCCAGTTTTAATTTTGGAACAAAGAATTAATGCAGAGCTGTTCGTCAGTGGTCGAGCAAATTACCCTCTGTCTTTTCTGCATTGGGTGTAAATTGCAGTGTATTTTAAGCATTTTAATTGTTCCAGTGTTTCAAATGAGTTGACAGAATGAAATTAATGATGGAAAAATTATATTGTAAAGAGAGGAAAAAGTCGTTGAACCCACACAAGCAGGAGCTGAGTGTGTTAACAGATTGCAGAACTTAGTTTGTGTTGATTTTGTTCAAATTATGTGATTATATGTTCTGTGACTTAGACAATAATTGTTAGAGATTATATAAGCTTAAGCCTCAGACCTGTCAGATTTAAGGCGGTACCCAGACACACTCACAGGAAATATGATCTCATAACCTTAATATCTATACTGCACCCCCTGTGTGGTACATTTTTGTGAATGCTGGTCATTGTGACTTTAGTTTGGGATATCACTTGAGGGTGTTCAGCTCCTGAATGTGTGCAAGATCCAGTCCACCGTCGAACTGAGATTAAGGAGAATAAACTGCTTTTAATCAGCAACACAGGGATGCTTGGAACATTCACGCTCAAATTCCAAAATACCTCTGGCATGCTGTCATAACTAGCAGATCCACCGTTTTGTTTGGTTTATCCTTATTATTTAGTTTGACAGTCCTGATTGCTCTCCTGCACTCTTATCTTCCCTTGAGAGATGATGGCTTTACAAAGAGAGCATTGATTGGGGAAAAAAAAACGGGTCCTGTACTGTCAGTGCCTTCATTGCATGGTGTTTTGAAGCAGTGCAGCCAATATCAAGCCAAGCTGGTCCTGTGACCTGTCCTGGGACACAAATGTGTTTTTCCTGGAATACCACAAGTACCTGTTGCATGAACAAAAACGCTATGATGGCTCTCCTTCAAATGTTCAGTGGTACTATTTGTACACACACACTCATGGGTTTATATAAACTAGGGCATTAACACAATGACTAGATTAATCGACTATAGAGGCCCTAGTCGACTAGTCGTGTTTTTTTCTCTCTCTCTTAGCCCTCGCTTGTGGATGTATTGCAATCTCTGCCTCTGATTGGCTGAAGCTGACCCGCGTTCCTTGCTTTAACCAATTACTATAGTCCTTTCATTAAAGGGGCGGGACTGTTTGCACGTAGAGTGGAATCTAAACAGGAGACCACAACAAGACGAGAGACTTGGAAGCAGAAAGCTGAGACACACACACTCGTTACATGTGTGGAGGTCCTTCACTCTAGATACTCAAAGAGCAGGAGAGCTGCAGAACCTGCAACCGGAGTTAAAGTCCAGGAACAGAACCGGCATTCTGTACAGGTGTGAAATGACACTGCTAGCTAGCATGCTAATGCTAGCACTGCAGGGAGTCATCCAATACAGAGGACGCTGAGAGGCACAGTGGCTTTAACTGTTTCCACTTTCTGTTTACCCTTAAATTTACCAGAACATTCAAGATATCAGCCTCTGTTGAACGTTACAGAGAACTTTAAATAAAGTTACTTATTGTTGGACACCATTGTTCCTGCGTGTGTGTGTATTCAAGTCGATTGCGAATATCTTGATGAATAAGTCGACTTAAAAAAATCTGAAGTCGTTAATGCCCTAATGTACACATTATTATACTGTTGTATAGCTTTTTATTCCACTGTTTTTGCTGCTTGTAGCTTTGTTTTGTCCACTTTCTGTCATAGATATACAAAGTACTTGTGGGACTAATAAATGTTTATCTTATCTTAATTCAGGTTTGAGTTACAGTAGCCCTTGTTTCCCTCTTGCTCGAGGTGCTGCTTAAAGAGACTAATCGATGGTGAATTGTACTCCACTGTGCATTTGTTTCTTTGGTGAACGTCATAGTTGGACGAGATGAAATGTTCTACATATCACAGCATTAAACCTTAACCCGGCCAACACGATCTCCTCAGCCTTGCTCACGGAAAGCCACTTTTCACTCATATTTCAGATCTCGGAGGATAAGGTCATGGATTACAGTAAACTGAACAGATCCGCCTTGAGCTCAAGACGTTGCATCAGTCTTCAGGAGTTGCAGTGGCTTTCAAAGACTTCTGGAAGGATTTAATTCCAATATTTCATTACAGATCCGGAAATTTGAGCACTCGGCTTGTTTAACTGTTAAATGACTTTTAAAGGACATTAGGTGACTCTGTCAGGTCCTCTGTGGCGAATGCGGTGGCAGGAACCGGCAGTATTTGGCGATGCAACACCGCTTGCCAGTGTTTGTGCTCCGGGGTTTTGATCGGTTGTTGGTCTTTTTCCGGCTCTGTGTCTGTATCAGCCTGCTGTTTGTAATTCCCGGTAAGGGTTGCTAAGTTAGAGACAGAGCCGGTAAACTCGGCGCTGGCTTCGGAGAAGAGTGCCAGACACTTTCATGTCTCTCTGTCTATTGAACTTTTTAATGCACTGATTTTTTTTCCTCCCCCTGCTTTTACCCCACTGGCTGTGTGCTTTAATTAGATTACACTCAAGGAATCACTGTGGTTCAGAATGCCAATTTGTGTCCCAGACTGTGTAAAATTTGCTGTTCCACTTGCTGCCAAACAGAGCAGGTGAGAGCAGACAAAGTCCTCAGGCAGACAGAACTGACTACTCCTTTTTATATTTACTTCTCTCTCTCTCTCTCTCTCTCTCTCTCCCGCCCTCCCTCCCCATTTCCCCATTCCTCATTCACAGGGCTGCTCCCTTCACGAGAGGATAAACATGTTGTTAAAGTGTCTTAAGTACAAACGTAATCAGGCAAACGCAGAGGGAGGATGGATTTCCTTACTACTGGCGAGAATGAAATAGTTTGTACTACAGGTGCAGCGGGCGCATGCAGGCGGGTGCCCGATTGTGTTGGCAGGCGATAAGACGGGGTTCGACTGACATGTGGAGCCGTGCGCCTCTGTCTGTTGGGTTAACTCCTAGCCCTTTATTACACTCCTCCAGGTCTGTCGGAACAAGGCGCGGCGGCACGGTCCGTCCCGGGAGTTCGCAACACTGACACCTTTCAAGCTACACGGCATGACTGACTGAAAAGGAAAGTCCTGGACTGGACCGGTGCCGGGAAAAATGATAATTGTCATGAAGGATAAACTCTGAAATATCATTATTACCGTGAGCCGTGTAGCTTCCAATAACAATCTGACTTTTTATTTAGTCTGTTACAAATCTATAATTTACATTGAGAATAGGGCCTGTGTGTTTGAAGGGACTGGCCAAGGAAAGCACGGGAGAGGGGAACAGCTGCAGGTGATTAGAGGAGGCCTTGGGATGGCCAGGGATTCAAAGTAAACATGGAGCCCTTCCACAGTCAACAACATTTACAAATGTAGAAGAAGGAAGCTACTGAATTTGTGAAGAATGTGCAGCAGGGATGGAAAGCGTGGAAGCATGAAGGCAGCAGATGGCGAAAATTAAAGCCATGCAGCCGTGCGGCCGACGGGACTGTGGGTTTATTCTTCTGACAGCGGACCCCGCCGCGCTCCCGGGCCAGGAGAGGGACCGCGCCGGGTCAGTGCTCGCAGGTTTACATCCATCCTCCTCAATGCCCTGCTGTTTTCTCAGCATTCCTTCAGGGGAAGAGCTCCTCTGCCTTTCATGGCCGCTCTCCTCGCCCATGCAGGCCTATCATAACACATGGAAATCTGATGAAATGTTTCAGTTAGGAGTGTAACGATTCATCAAAAACGATACGACCGTGTCTTGATTCCGCACAACATTTGTAATTGTTGGAACAAAAGCGGTGTCACATTATGTAACATTTCACCCACATATGCTGGTCTCAAACCAAACAGCCCAGTCGAGGGTTCGGAGTGTAAATTATATTTTCTGAATTTTACAGGAGAGGTGAAACAAACTTTTCACTGTAACTCAATGCGGAACATGACCGAAATCAGCAAAGGAGCTTATTTTAAAAAGTAACTATTATAGGAACAATATTTTTTACCATTTGATTGAGCCCATCAAGAACTTTAACATTTAGTATGAAACGAATTTTCACCCAAGTTGTCACTCCAAACCCTTGCAGTACAATATCCTGCTTTACAGTTTGATACTAAATAGAATGTGGTATGGTTACATCCCTTATTCTGTGTGGCTTCAGCTTAAAACACGGTCAATGTGGGTAAATTCATCAGTGTGCCCAATAAGTGACATAATCCATTACCATAGATTTTAAAAGCAGATGCGTGATATTACGTTTGTACCCGGTATATAAGTTGGTGCGGCTTTGGGAAAGTCTATTGGGTCTGGTAGCGCTCTTTAAGAGGCTGGCCTAGAGGAATGCATCATAATGCAGGAACATTTATTACTGAGCCAAGCGGCCCCTCCATAATTAATAGCATTGTAATATTTCACAGGAGAACCCATTCTTTTCCCGGGCCCCCAGACATTAGCTGGATTCCGAAATATAGTAACTTGGCATTCTAACACAAATAGAATATCTTTTTAAGGTCCTGGTCCCTTCAGCCATAGTGCCAGGGTGAAATACGCTGATCGGCCACAACATTATAACCAGACCGGTGATGTGAATGACAGGTAAGAGGGGGATGTATTAGGCAGCCAGTGATCAGTCATCTGTAAGTTAATGTAAGTTAATGTGTTTGAAGCGGGGAATGTCTAGTCCACTAAAACAGCAGCTCTTATTGGATGTTTCTGGTCTGGAGTGATTAGTACTGGCCGAAAGATTGACAACACGGTCATGGGAGCCCAGGGCTCATTCTTGAATGTGGGGAGCGAAGACTAGCCTGTCTGGTCTGATTCCATAGAAGTAAAGCAAAATAAAGTGGCCCCCTAGTCACATTAAACACAGCAAACCATGTGAATATATTCTCTGTATTCAACCCATTCACCAAGAAAAGCAGGGGGCTGCCAACAACAAGGGGCAGTGTGTGGGGACGGTACCTTGCTCAAGGTGTGGCTGATCGATATGGCATAAATATTGTGATATAAATTGAATCATAGGCTGTATACATTGCGGTATATAATTTGATCTGTGAATGTAAATGTAACTGTTTTTAACATATGTCCATATGTCAATCGCTGAACTTATCTTAATATGTTTTTATTCCTGAACAATATATTCTACACAGCCAAATCAGAACAATTTAGGTCAGCTTTTTTTTACATGGATATGGGAAAGGCTGCTTATCAAAATGCTGTTTGTGTGTGTGTGAGAGAGAGACTTTGTATGTGACTGTGTGTGTGTGTATAATTTCACTCTCCCTAGAACTTTAATGGCCCTACGTCCTAATAGTTTTGGCCAATCTAGATTTACAGTGCTATTTAATGGACAAAAGTATTGGGACGTAATGATGTTCAACCTAAAGGACAAGCGTCCCAGTACTTTTTCCCCTCCCCTTGCAGTTGGAATTCGAACCCACAACCTTCTAAATGCAGGTCCAATGCCCTAATCTCTAGGTCACCAGCTGCCTGAGCTACTGTTGCACAAATGGCTGAAAAAGTTGCTGTCTATGATAAAAAGTTTTCTGGACACATGCATCTCAGCTTGCTGTGTTTGGATCAGCACAGCTTCAGTCTGGTCAGACATCTGTAGATCAGACCTGGACCAGTGAGCAACAAAAGAAGGTGACCTGGAAGTCCTGTGGTCATTCCTGTGTGTGTTTCTTTCTCAAGAAGAGATGGAACCAGGGTGCACTGTGGGAGGAAGGTGGCAGAGACGGTGTCTTTCCTGGCAGTTCCGCTGGACTCTTTATGCAGGAGAATCTTCTCTGAACATGACAGAGATCAAACTTGGCCTCTAGAGTCCCCACACCTCGAGGATGTGCTGAACAAACCAGTTAAAGAGAGGCGACTTACAGGAACAACTGAATATGTTGTTAAAGTAGACCTACACAATACTAGACCCTTAAAATGTATACACTTCTCTGTATATCTGGATCCTGGGGATTTCCTAAGTATGCTTGGACTTCTCCCATCAGTTGGAAGCAGTTTATGTGTAAACACGCCACAGTGAGAGCAGGAATGATGTTTTTGCGGTAATGCTCACTGTATCTCTGTAATGGTGGCATCCCTTACCCAGATATCCCTGTACTGCATGTCCATGTCCATTTTCCTTCAGCAGCTTTCTTTTCACCCCCCCACGCCCGCCCCACCTACAAAAGGCCTCTTTGACACTTTTTGCTTGTCTCTTACAACTATGCCACAATGGGGATTAGAAAAGCAGTTGTCCTGAATTATGAGCGCTGATATGCGAAGGCATTCGATTTGACTTGTAAAATGTTGGGCTGGGCTGGGCTAGGACGCGGGGTTTCGTTTTCAAAGGCCGGCACCAGTTCAGAGGAACCAGGCTTAACATTTGCTTTCTATTTAACCCCACCGCTCGAAGAAACAGAATACTCCCTTTAACTGGAGGCTGAATCACCTCGTTGAAGAGAAGGCAGAGGGGGAAAAAAGGAGCGTGGCACACCATACCGTGCCCGTTCATTTCACTCTTAATATTTCAAAGTGTCACTAATGTGCGTGGGCTGTCCTTTTAAGTTGCTCTTGACGTTTCTGCTCCAGATTCTTAATGGCAGGTTTGTTGGACTGTTAGACTGTTATGCCGTGTGTGTTAGGTTTACCGTGTTTGGGGCCTCTAAGGGTCGGTGTGTTGCAGTATTCATTTGACATGTAGTGGGATCATCTTAAAAAGCGTCACCAGTGTGTTATGTCAGGATTTTTGGAGATGAGTGAAAACTCTTTAAAGTTTCAGGGTTTTTTGCTGCCCACCTCATGTGCTCAATAATGACTGAAGCAAAGAATATTTTCTTCCTAATAAGTGAAAGGGAGATAGGCTTTTTTCGCTCTCTGTTTAAACGACAGGGACGAATACTTGCGTAGTTTATCCTCTGTGCGTTTGGTCCCCTCTTACTGTGCCTGGTGTCCAGTGAAGCCCCCTGCCGCCCTCCCAGGGCAGAAGGTAATGAAGGGTGTCTGAGGTTGTTCCTTCGTAACCCTGTCCTCCCAGACCAGCTGTGCGAGCCCTGCTCATCTGGAGTGTGGGAGTTTGTGTGGTTTTATGACTTAATGACTCCTGTCGGCTCTGATCAGGGAGCCAGGCTGAACGTTGCCAGCTGTTGTTCTCCCTCCTGCGCTCGGGCAGGGTGCCCCGCTCCCTCTGGCCTGGTGGTGGAGATGGAGCTTCAGTTTTGGAGCTGTGGCGCGAGGTGGCTGGAGGTTGGGCAGGTCTGTGTGGCTGGACGGGCTGGGGGGTGGTCAGTACCCCACAGGGCATGCCCGGGTCACTGCCCCCACAGTACGGCTGCACACTGTGGCCATGAGGAGCGACAGTATTGAGCCTGACAAGGTGAAAATGACTTGTGAATAAATGCGCCAGATCCAAAACCCCCTCTCGGTTTCTGCTTCTGCTTGGACCCGTGGCACCAGCAGTTGATGGCGAAACACTGTCTGTCTGTTTCTCATTCTGCATTCTGTACTAAGGACCGGAATCGAGGGAGCGGGCAAAAAAATCTACATTTAAAGGACAGAAATCTGCGCTGGCCAGGATCTGATGACAGAGGCATCGTGTTAACCCACCCCCCATCACCCCCCTCCCATCCCAACCCCCTGGAGGTGGGCCGGGGTCATTAGTTTTAGTTTTTTGAAGTGTTCGGCCTTTTGATGTTGCCTGTTCTCTTTAGGCAGCCTGGCCTGAAGGATATTTAATATCGCTCCAGCAAATTTCCAGTTAGGAATAATTTGAACTGAGCATCTGTCAAAGGGGCAGCCGTTTAAATACATTGGTCCCGGTTAAAGAGGCAGAAAATGAAGTCAGATTAGACTGAGCACCTTTTTCGCGGGGCGCACGAGGGGTCTGGCGGGGGCCGGCGTGAGATGTAGTGCGTGGGGGTGGGGGTGGGGGGAATAGGGGTTGGTGGGGATGCTTGATGAAGAAAACGGCCTCGTTCCTGTCTCATTAACACCCATGCCCAACACTGGCAGGGTTCAAACGGCTGCAGCGCCGCCCGCCTCCCTCTCGCTATACACTCTGGGTGTCTCGTGCTTGTGCTGCTGGAGAGAAGGATTGTCTCAGGATTCTCACCGCCTTGATATTTTATTTACAGATCTTCAGGGGGGGAGCACAAGCCAGACCCCGGCCCCTCTTTCCCTCCTCAGACACCCATAGCACTGCATCCCCAGTGCCTCCACTTCAAAGGTCCCCCCTGTGTTCCTACAGGGTGTGCAGGGGGAACTTTTATCAGGGTACACAATCCGAGGCGATCATTGGTGCAGTGTTGAAAGAGCATGCATTAGACCCTTTGACAGCTCCTGTCAGGCTTTATTGCAACTGACTTGACCAGTCTGTTGGAAATCATCTCGGCTTGTCTTTTCCTTCGACCCAAAGAAGAAGAAAAAACTCAAATCTCTGTATGGGCTCCATCAGTTGTTCTCTTTCTGAGAGAAGGGAAGTGACACGCCAGGGCCCAGGTGACACAGACCTCTCCAGCGCTGCGTCTGCTGTCAGCTGTTGGGAGGCAGCGAAGCCTCGCAGGAGTTTATTACAGCTGCTGGATGGGTGATAGACACCTTATACTGACTTCATATAAAAAAACAGCCACAAGATGTTTTCTAGCCATGACTACAGGTAAACAGTGTTCCAGTTTTTGCTAACAAAATGTCACAGAACGGAAAACACCCTGTTTTAACAAGATCTGTAATGATAATACTTTGTTTCCTCATAAAGTTCATGTATTGGGAGGTGGGAAGGTAACTGTAGTTTAGCATGTTAGGTTACTGTAAAGACCACAGAAGAATACAGAGGTTAAAATGTCGATTATTTAAGCCTTAGGGGTGTTCCGATCCGATATTCAGTATCCGTATCGGTCTGATATGGGCCAGAAATACTTGAACAGATATCAGAAAAAGTCAGAACTGTCATTTAAGCGCTTATTCTAACTTTTAGCAACGAGAGATGTGTCATGTGTGGTGTCTCAAATGGCTTGCTATGAATCAGAAATCTATATTGATCTGGCAGGAAACTGCTTATGTACGGACTGCAAGACACACAGAGACAATAACAGTATAATATGTGTAAATAAAATCTAAATAAAAATTTGCAGAAAAGAAAAAAAACTCAATCTGAATACATTATGCTACATGCTAATTGTTGGTATAAATACTATAGACAAGTAACACAGTTAAGTGAAAACTACCAACACAAATAGTAGTTTGGCGTAAATAATTGCACTTACTAGAGAATGCTGTCGTAATATTAAGTAGGGGTGTCAAGCAATTAAAAAAATCTAATTACAAGCTCTCCGATTAATTAATTGAAATTAATTAATGGAATTAATTAATACATTTTTTGTTGTAAATGTGTTCACAGCTATTTTTTTTCTGCACAGTTCATGAGCAGTAATGGTCTCAGCAATCAAAATTATGACCTAATATGATGAGGAAAATGTGCTTCAGCAAGAACAATGATAGAACCAAGTCCATCTATACGCTGCAGTTTAAGACAATGTACCTAAAAACAGAGAGAAATTTCAATCCTGGGGGGTGTGGGGTAATAGTTTAGTGTTTTCCGACGGAGGGGGGCGGGGTGTGACGTGTTTCACTCAAACAAATCTGTTCGTTTTTAAACGTAAACTGGGCCAAGCAGTGTGTTCTAATTTCCACCTTCATTTTACAGAGAAACTGTGGCCGAACCAGACCGGGTTACAGAGTAATGCGAATATTCAGGGCTCTTATTTATGAAGCGTTATATTTTCTATGATTAATTGACTGAAATCAATTAATTTATTAAACAACTCCAAGATTAAGGACTGAAAACTTTATTTTGACCTAATAGTAATATTGCACATGATGCAATTCACTATATATTGTACTATGTAAGAAATCAAATACCGGTCCCTGCACCCAAAGAGCCATTAGAAATTGAAACCTTGGTTACAGAATTCCGTAACATTTTTTGGGTATAGAAACTGTGATTTAAATTACATTGCGCAATATATAGAAAATAAAGGGAGCCATTCGGGATCCAAAGACAGATACATGTTGAAGATAGAAAAAAAGACAATATTAGTATTGGATAGGTATCGTAACAGATTCAAGCCTGTGGTATCGGACATTGAACAGTGTGGTATCGCTCCACCCCTGACAAGCAGTACTGGAGTCTAGTGGTTTCTGTATATGGTTACGTTTCTTTTTTTTACAGGTTTGTGCAAGACCTGAGCTTAAAGGTTCCACTGCACTACGTTTGAGTGAGCCATTAAAAGAAAATGGCAAACTCCCTTTTAAAAGCAGTGACAAACACAAGTGCCCCCCCGCCCTCAGCCACTCCACCTGTGTGCGGATGAAGACAGGTTGCGTGAGCAGCGCGGCCCAGACTCGATCTTCTGGGGGAAATAAACAGCGCATTAGTTCCAGGTCATCTTGGAAGCGTATGAAACGGAGGAGAGTGCTGGAGAGGTTAGGGGAAGTCCACTCCGGGGGGGTGGGGGGCTGAGGATTATTAGAGAGCAGGGACTCATATTATATCCTTCTCTCTTTCTCCAGCCCCCCCCACCTACACCCCACCCATTCTCTCTCCATCCATCTTAACTCCTCTGTTTTTTGCCATGTGTTGTAAATTAACAGCCCCTCTTGTTCTAGCCCCAGTCCAGTACTTTCTCTCTTCATTTTACTAAGGCAGAGTGAAATATGTTGGAGAGCCGGGTTCATAAGCGTCGCCTCCTCGGCCTCGAAAACCTGCGGAATAATGCGGGTCTCGGAGAGGTTGTGTCGAGAGGGGGGCGGTAAATCTCTTTTAGTCTTACTGTTTCCCCTCTCGGAGGGTTTCGTTGTCGAGCGTGACGTCTCAGGAATAGCAGAACCAGATCGACACAATTAACCTCACCTGATTAAATTAATTTCTGAGAAAACTAGTCTGAAGTGTTAATTATCTACAGACTGCCACTTCAGAAAGATTTCTGAAGGGCTGATTAATGGGTAAATGATATTGTAGTGCTTGCTCATATAAGTACCTCCATTGCAAGGACTGTCTCTCCCTCCCCCCAAAAAAAGAAGGAGAACTCACATTAAGGTCCCTTTTCTGAGAGCAAGACCCGAGCATTTAGTGGTGAATTTTCGGTTCAGGGATGGAGCTTGAGGCGGTGATGGTAAGAGTTAATTGTGTCATCAGAGAATGAGAGAGAGAGAGCGAGAGAGGGAGACAGAGAGATGGAGAGAGAGATAGAGCAAGAGAAAGAGAGAGGGAAAGAGTGAGAGAGAAAAAGAGAGGGAGAAGAGAGAGAGGGACAGAGATAAAGAGAGGGAGAAAGAGAGTGAGAGGGAGAGAGAAAGAGAAAAAGAGAGAAGGTGAGAGAGAGAGAGAGAAAGAGAGAAGGTGAGAGAGAGG
>JBBKCR010000036.1:4829356-4841360 GCA_037577295.1 Ladigesia roloffi | reverse complement strand
GTGTGTGTGTGTGTGTGTGTGTGTGTGTGTGTGTGTGTGTGTGTGTGTGTGTGTGTGTGTGTGTGTGTGTGTGATCTCGGTATGGGGGCTCAGTTCCGAGGAGGGACAATAGCGCCCTAATCCCAGCCCTGATGCTAGATTAATACTCAAGCCCACCAAAATATTAATTCCAGCCAGGAGCAGGGAAGGAAAAGAAGGCGTCAAAGCACTCCGACGAATAAAGAAAGACAACAAACACACACACACACACACAAAAAGCGCACCAAGCTGCTCCAACTGGCACTTTTTTATTGCCGTATTAATTTCAAAAGGCTTGTACATGAGCCCCTTTCTCTCTGGTCTCAGCACGGGTTTGTTTTTTTTGTTATTTTGTTTTATTTTTTGCTTTTAATCTTCTTAATTATTATTTTTTGTTTCAAAGTGTGCTAGTTTTTTTTCACAAATTTCCCTTTGCTAAGCTTGGGGTTTTATTTGAGGATTTGAATATTTACTGTACGAAATAAAAGAGGCTGTAAAAATAACTCTCCGTGCTTTATGTGCAGCGAGTTACTGGGCTGAATGTTCAAAGCGAGCTCCGCCGCGGTTGGCCGGCGGTGTAATGTGTGTGTGGAATTGTCTCGTGGCTGCGAGAAGTGTCTGCAGTCTTCCAGGCCGAGTCTGTTTCGAGGGGGCCTCCGCTGGGACTCCTCACGCGGACTGAACTGCCCTGCCCGAGCCGTGCCCGTTTCACAAGCTGGTGCGGAGTTGGCACGGGCGGAGCTGCGTGGTTGGTGAGAACTTGGCAGGGTGCGGGTTCTTCCTGGCCTGCGATGTGTCAGCACAGCCTGGAAGGCCGGAGACGCTGCGTGGGCCGCGGTAGCGACAGGTTGAAGGTTGTATATGCCTTGATGGGTGGGACGATGAATGACTCCTCACTGCCTTCGCGGGGATGTGAGAGTTGGGCTGGGTCGCTGTTCTTCTGCTTCCTCGTACGGATGAAGAGCCATTAACACTTTCATGAACCTTAATCTCGTTCTAATACGTCTTAAACGGCACACGTGGTACGACACCAGGCCTTGTGAGAGCTTTCTCTGATTTTCTCATTCGTAGATATGAGGGAACGAGGCTGTGAGTCAAAGAGTCAAGTGGCTTTTTATTGTCATTTTCACCACACACACACACACAGGGAAATGAGATAATGAGCACAGTGCCACACAGGAACCGAACAGAACAGAACAGAAAAGACCACCAGTGCAAATAGGACACAAAAGTGTGCATGGAACACAAGCACAAGACAATTAGACCAGACAACATTCAGCGCAGTGAACAATAGCGACAGTCTGGATGAATGCAGTATTTTGACGGGTATTTGGTAGTGAGAGTTAAAACTGAGAACAGAGCTAGACAACAATAAACGTGACGTGCAAATATAGACGCAACAGGACGGAAAGTGTAATAAATGTGTTATAATGCACCATAACACCCAGTAATAAGCAGATAGTACACACTCGAGGCCTGTTGTTGGACAGCATGTGATCAAAGACATACACACTGCATGGTTTAAGGCAGTGGTCCCCAACCCACCGGTCCGTGGATCAATTGGTACCGTGCCGGTCAAGAAAGAATGAATTATTTCTGTTGTATTTATTACCTGAGTCTGAAAAATACATTCTGTATTTTTTTACATTTATTTAGTTATGTTGTTGGCGCAATGTTACGAGGAATCTGCTAATAAAGTTGGACACAAGTACACAGTGGATTCACGTTTATTATATTCACAATATAAACAATCTACGTACCCCCCCCACTCCGGTCTGCGGTAAAATTGTAAAACGTTGACCGGTCCGCGGTGATAAAAATGTTGGGGACCACCGGTTTAAGGTATTACGGACACATGTGAGGGCTCTCCTGCTTTCTGGTATGGAGAACCTGTCCATCAAGACTGTGCTCCATATGTTCCACCATCACACACACACACACACACTGCTAAGCTAGCATCCCTCACACACTAATCCAGCAGCAGCGGGGGGTCGTGTCTCCGCTCCTCGGACGGAGGCAGAGGTCCTCGGCATGCTGATAAGGTCTAATATGATCCGGCCCGGTTACATTTGTCTGTTACACATGGCACGCTAAATACGAAAGGTCAGCTGACTTAAATCCTCAAATCTCCTCCGTACAGATGCCGGCGTCCGTTTCACGCACCTCAGAAATAATCTGGCCTTTAATTCCCTGCCATAAGCTTTCATTATCTTCCCGACCCAATCAGGAAGTATTGTTAGTGCGTGCGGTTTTCTTTAGCGGACCCTGTGTGGGAAAAGCGCGGATTAAAACCTCGAGTCACAGCGTAAACCCCGTCTAGTTTCTGTCCCCGGGTCCTCCACGTTACTGCAATTACCAACAATATCGTGAATTGGGCCCCGGCTCCAGGGTGCCTCGCGCCCGCCTGTGTGCCACTTAGTGCGGCGCTGGAACTTGAATGTCAGCGATAGGCTCAGATTTTCTCTAAGTGTTTTAACAGCCTTCTCTCCGCTATCAGCTCAGTGGCATCCGAATCAGCGCCGGCGAGGCGGCCCCGCAGACGGCGCTTTAAACTGGCGTTGATATCCAGAGACTGGCATGTGACGTGCCCTTTCAAGCAAACATCATAAGGGACGTGTCCAAACTTAATTGTGTCCCATTTTTTCCCCCCGTGGCTTATTTTGGGGCTGTTTTTCATGTTTGTTGTTCTGATTGATTTGTTCCATAACCGCTTTAAGTCCACAAACAACAAAGCCGGAGAAGTGCCCGGCTCTTTCTGGAGGAAGTCGAGACAAATTGAGGACACGGCCAGCGTGTGATTCCCTGCCTGAGACCGGGTGCGCCGCGGCGGGTCATCCGGGTTAGCGTCTGGAACCCAGTTTGGTTCATTTGCTATTTTGAAAGTCCTTTTGTTTCACTCGGGAAGCATGTCAGATGTAGACAGATGCTGCAATATTTATTCAGGGACTGCAGATATCGTATTAGAATGCTTTTTTGTTTTCCTTCGTTTTGGATTGTTTACCCCCTAATTTGCAGGTGGTACCGTTATTTTTTTTTCTTCCCCTCTCCAAGCTCTAACCAACACATCCATTCCGAACAAAGGTAGCCTCTATTCTGTAGCCTTAATTAGAAGGAAATTGTAAACAGACGCATGCCTTTCTTTAAGGGATTATCCATACTTTATGACGGAGCGTTTGAAGTCGGAAAGTTTTCTGAATCAGCACCGATAAAGTGGGTCTCTTATAGGACAATGTTGTCTTCAATTATTTTCCCGTTATATGCGCGTCTGTATGAAGCCGGGGTATCATTTATTATTTAAAGACACAATCGCTGCTGTTTATCTGGGATTTTTTAAAACCGGGTTAACTTTGTGTGTCACTTTTTTGATTAAAAGGAACAAAGCGTAATAAAACAGGGGTGGGGGGTGATGTGTGTGTGTGTGTGTGTGTGTGTTTGGGGGGGTATGATGGCTGTTCTTCTCTCCTGCTCTGCAGTTTCTGTGGCCTTTATTGTCATTTAATGCGAACGGTGCCAAGCAGAAAGCGAGAAGGAGATCTGACAAGCATCAGGCACGATGCTACGCTAATGTGCAGGGATGTGTGCTAACACAAGCATCCTTCACACTCTCTGATGCACACACACACACACACACACACACACACACACTCTCTCTCTTTTGAAAGTACCCCACCCTGCCATATGTCCCCGGCTGCGGTGGCTTGCCACTCAGACTGACAGCTACTTGGTTTTGTGAATGGATTAACCCTGTGGGACCTGGCGAGTAACTAATACCGATTTGTCCAAATATTGATCACGGCCGTGGCCCCTTTAAACTTGACTGGTTTCAGAGGGAGGCGCGCTGACACTGAGGGCTTAGGATAACATCATCGTCTAAGATCGAACCCATCCCGGGGTCTTTCAGGCGCACTGCTCTGTAGATTTAAGGCAGTGGGTCAGCGGGATTTTTACCATTTCTGAGACCTTTACAGTGATTTTAGTGATTTTTCAGTGTATTTCTAGCTATTCGTCATTATTTAGTCATTATGTGTAAATTTAAGGCTTTGGAAGTGCTGATTTCCAGTGATTGTACATGAGTTGATCATATTCCCAGCAGATCAGGATCTGTCATAAAGAATACAGTGCAAAAACTTGAGATTTTTTCTTTTTCTGAGGTAGACGATAGACAGATTTTTAGATTGTGATACACTTGATTTTAGTTTTTTTTTTTTTTTACAGCACGTTATTTTATTATTTTAGTTAATTTACTGTGAATTTTTTGTTATGTCCTTTTTACATTTTTAAGTCACTCCAACATTTTTCTCTTTCATTGTCAGTGATTATAAAGTAGCTTTATTATTAAACTTTTATTTAGAGGCTTCTTTAATTCATAATGAAGTATGACAGTACTCCCTGGGCTCGTTTGTAGGGTGGGTACCCCTGGACCCCTGGAGACCCCGTGTCTCTCGGTTTTAACTCCACCTCTCAGTCTCTCACACGTTCTCACAGTTCTCCGAGCCCCAGTAAGTTCTCCGCCGCCCACTTCGCTCTCGTGTTGTGGGGAAACGGCGCTGCTGGGAGATCACTCTGGCCTTAAGTGAGGTAGACGACTCCTGATCGATACCTGCTGTGCACAGGCTGCCCAAATTGACGACCCCGCTGTACCGAGGAGGGGGTCCGTCTTCTCCGCACTGATAAATTCAGGGTGATTGACCTTCGCTGACCTGGGCAGCGTGCGGCTCAGTGGCCGGAGAGGGGTGGGGTGGGGTGGTGTGTGTCCGGTCAGTATCGTAATGAAGTGGTCAGTATTGCCTTTCTGTCACTCAGCTATTAAAGGGAGAGGTATTGCACCATAGATAGGTGGCGACTGGAGGCTGAAGAACGGCGATGAGCAGGCAGGGGGGCAGTAAAGAGACATGTAAAATACTCCAGAGATCACTGGCGGGAACATAGATCAGGGTGGGCCACCAGAGACCACTGATACACTCGCGCATAGAAGTAGATCAGTGGCCTAATGGTGCGCAGCGTTATCAAGGTTAAGTGTTTCCAAAGGGAGAGTTCCCATCCTGAAATCTGATTGGCCGTGGCAGGTTCTGCAGTTTTAGGATACACAAACATAAAACCACAAACATTGTTCTGTCTTAAATGAATATGCTGAATTGGTCGTGTAATGAATTTCCTTGGTGGAAGGACTGATTGTTTCAGTTTCGTTGACGGTAAAATCTGTGCTTTGTTACTTGTAGCGATCTGCTGTGCGTAATATCGTCAACCTGGTTAAATCACAGCAGTGCCTTAAGTGCCTCGATGCTTTATTACTTCCCACAGTCAGTGGAATGTAATAGTTCCCTTCAAACACACACGTGTGTGTGTTTTAGTCTACTCATGCAGATTCCTCTTCTTTTCTTTTTTACCATTTCCTGCTATTTCATGCAGTATTCTAGTAGTCTGAGTCCCGGGCCTGGAGAGTCTTTGCCCTGCACATTTAGGTTTTTCCCTGTTTTTACACACCTGATACAACCAATATAGATAAAAACCTATAAAGAATGAAAAAACACAATCAGCCTTAGAATAATTTTGTTGCATACAACAAGCTTTTCATTTTAAATAAATGTTCTCAAACTAGTCCCTTGTTTTTTTTATATGACTAAAGCTGTTACCTGTACATTTAAATGTTTTTATTAAGTACTCGGTATCGGTATCTTCGAGTACTAAATTGCAAGTACTCGTACTCATACTCGTTCTCCAAAAAAGTAGTATCGATGCATCCCTAATTCATAGTTGTATGCGTAGTCATAGTACATAGTACATAGTACATAGTACATAGTACAACATGTATCCTGAATTGCTTCTTTTTGACTGCACAAACATTACAGACAATATGTACAATTTAAATAAAAAAATATGGCATTTTCTGAGAAACAAATATAAAAGGAAAACGTACAAGTACAGCGGATATAAATGTCAATATAAATGCAATTTTAAAAAATTAAGCACCAATCTGAAATAAAACACAAATCTAAAGGTAAATAACCTAAACAAGGTGCGCCTGAGTTATGAGCACACGTTTTCTGTGCATCACTGTGAAAGCAGGAACCCACACCAGCAGGATCTCACAAATGCATGAACATCTGTAGCAATAAATATAATGTGTATAGGATAAATAGGCTCAGTATATACATTTAATGTAGTCAAAGTTGTTTAATTTAATTTAATTTAATTTAAGATAAGATAAGATAAGATAAGAGATAAGATAAGATAAGATAAGAGATAAGATAAGATAAGAGATTAGTTAAGATAAGAGATAAGTTAAGATAAGAGATAAGTTAAGATAAGATAAGAGATAAGTTAAGCCTTTATTAGTCCCACAAGTGGGAAATGTGCCTGGAAATGTACATTAATCATTTCACTGGACACTTGTGTGACTGGGAAAGAACACTGTTAAAATAGATTGTTGAGTGTTGAGTAATGAAGCTAATGGTGGAAAATGTGTTGGCATGTCCATTCTGCCTAGATTTGATAAACTCCAAAAACAGACGATCTGGGCACCATTTAGATTTAGACTATTTACAGTTTGGAAACTTTTCAGCACTTTGGTGCCATTTTTATGAAAGAGTGTGTTTGTGGGTGGTGCATGTATATTTAAGTCTGAGGTAGATGCACCGACACACACACACACACACGGTGGTCTCCAGTCCTGGTCAGCGGCAGTCGGGGAACCCCCTAACACGCCTTCCATCAGTATCCCACCAGCTGCCGCCACCTGAGACCCCGGCACATTCCTCCGTCCGCTAACTATTTAGTTGTCAGTGATTTGGTTAAGTGGAATTGACTTTTATCGCATTGTGCTGTGGGGCTGCTACTGGCGATACACATTACCCCCCCTTCCCCTTCCGCCCGCTGCCTGCTCTCAGCCCCTGTGTCACATCCAGCACATTGCTATTGGCAGGCGAGGCGCGGCTGATCAATAGCGCGGGTCAGGAATGGCCCGCGGCCCCGCGCTCCGCAGACTGGGCTATTGATCCGGGCCCCAGCCTCTCCTCGCGCTCCACAGGGCCCAGTTTGTAGCTCTGGCTGGCCCAGGAGACAGCCGGACACGGCAGGGTGCAGAGGAGGCTCTGTGTGTCTTTGCTATCTGTGGTTACAAGTTACAATTTGCAGCTAAAGCCTGAATTGAGGCTTCAGCGCACTGCAGGGCCTGCGGACTGACACTGCAGGCACAAACCTTCACAGTTTTCACTTTCACCCCCGATCCAGAGTTGTTTCTAGCAATTCCTTCCTTGTGTAATTATATAGTTACACTTTAAATTACAGCGTGTTCCTTCCTTCTTCCACTCTCCAGCACCGCGCGGCCATCTGCTCTCTCCAGTGAGCCCATCTGTAAAAGTCAAGGGGATGCTTATTTTACTGTGGCATTGAAATAGAATTGTGTAATTACATACTTAATTACATAATGAGTTGTATGTTCTTTTCCATTTGATATACATCCTTGATTGACAGCTTCAAGTCTGACCTTTTTCCTTTTGTTTTGACGACTAGAAATGTTAATGATGTGGCAAAAATCTGCAGAAAGCAACAGCGACGTCAAATTTAACGATGATCTCTATAAAATACATCTTTTTCCACTTGCGCACAAATGCGGTATCGACTCGAAAGTCTGGAATTTACAATTCTGTCGGACAATTTTGTTGAGCGATTAATAAAAATAAATGAATGATTACGCTATTCTTTTTACTCGTAATAATAAGTGCGACTTGGTTGGTTATTATTATTATTTTCTGGTTTTAGGGCATTTTTGATTAATGCAGGCTGGCTGTTCAATATTTAATCTTTATCATTATTATACAGTAACCACTATGAATGATTTCACAATCTCAAACTCTCATGTAAGTGTGTGGCTGTAAGTGGAGTATTGGCCCAGGTACGGGCCCTTTGGGTTTATCGGGTTAAACCAGCGCTCAGTTAAGGATGCGTCTGCCGTTTTATTACAAAATTGAAAACAAAGGGAGCTTTCTCGACGAGGGAAGGCCTAAATTGTCCTAAATCTTTTCCATGCTGTGGCATCCAACATAATACAGACTTTGGGAGGCCCCTGGCCAGCGCTTGCAGCTCCTAGGTGCCGATGATGGATCTCAGGCCTCCGTCCGCAGCTCTGGCCCCGGCGAGGATGATGGTCTGCTGGGAAAAGCCTCTTTTCTTCCTTCTGTCCCCCCCTGCCAGTGCACTCTCCCGTCTGCCTGACTGCTTGCCTGCCTGCCTTGTTTTTGTAGCTAGTTTTAAGTGCTTCTCCCTGGAGCTCCTCATCAGCAACTTAATAAGAGCTCTTGGGAACAATTAAGCACCATCTTTAACTCCGTTCTAACCACAGAGGTAAAAATAATCGTAAAAATGTTGCCAAATAGAAGGGGCTCCGGGGGGAGCGTTCAGAAATTACAGACTGTCTCCTGTTCTGTCCTGTATTCCCCCAACTGGAGCGCCGGCAATAGCTGACAGAGCCTCAGCCTGTGACAGACACATTTACTCAGCTTTCTCCTGCAGCCCCTTGTGGCATCCAGGCTCGCTTTCACCCCCCCCACTCTCCCTCCCTCCCTGTTTTTATTCCATCCCTCTTTCAATGCAGCGACTGACATGCGAATAAATATGTATCGTCTTAGTGACTTTGTCGCTGGCTCGGAGAGAGACGTTCGGCAGAACGCAAAAAATTAGGAGCGTTATTACAGGAATACGTCTTGTTCTGGTTATGGAGGAAATTAAGTTTCTCCGGAAATTTCATCATTACGTTTTTATTTATTTATTTATGCGTCTGAAAGCCCCGCGATGGCTCACGCGGAGAAATCACTCAAAGCCGTGCCTTTATTATTGCTTGATGCAATCTGGAAAATACGGTTTTGTCCCGAAGCCGTAATAGAAATAATTATATATTAATTTGGCGTTGGCTAAGACAGCTTATTAGGGAATTCAGAAAAGGCCTGATAGGAGACACATTGTGTGGTGCCTCCTCCTCCTCCTCCTCCTCCTGCAAGAGATTTACTCTGCGCGCTGTCTGGAGGGAAACTAGCACGCAATACCAAAAATCTGCACTCACTTATAACACATAACTAACTATGGCCCTCACTCGTCTCCCCTCGGCTCTTTTTATAGAAACGCTTTTGTGCAAACTTGCACCGGATGACCTCTTGGCGTTCTGTTTGCATACAGATGACCCTGGAGAGTTTGTTTCAGCATATTTTGTACAAAACAACTGTTTTCTAATGTCCTGTTTCTCTTCTCTCCCCCATAGGTGGCGCTACCGCTTTCGAAGAGCTTTGAACACGTCTCCACAGACTGTGGAGGCTCCAGACCAAACCCAGCCCCATTACCGGGCCTCATAGCTTTGACAAGCCCTGGAAATACCTGGAATTCTAGGACTGCATCATTCTAAGCCCTTTGCCAAGGGACTTCCTTTTAGTGCCCAGGCACTGGATCTGAAAGCTTTATCTTCTTCTTTACTCTTTCTGAATATACCAATAAAAAAAGAAGAAGAAGAAGACCCATCCCAAACACTATAGCTTTAACAGTAGCGATCGCCTCCGCCGACCTCCCGCACCAAACGAACCTGCCGCCACCACGAGCGTCGTGACCTTTCCGGCGCCCGGCTTCAAACGGACACTTGAAACGAAGGACGCGGTCAGAGAGGGGCTTCTGAGCGGCAGCGGATCGAACCAAAAACCACATCAGGTAAGGCTGTGAAATCACCCCTGCTCCCCGCTGGCTGAACCGCCCCCCTGCCCCCGAAGCCCTCCAGCTGCTGGGAGGCTTCAGAGGTGCAGCAGGGCTCCATGCTGGGCCCGCTGGAGAGGCCACAGATAAAGCGAATGGGCTCCCAGGCTCCATGGCCTGTTTGTTCCTGCTGGATTAGGGACGTGTAATAGGTTATTTGGTCAGTAGATTCTGGTGTAAGGCGGCTCTCAGAGACCCCTCGGCCATTTGCGATGTTCATAGAGATATGGGGAGGGTGGGCAGGCACGAGGCGATGTGTGTGTCGACCCTTCAGGCCTGAGCTCTGGTCGCACATGCGATTAAAAATACGTGACTAAAATGCATCAATTCTTATGCAACACTAAGAAAACACATCCCACCGTCTATTGTTTTAACTGAGCCATTGAGGATATTCTCTTAAAAAATAAACATTTCATTTAGAGATCTTGGGGCACTAACATAGAGAAACCACTTTTAAAAAGAACGTTTCAGTGGATGGAGGAGCCAAATTTATAGAAATATTGAAGCCAAGCCAAGAACAATGTAGAAATATATATACATATACATACACTTAGCCTTTGAAAGTGATGTAATCTGAATTTTGGTACTGATGCTCACTCAGGTACTGATGCTCAATGCATTGCACCCAAACACATATTATTCATGCAGATGCACCTCAGTCAGGTCACACGGCCTTAATGCTCGTCTCCTGTGCCACGGAATTCAAATACAAGCTTGTTCCATGACACACTGCAGTAATGGCGAAGTTACAACACACTTCCTGCGCTCTTTATGCAGCATTAGCTGGTTCTACTGTAATGTGCGATAAGCTGAAATACCGTTTTTTTTGTTGTTTTTTGTTTTGTTTTTGCCACATCTGGCATGCTAGCTCTTTAGCCATTGAGAATAATGCTCTCCCCCTGAACCCTGTGTAATCCTGACTGAAAGTAAATGGTGTTTATGGAATTAAGTGAATAAAAAGAAAACAGGCAGAATGGCGGGAGTGGCTCGGTATCAGCCGGGCTCCGAGGCGAGCGCGGGCCTTTTGTTTGAAAAGTTCAAAGTAATTTCGCCAAATTTAGGTCACCGCAAATTATAAGTACACAGCGGGGCGCCGTCATTTCTGCGAGAGAGGGAGAAAGCAAATAAATAAATAAGGGTACTAAGCTTTAGCGTGCATAAGGCCTGCTGGGGGGGTGAGGTTTTTTTTTTTTTGCTTCTTAGCATAGAAAAATAAAGCCTTCAGAAGTATTAACCTGAAACGGTATGCATCACTGCTAATTAAAGGCAAGGCCTGCCTGCCATGAGCTTTGGGAGAAGTTTTTTTATTTGCACTCAGAAGAGGCAGGGCCCGGCGTACAATAGAGCAGAGATTCTGCTCCGGGAGAGTCGTGGTCAGTGAACGCCCCCGTCAGGAGGACGAGTCGTCCCTCTCCCCTCCCCCCCTCTCCGCCAGAGCTCCCTCCCTCCCTCCCTCCCTCGCTCCGTCCGGGAGTGCTAATGGAACAGCGCTCATAGCCCA
The DNA here is from genome assembly GCA_037577295.1 of Ladigesia roloffi. NCBI lineage: Eukaryota > Metazoa > Chordata > Actinopteri > Characiformes > Alestidae > Ladigesia > Ladigesia roloffi. The sequence goes on along the minus strand of JBBKCR010000036.1, from coordinate 4,830,109 downwards.
GGGCTCCGGCACCAGGCCCCGCTCTGCATGTGGGATGCACTTTGTGCTGCAGCCGGGGTCGCTCCCTTTGTGCCAGCCCTCTTTGGCCTCCTGGAAAAAAGGAGCCATGCATGATTTCATACATGAAAGATATATGTAATTGGACAGCAGCGCCTATAAGCTGCATTTACAATTCTAAACAGATACGATGGAAAGCAAATCTCTCCCTCTCTCTCTCTCTCTCTCTCTCGGCCTTGCCCTCCCTTCCTCTCTTTTTTTTTCCTCCCCCTGAATGTGTGTTTGCACCAATAAGACAGCATTCTGTGCAAAAATACACAAATCACACATTATCACATTATTTTTTTTTTACATACATGTTTTATGTATCTGCTCCGGAGGAAGCGCTGGTTGGGATGCGTTCTGATTCGCGCCGCCGTTCTGAGGGCTGAGTGTGTGAGAGAGTTCTCCCTGTGCGGCGTTTATAGAGGGACAGTGCTGAGATGCGATGCTACCGCTAATGGTCAGTTACCATTAGTGCTTATGTTTTGTGGATGTATTTTTTTCCTTCAGCTGGACTGAGTGTGCGGCTCCTCCTCACCACCGGAGCGTTAATATGTATGCAAAGCTGCGGCCTGTGCTAACCTGGTCACTCTGTAAACCTGAATTGCTTCCAGCAGAATCCGTTCCAGTTGTTTGGCGTTGAACTGGATGCATTTACTTACTGAGGGCGCATGGTGTGTATGGTTGTGTGTGTGTGTGTGTGTGTGTGTGTAC
>JBBKCR010000036.1:4746070-4758655 GCA_037577295.1 Ladigesia roloffi | reverse complement strand
GCGTGGAGGGGTGTTAGTGATGCGAGCATGATCACCCATCTCTGATTATACATCGATACCTCCATCCTGCCTTAATTTATGCATTTAACAAAAACACAAGGCTTTGTGTAGCCAAGCCACCAGGGAAATAACACACTCCTCTTTCCAGTATAGTTTCTGAAAAGTGTGTGTGTGTGTGTGTGTGTGTGTGTTGTGAGCTGGTGTAACGAGAAGATATTTTTACCCTTCTGGAAACTGCACCTTCTCCTTTTTTTTTCATTTTTAATGTTTTGCAGAAACATTTGTTTTCCTCTCCATTCACATGACCAAGGTCACCCTGGGTTGTTGAACGCACACAATAAAAAACAATCGCACACTCACACACACACAAAAGGGGCCCCTCTTTGAGATCTTCTTTTCTATGCATGCAATTTCACCACAGAAAAAAAAAAAGGAGAGTGGCTTTTGGGCAAATGGAACCGCTTAGCAAAAACAACAGTGAGCTGTGAATCTCTAATAGAATGCATTTTTAATGGGCGGATGCGAGTGTGTTGAGTGTGGTTTTAGTTCTGCGGGCTGCGAGCTCGACTGATACGAGGCCCCGCGCCTCATTTGTACACCCAACCTTGCTTCTCCACTGGCCCCCCATGCTGCTTGCTAATTGGCAGGAGACCGGGAGCTTCCTGCTGTGCATTCATCGCTTTCCTCGCTCCTTTACCACCCTGCTCTCACTCTGTCTCTCTCTCTCTCTCTCTCTCTCTCTCTCTCTCTCTTTCCCTCCCTCTCTCTCTCAGTCTTTCTCCTTCTCTCCTCCAGCTCTCCCACTCCTGAACTGAGTAATTAACCCACAGCTAATTAACTACTTCTAATTACACTGAGGAGGCTGTTTCTATCGCACTCTCCAAAAGTGAGGAGACACTCTGCCTCCACGTGCAAATTCCCCCTTGGCTGCCTTTGAACTTACTCCCGCTCTTTTCCCGCCGTCTGGATAAGCTCCATCTCCTGTTAGCATGGAGCTAATGCAGCATCAAAGCTTCGCACTGCTGTGGAAGCCGTTTTATGCAACACCCCCCCAACCTTTGTTTTGCTACATTGATCGCTTTTACAGACCTTAAAATATTACCTGAGAGGACAAAAATCACCAAGATTCAATTTCCTGTCCTGAAGGACGAGAAAAGGCCATTGAAACTAGCGAATCAATTCGTCTGTTTTCAGGCCTGAGAGCAATTAGTAACAGATGAGCTCGCAGATGTTTACGGTTAAAGAAAAGTCGCAGAAGAGTAACTCATTTCCACAACAAACAAAATCTATAAAAAACGTTCCCAGAGTAGAGGCGGCCCGCTGTGTTTACACCTTGACAGTCGAGTGATACTGGCAGTAAAAGAGCTGATGCTGAGACAGGTGCACTCTGGGTAATGTAGTCCATAGTCCAGCTCTATTCCAACAGTGTGAGTTCCCTGATCTGATGGCGATCGTACCAGGAGTGAACTACAGATAGCTGTGCTTGTCTCTCCTATAATGTACTTCAAGGCACACTGATCTCTCTCTCTCTCTCTCTGTATCTCTCTCTCTCTCTTCCTCCTTCCCTCCTGCCTCAGCCCGAGCCCCATCACTGCCGCTGCTATTTCTGTAGCTCAGACTGATAGCTAGAACTGAAGATCATTGATTTTACGGGAAGCCGTGTTTACAGCCTGAGTGCCATCGACCTGAGGTGACTTTTTTTCCCTCCTGAAGCGGCGGCAGCACTGAAGCGTCCCTGTGTCTACATTAAACACTCAGGAGGAGGAGGAGGAAGAGTTCAGTCTACTCTGTTTACCTCTCATATTAATGAGCCCGATATATCGAATAGATTTTACTGCGGAAAGCTGCCGGATTGCCACGGCACGACTGGATTTTTTAAAAGTGTGTCCATGTTCCGTTGCAGCCACTGAAGCGATTATTAAACATTCAGTAATTTGGTTATTTTGAGCTCACTCCTGAGGAAAAAATAAACGGATAAATGCAAGACTATGTACGAGATAGGGACGTTAAAGGCTTACAGGGAGGAGTGTGGCTTCAGGTGGACAGTATGTGGTCATGGATGGTCCCTCCAGAGGAGCGTAGGAAGGCCTTATATTTGAAGCTGCTCATTACGCCGGCCTCATCGTAAAGGCCCTGAACGTGCCGCTTCAGCGTCTGGGTAAGGAGCAGGGATCAGGGCGGGCGAGAGGTCCTGTTGAGCATTAGAGTGGACTTAAGGTTAAGGAGGAGAAGCCGTCTCTCTACATATATGTGTGATTAATTGGACAGAGCTTAGCCGACGAAGCCCTCCTCGCTGCAGCCCGAGGAGTACAATGCTCGCTCCATCAATGAACACGTCCCCAGTGCAGCATCAAAGGCCCTGTCTGCTTTATCAATAGGAGCCCTTCCTTCCCACATCTTCCGGTAACTTGCTTAGCATTTACACCATTGATTTTTCAATAAGCGCCCTAACCCTGCGGTGGCCAGCCTCTGTGATGGCTAGGTCTGGCAGGCGCAGAGAGAGGAGGTCCTGCCAGAGACTGCTGGAAGGAAGTGTCAGGGCCTCCCAGCCTTGGAAAGGTGGGGGTGGCGGGTGAGGGGGAGGAGTGGTCAGGTCTGGAGATATCGGAGCGTGCCCTCTGAACAGAATGAGACGCTGGGTGTGGGGTGAGGTGGGGTTCGGGATCAGGGCTGTTACCCTCTGGGGGTTCCCAGCTGGTGCTGAGCTCCAGTTAATTCCCCAGGAGATGGCGGAGGGTGCCGGGCCTCTGGAGGCTCGGCCCCCGGGCAGGTGAACGTGCATGCTTCTAATCAGATGACTCCTCAGCCTTTAATTCCCATCTTGCTCGGCCGGTAAATCCCACCTAATGAAAGATCCCATAAATAAAAACTTTATCTCATTTTCCATCCTCTCCAAATGACAACCAGACCCCACTCTCTGACAGTGTTCATTAGGTACTAGGCTTTCTTTTTTTTTTGGTAGGCAAAAGTCTTATCTGCTTTGTTAGGCTGGGAAGAGGAGGCGGGAAGGCTTCTCTGCTAATGCGTGTCGAGAAGAGAGGCATGCACCTTTTTATGTCTGCTTGAGAGGACTGTTAGGAGTACAGTCTCTTATGTTGGCCCGTAGAGAAGATGAGACCTGATTGACTTTCCAGACACTGAAACTGATAACTGGAATTGACATTCTCACAGGCTTGCTCCTGAATTTAATTTAATAACTGAATTTGTCTAAATGTGTTCCTGGCCAAGCGTGTTGTCTGAAACGGAGCCTGTTTTGATCCTCAGAGAACAATGTAGCAATGCTCCTCCTTATCAGGGAGGAACATATCCCAGAATGTATCACCATGCTCACTAAAAGAGTCTTTTTCTCCTGCTTGATTGTGACTTATTGTACGTTCAGACTTGTTTTGGCTGCCTTTTACATTGACCCATCTGTTCGCAGTCTGAAGCGTTTGTCCTGTCATTATTCTGGGAGGGAAAAAAAACACTAAAAGTACCTCCTTCAGTTCCTCGGCACTATACAGTGACTAATCATAGTGCAAAGGCATGGCAGTGTTTAAGCTCAGCCCATAATAATTCATGGTTTATGATTCTTGTTCAATTGCCACTGTACAGTGTGAGCAGAGAGACTAATATGCATGCACTTCTGCACTTCCCCTGCCTTAGAGTGTCTGCATGTCTGGGCCCTCGTTAGTGCTGGACAGAGATTAAAGCTTCCCTTGCTTTAAACAGGTGTCGCTGAGGAAGCAGACCTCCAGCGGACAAACAGCATTATATCTGCCCGCCCATCTGCGACAGGCAGACTCCAGACAATCCTATTGCACATCAGTAACCACCCTAGGTTATTGAATTAGACCTTCCCCATTTTAAAACCCAATCCTGTTTTCTGTAAGCAGTGCAAGCAGCCAGTCGACCCTTTGCATCAAAGTCCAGCCCTGCAAGGAAAGTCGTTTGAAATGCTTGGCACTTTTAATGAAATGGACATTATGGCCCAGGTCATCAGGTTGGTCTATGTAGCAGATGGAGCTGGTCTGTGCTGAGGTGTTTAGATTCAGGCCATTTTGCCCATTAGCATTTCATGAAATCTGTGCAGGAAGTAAATATACAGAGAGTGAAAAGACATGAAATCATGTAGTGAGGGAACGATTACTGGGAAGGTGCTTTAGCTTTTTTGTTTTACTACTGTTGCCAGTTTTTACAGTTTAAACAACAGAAAACACTTAAAATTTCAAAATAAAGCTTCGTCTTGTCACTAGACACACACTTGTGTACTGTTTGCATAGTGCCAGGGTTGTTGTTAATTGCAGCTGCAATAATCACATTTCCTTTTTATTTATTCGGTTAGAGAATATGTGCATAATTTGTTTAATTGCTAAGTGAATTAAAATGTATGCAAATGTATTTAAAATGAGAAAGCAGATGCTAAAAAACCAGAGCTAGCGTTTAAGGTCCCTTTAAAATGTAGTGGTGGATGAAGGGCGGAGGAGGGGGAGTGGGAGTGGGCAGAGTATATTTTCATCAGACATTCATGAAGAGGGAGTCAGACATTATCAATCTCCCCAGCCAAGCCCTCCTCTGTTAATATGTTTGGGGGTTGGGGGCTGCAGACACAGTGTCTGATCAGTGCTGAAATTTGCATCCCTAAGTAAATAAGTAAATAAATCAAGTGCAGGCAGCGAATGTGCTAATCAGGCAGGACATGGCGGTTAGCGCGCTGCCGGGAAAGTTTGCTCATGTAAAATTCAGCATGGGAGGGTGAAAGGGCAGGCCGGAGTTATTGGTTTCAGCCCAGTCGCCCCTTTAATCAATGCTGCCTGCATCCCTTTAATAAAATTATTAGCTCAGCAGTATCTCTCGTTATCATTTTATCTCTCTAGTCTGCTTGAAATCGCGGCCTGTACCAGGGCCTCTCCGGCGCTCCGGGCAGTGCTAAACCCTAAAAGTGCCGCTCCCATTTGTTATGAGAGAGGTGGAGGATTGCTAGAGTGTTTGAAACCAGGCTGAGTGTGGAGCTTATTGCATGCCAGATCTAAACACAGCTGCATTTGGAGTTCCAGCCCAGCTGGTGTATTTTACCTCTCAGATTTATAGCCACAGCCAGCCCCTTCCCCCAACAATGTTTTTTTTTTTAATGTTGTGAATACAGACTGGCATACAAATAATTACCGGAAAAAAGTATACACCATCCATGTGAACGAATCTGACAAGGTCGTTCTTTCTTGCTGTGTGTTTTTGCATGCGTGCGCTCTCTGATGTGGAGGTCCTAAAACAGTCTGGCTGATATATTCAGCAACCTTCAGCTCGCTCTCTCTGGGTGTGGGAGATAGATCATGTGCTGATGGCTGGATTCACTGTGTCTAATTAGCGGCACAATGGAGCTTCTTTATCCATTAAGTTATTCTGTTACTGTTTCTCAGACTGCGCGTTAATTAAAAACGGATGTATGCGGGACTTCAGAACATAGTAGACTATGAGTGTTATTGGGAAGGTGAAGATAAAAGATGGTAACTCGTTGATATGACAGGAAGAGCCATCTGAGCTGGCTTTTTAATGCATGTCTGAGGTATTGTGTTTAAGTACCTAATCTAACCTAATGAGCACTCTGTCATTTTCTACCATTAGATCTTGCACTTTGTCTTTCATCTAATGCAACTATACATCAAGCCTGTTCACAACTCTATACATAGCTTTTTTTCAGCTTCATCAGGACTCTTTGTAGCTCTCACTGAATGTTTAGCATTAGCGGACTGAGATTTAGCCCGCACATGAACAATGAAATGAAAGCATGAAAGGAACCTTGTCTTTTGTGTTGTGCCTTTAACGGCATTGAAATTTCACTGGCTATCAGCAGTTCTCTAACCTTTTCCATTTTCCCTTTTCTCTCTGTCTCTCCTTCAGGCCTGGATGCGATGAACGCCTCATGTAGGCATCAGCATGGAAAGCTGTGAGTCTCCCGTGGTTTCTGGGACAGACGATGGGCTCAGCTCCTCCACCACCTCCCAGCAGCAGCAGCACCCTCCTCAACCCTGGAACGATCACCCTAGTGCACAGGTCACTCCCAGCAACCAGCCCACATCCCTGGAGCCCCTGTCTCTCTCTGTGCCCTACCCAGCCCAGCTCACGAACCCCAGCACGCCTCGCGAGGCCGTGAGAGAGCAGCAGCAGAAACAACAGCAGCAGCAAACACGGACCCCGTCTCAGGCTTCCAACAACAGCTCTGCCAACAGCCAGCTGCACCCCAGGAGAGAGGGGTTGGAGGAAGAGGAGCAAGAGGCAGGGAGCTGTGGAGAGGAGGACGAGGATTTGGAGGATTTGGAGATGGAGATTGACAGCTGTTTCCCAAGTCTGCAGCCCTTCCCTGGGATGCCCCTGGCTCAAGTAGCAGGGAGCATGCCCACCCTCATGCGGCAGCAACCCACCCGGCGAAGGGACGCTACGGAGAGTGGGAGTGAAGAAGGAGAGGAAGAGGAGGAGGATGAAAGCAGTGATGTAGAGAACCTAGCTGGGGAGATAGTCTACCAGCCTGATGGCTCGGCGTACATTGTGGAAAGCCTCAGCCAACTGATCCAAAGTGATGGGGTTATGGCACCCAGCCTGCTCTCCTCAAACTCTCTCCCCAGTGGAGGTAAGCCAGGGGAACCTTCCGGGACCTCCTCGTCAGTGTACCCTCAGATTATCAACACGTTCCACATAGCCTCATCTTTTGGGAAGTGGTTCGGCCCCTCAGACCAAGGTTTCCCCAATACCTCATCCTCGGCAGGCCTCAGTCCTGTCCTGCACAGTTTCCGCGTCTTTGATGTGCGGCACAAAAGCAACAAGGATTACCTAAACAGCGACGGGTCTGCCAAGAAGTCTTGTGTATCCAAAGATGTTCCCAACAATGTGGATTTCTCCAAATTTGATGGGCTGGCCCTTTATGGGAAAGGCAAGCCCATCCTCATGTGTTTTCTCTGTAAACTGTCCTTTGGTTATGCTCGCTCCTTTGCCACTCACGCCGTCCATGACCATCGCATGACTCTGTGTGAGGATGAGCGTCGGCTCTTGGGCCACAAGCACGTATCAGCCATCATACAGGGCATTGGCAAGGACAAAGAGCCCCTCATTAGCTTCCTGGAACCAAAAAACAAGAGCTCTCCCTCACCACCCACCCTAGTGCCCATGAATTCAGGCCAGAGCTTCTATGGCACATTCAGTGGGGTCCATTTAGAGGGGGGAAACAGTAGTGGAGGTGGTGAGGGCCTCCTCAGCAAAGACTCTGATTCGGGCCTCCAGCAGCAAGCCCTCCTCAGCCTGGGGGGCCTTGGGAGTCCCAAGCCACCCTCTCTTACCTCAACCCCAGGCCCTGCCAAAGACTCCAGCACCCTGTCCAAAGCACAGGGAGGGAGAACAGAGGGGCCTGTAGGGAAGGAGGGGACTTACAGAGGGGAGGATGGGGATGTGGAGACCTGTGAAAGCAAGGGTCTTCTTCACAGTGACGAGGTGGCCTCAGAGGAAGAGGAGGAACTTCTCTTGGAGGAAGAGGAGGATGAGATGGAGGACGAAGGCACTGTGGTGGCCTGTGGTGGCAGTAGTAGTAGCAGCAGCGGCGGACATGTGGGGGAACCAGCTGTCTCAAACCAAAGCATTTCCAAATCTCCTTTATTAATGCCTAGTAGCGCTCTCCAGCCTTCTGCCCGTCCCTCTGCAGCCAGCCCCACGCTGAACAGCAAAGCCCAGGCTTCCATGTCCTCTTCCTCCATCAGGGGATCAGAAGAGGGGATGGCTGCAGACGGTGGTGGGAGGGCCTCGGAGCTCTCTCTGAGCTTTAACTGCCAGGGGCCTACTGTCCCCATGGCAATGGCGACAGCTGCCAGCAGAGGGGTTGAGGAGGACGGAGCTGGGACCTCCCCTCTCGCCTCCAGTGCCGCCGCTGAAGAAAGTGCCAATAGAGATAGTGCCACAGCTCCTGAACCAAATGAATGCCCGGCAGAGGGAGACGAGGAAAATAATACCCTCCTGCACCACCACCACCACCTCCTCCACCACCATCATCACCACCCACACCCCTCCCCTCACTCCCACTCCCATCACACAGGGTCCTGTGAGATGACTGGGATTGGCGAGTGTGGCCAGAACCACAGTGCTGGGGGCAGCGGAGGTAGCGGGGTCGAGTGCCCCAAATGCGATACCGTCCTTGGATCGTCGCGTTCTCTGGGGGGCCACATGACCATGATGCACTCCCGCAACTCCTGCAAGACACTTAAATGTCCCAAATGTAACTGGCACTACAAGTATCAGCAAACCCTGGAGGCCCACATGAAGGAGAAGCATCCAGACTCTGGGAGCTCCTGCGCGTACTGCAGTAGCGGGCAGAGTCACCCACGCCTGGCTCGCGGGGAGAGCTACACCTGTGGCTACAAACCATTTCGCTGTGAGGTCTGCAACTATTCCACCACCACCAAGGGCAACCTGAGCATCCACATGCAGTCGGATAAGCACCTCAACAACATGCAGACGCTGCAGAACGGAGGCACTATCCCCACGTCGAGTGATCAGGTCTTTGGGCATGCGCCTGGTGGTGTGGTGGCGGTACCCTCCGCCACTCAGGCAAGCAGTCACCACCCCAGCCACCACCACCATCCGGCCCAGTCCTCCACCCACATGGCTGGGCCCTGTGGCACCCCATCACCCACCAAGCCCAAGAGCAAGCCCACCTGGCGCTGTGAAGTATGCGACTACGAGACCAATGTGGCCCGCAACCTGCGCATCCACATGACCAGCGAGAAACACATGCACAACATGATGCTACTCCAGCAGAACGTGACCCAGATGCAACACGGCCGTCTGGGTCTGGGGGCCATGCCCTCGCCCTCTGAAGCAGAGCTTTACCAGTACTACCTGACTCAGAACATGAGTCTCCCCCCAGGGCTAAAGATAGATCCTTCTGGGACCGATGCTCAGTTCCTGCTTGGAGGATTTCACCTGGACCCCAATATGGCTGCCCTGGCCCCAGCACTAGGTGAGTTGTGTAAGCTAGTTAGTTAGTTGTAGGCTCCACATAACACATAACTATACCTAGAGAAGCTTTCACCTTGTCTCTCAGCTCTTTTTTAGACTGAATTAATGACCTTTATTAAAAGACTGTAAATCTAAATCCATGCTTTCTTCTGTAAGTGGCTATTGAAACTGTAGGTTAGAAAAGCACAAGGGCGAAATAAAAAAGGCTTGACAGGAAAATACTTGACTCATAACATGTGGTACACAGTACAAGAAGGCACACTCAGCCTTAAATAAAACAGATTATGTGCATGTAGATCTTGTGTAGTGGGCATATTTCTCATCTCTGAAAGCCTGCTGCTTTGAAAAGGAGAGAATTGCTTTGCAGCGCATTAGAATGCAATTTTTCTGAATGTATAGTTTTGTGCAGGTGGCCCGTAACTGAATCAATGTGGAGCAAGTGAGTAAAGATGAAAACGTCCCAACCTTCTAGAACAGAATGTCACCGTAACTCATTCGCAGTGAATAGCCTGTAACACGTAGAGCTTCAGAAGCTGTGGTTAGAGTCAGAAGCTGTTAAAAGGTGATACATCCATTAGGTTGACTAGATAGATTGACTAGGTTTTGTATTTAGTTTTTCCCTGACTCTGAGTGCACTGGGAGTGGATACTGTATCTCCATGAACCCACAGCCCCCACGCAAAGAGAGTGAGAGAAGGGAAAGAAAGACAGACACATCTTCCTAATGCATGAACCTCAACTTCCTTTTGGCATTCACTGTATTTCAACCTATCTGGGTCATTTTGTCTGGGAAATTCCCCTTTTTGTTTCCCCCACCAAACACACACACACACACACACACACACACACACACACACACACACACACACACACACACACTCCCTAAAAAGTGTGTATGAATCAGAGTGCTTCATGCAGCTTTGTCCCTGCAACCTTCCTCCGTACATCAGCGTTTTTGTGTCATTATTCCCCAACTGCTGCTGCCCTCGCCAACCCAACACCTCATTTTTCCCCCAACTTTGTAATTGCTGCTATAAATTTTATATTGGTCAAAAAAAGAAGAAAAATCAGCCCAGGGCGGGTAGAGCAGCAGCAGCAGCAGTGCAGAGGCTTTACTGTGCCAGCTGTAACCCCAGTGTTTGCACAGGCTTGTCTCCGACTGTCACCAGTTCAAAGATGTGAACAAGAATTGATTGCAGCGACTAATTTTTTCTTCCCCTCCTCTCCATCTATCTCCTCTCCTCTGCCATCTGGCAGATTTTCCTGCAAGGGAATCTTTCATAAGCATGTTACTGAAAAGCAATTAGGCATTAGCATGTGTCTTTAAACAATGAACATCCTTTGTATAAGTAGGACGCACTTCATCAGTCCGACAAAAAGACAAACTTTTTAAAGAGGCACTTCCTGATGGGCTTCATATTGAGGCAGAAAATTGGTTCCCATTCTCTCGTATTCTGTTTTCGCCTCAATTCGTCCAAGGAGAGACCTCATGTGATCTTACTGTCCTGTTCAATCCCCCTCTTTTCTGTTTGTAGCCTTTATTCCCCAAACCTGAGAGAGTTCTGTGCTTTACATACAACTTTGGTTAGCTTTGTTTTGCCAACTGCTGCAAAATCACCTAATAAAATTATGATATAGACCTTTTGGTTGCACAGACTGCTTTCCCAAATGTCCTCCAAGATCCGTTTAACTCTGTGTTGTGTTATTGGAAAAGGAAACTCCTTCCAGAGCTCTTCCACCCAATTTGGCTCAAAAATGCTGCTATGGCATGACACGGCTACAGTCAAAATGTTGTACAGATTTATAACCATATAACTTCCCATATGAACTGCATGTGGGATTTATTGTCCTATGGGTGTATAGATTAGATGTTTAGCAGAAGGAAAGGAAGTAGCTGTGTGAAAACAAAGATGGAATAGACGAGATGGGATGGGGGTTAAGAGTTGGCATGGAAGAAACAGGTGAACGAGAGGATAAAGGAGATACAGATGAAGCAGAGGCAAATGAGAGAAGAGAGAGAAGAGAGAGAGAGAGAAAGAGAGAGAGGGAGGAAGCGGGAGGAGAGTTCTCAGCCCTGAGCAGTGGATCTGTGAATGATTTCAAGGGGCTTTGCAGAGGTCTCCCTCTCCCTGCTATAAAAGAGCAGGTAATGGAGGAAAGTCGGAGAAAGGCTGCATTCTGCAGCAATAAATAAAAAACAGGCTGCTGGAATTAATTTAGTGTAAAGCCAGGCAGGGTCAGCCAGTGTGCTCGGTCTGGGCAGTGATAGATTAAAGATCAGCGAGAAAAGGCAAAAACTCCTGCTCCTGCCTCCTCCTTTTTCTTTTTTCCTCCCATGTTGCTCTTGGATGCTTCATCATGTTTGTTGCCTGTTTGCTGAATCTCCCTCTGCTTCTCTAGTCAGTGTAACCGCTAGTGTTCACCCAAAAGGAATCCTTATTGATTTGATCCACGTTCTGGGGTAAGAGAGCAGGAGGAGAGAGGAGGACATTTTTTAAAATCACGATTCCAAGAGCAAGGAAGCGTTTGCTTTACAGCATCGTGAGCTTGGGATCCTTTATAGTTTCCCTGAAATGATAAAATAACCTTCTTTTTGGCCCTTATTGATTTAGAAACGAGCCGTGAATGTGCAGAAGGCCAAGCAGGGCTTCACGTAAATCCATAACTCTACAAGAAGTCGCTAGGGCCAGTTTCCTGCCTGAGTGGCCACTCCCCCTCTCTTTCTTTCTCTCACCTTCTGTGGGACATAAGGAAAGCATGAGCTAGGTTTAATAAAATTAGAAACGTAAATGTACACTTGCAGATTATCCATCCCAAGGTCCACAGAGCAAATCCACTTTGATGGCGTAGACAAACATAGCTCTTAGTTAAGTAGCTGAACTGTGCACCTCTTCCCTATTCCCAGGACATTCCTTCACTTCCAAGCATAGCAGTGCAAACCTAGAAGCTCTTGGTTTAAGCCAAGCCCATTTATTATGCAGTGTACATACATTCCACTAAGACACCGCTGAAAGAGAGATAAGGCTAACCTGCAGATCTGTGTGAAAACAACATAAATGAGAGAAAGCAACATAAATGTTTCCTGTGTGTCCTTTAGTAGGTGGGGACCTTCCCATGGACATGCGTCTGGGTGGAGGGCCGCTGGTGTCTGAGGAGCTGATGACCCTGGGCGAGAGTCTGTCGCAGACCAGTGACCCTTCGCTCAAGCTTTTCCAGTGCGCCGTGTGCAACCGCTTCACTACCGACAACTTGGACATGCTGGGCCTGCACATGGGGGCGGAGCGCTCGCTGCCCGAGGACGAGTGGAAGGCGGTGGTGGGCGACTCGCACCAGTGCAAGCTGTGCCGCTACACCACACAGCTGAAGGCCAACTTCCAGCTGCACTGCAAAACCGACAAGCACGTCCAGAAGTACCAACTGGTGGCGCACATCAAGGAGGGCGGCAAGGGCAACGAGTGGCGCCTCAAGTGCGTGGCCATCGGCAACCCGGTACACCTCAAATGCAACGCCTGCGACTACTACACCAACAGCCTGGAGAAGCTGCGCATGCACACAGTCAACTCGCGCCACGAGGCCAGCCTCAAGCTCTATAAGGTGAGTGATCATCCTG
>JBBKCR010000036.1:4637448-4655913 GCA_037577295.1 Ladigesia roloffi | reverse complement strand
AAAAAAACAAACACTCCAGTCATTAATATATTCCAGTAATTGGGACACAGATGAATTGAAATTGAATGAATAGGAATTCTTTTTTCCACCCGCTAATGAAATGCGAGTCCAGACGTTGCAAATATTATCCTGTAGATGTAGTCTGCGACTTGCCAGCCTCGTTCTCAGGTGAATGTTGAAAGCGGCGACGCTACAGTGCGCTAATGAACACAGGGTGCGTTCTTCTAATATTAAACCACCTACCTGCATCCCCCACTGCTGGTATATGAGCGTCAAGCTGGCTGCATCAGAGACCGCACCACGCACGCGGCTCGTGTAATTTTACGATCATTTTTGCGCACCTGTGGTACGTGACACCTATAGGGTATTCCTATCCTGGAAACTCTTTCATATCCTGTAGTAACACTTACATCATCCATTTTAACTTATTTGCCACCAGCTCTGTAATCCCGGAGCACCAAGGCCTCCATCAGCCACCTCCTTTTAATCCCTTTGAGGCGAATCACCTTGTTCTATTGCATTCCCCATCACCGCAACAGAGGAGCGTTATTGTGCTGCCTTTACGGCTCGGGGATTTTTTTGTTTCTCCCATTTTGCACTGGTGAAATAATTATGTTTATGTTTGCCCGTGGAGCCGAATTGCTCGCCGGCCGTTCCCTCAAAGGAACCGGAGCCTGTTAAGTCCTCCCCGCTCTCCAGCCGGGGCGCAAATGGCGAGGGCATTATTAGGAGCAGGTAGCAATATTTTTTCTTTTATAGAGATGATAATGCACCAGGCCCCCCTACAAGAATGACACATGATAGAAACACAGCTAATACAATGCACATTAAAACCAGAACCCTTTTACAAGCAGAAAGAGATCCTCTCTCGCTCTGCATGCGTCAGCCAGGCGCTCTTAATGAATTCTGAATAATAGGTGACTTTTATTTCTCTCGGCCCATACATAAGGATGCAGGTTTTATTTGGTTCCTTCCTCCTCCCCCCCTTCACTCTCTCTCTCTCTCTCTCTCTCTCTCTCTCTCTCTCTCACTCTCTCTATCCCTCTCCCTTTCTCCTCTCTCTTTTTCTCTCAATCCCTCCCTCCCTCTTTCACTCTGCGTCTCATTTTCTGTCTGTCTTAGATAGGGGTAATGAAAATAATTGTGCTTCATTAATTCTCAGTCTGGCTAGATGATAGCCATTTGGAACTATGTTTGCCAATTAGGCGGTCCAAATTAAAAGTGACCTTGGGATACTCTCTGTGCTCGCCTCTCGTCTCCTAATGAAGCACTTGTCTAGAAACAGTCCACTTTGTAATGTAAATCACAGGCGTGTTTTTGCTTTCGCAAAACCTCCCATACTGGCCACATTAATTTACCGTTTTTATTTTTTATTTTTTTTTGTGGAGGAGACTGGAGGAGAAAAGGGAGGAAGAAATAAAAGGAGTGCATTTCTCTCTCTCACTCTCACTCTCTCACTCTCACTCTCTCTCTCTCTCTCTCTCTCTCTCTTTCCTTTTTCGCCCGGTGTGAATCCGAACGCGCTAATCAGATTGTGACGGACAAGGTTTTCTTAACAGCTCCACTTAACCTCAAGCCTGACTAACTAGCTCTCGCTTGAGGACTGTGTCCTTCATGCGCTCGGGCTCAGGCTGACGAGCGTACTTTTATATGGCAGTTGTTGTTAGGGAGCATCCCTTTAATGCACTGTATTTGTAGGCTTTACAGCCCCTGGCAGACTTGGAGCGTAATTACATTTTACAGAAGCACCGGGATCTTCTTGATGTGATTTCAGCAGAATTAGTGTAATTAGTGCAGTTGCCTAATGAATCCCCGTCTTTGTCACAAAACACTGTCTTATTTAATGCATTCAAATAAAATGTAATGCAGCAGTGGATTATATAACGCGCAGAATACAGTGTTCACTCTGAGTGATCGAAAGTCCTCGTGTTGTGAGAGACGTGGCTTTTAATTTAATCAGGCATGCAGAGTCTCGACACACACGAAGTAGTGTGGGATGGAGATCATGGTGTGATGAGGAGGGAAAGGGGGATTGAGATGCAGGGACATAAACACAGAGCGAGAGCGGGAATTAGACATGGAAGAGCGAGAAACAGGAGGAGGAGGGAGGTAGGAAGGATGGAGGAATTGAAATGCTGCATGGGTAGTGAGGCTGATTGTTCTGTTTGGGGAGTTAATTGAAGGAAGGTGAAGCAGACAGTGCCTCATCTCCCGACCTCTTCCAATCTCAATCACTGATTATTGTTAAATAGGAGCCGGTTAATGAGTGCATTTGATGATTCCCCCCCCCCAACAAGAGCTAGACCGATGGAGAGAGAGAGAACGGGAGCATCGAGACATGAGTTCTGAGAAAGATGAGCTGCTGCTTGAATAGGCAGGGAACGCCGCGGTCATTCACAAGTGATTGACTCCAACCTTTTGAGAGCGAGGCGAAGCTGGTTGCAGTCGTATACATTTTAATCAATATTCATTGTACACCTTCAAATGTGGGAATTAAATCGGGTGGGGTGGATTTTTAAGGTTCTCACAAGTATACTGCAGTTTATGCCTTTGCCGTCTATATTTTTACATGTTATTCGAGTTATTGTGCTTCTCGAAATGATTTCCATTACATTTTTGAAATGCTAATACTGGGTCTGGAAAAAGCTTTAATGAGCTCGGCAAATTAAACAGAATGTGCGAGTACAACCTTAAACTGACAGTAGTCGAACTACCCAGAATTCCGTCGCCAGTAGTGGAATTTCTGTACTTTCGAGCGTACACCGGAATGGGATACAACTTTTATGAGTAGGAGGAATTATTTAATTAGGCCCCCTAATAAGCTTTTCAGCTGGCTAAGGTAGGCTTCTCAGCCCCATCACACTAATTGGCTGCAGCAGAACTTTCCCAGCTTGTGACAATACACCATCAGTGATCAAAGTGCAAATTCCAGGAATGGCAAATAAAGTACAAAAAAAATGAAGTAACATGATTAGTGCTTGTGTGAGAGTGGATTTCTCTGAGTGCGTTAATGTTTTATGTATTCCAAAAGTTTTCAACCACATCTTTTTGTGTGTATTTATGTCTGTGTGTGTGAGAGAGAAAGAGAGAGAGAAAGAGAGAGAGAGAGAGAGAGAGAGAGAGAGAGAGAGAGAGAGAGAGATTATGTTTAACTGACCTTACTGAAAATGTTCCATTTGCTCTGTATTAATGCTAAGAGTAAACTCATTTCTGTTGTCTTGCATTCCAAGACAGAGGCTGTTGTTAAAGACCTGTAATTAACTGGTGACACACCTTGTGTTTTATTTTCCAGGTGGCAACATCGGAAGTGCTGCCAGCAAGCATGTTCATACCAGTCCCTGGACAGGAGAGAGAGGCTCAAAACACATCCTTGTCCAACTCAACCTCTGATGACACCAAGAAACAAACAGGTACGATTGTTTTGTGTACCTAAAAATGTTGCAGTGGTTTTGAGAATGCTGAGAAATGTTTATATAATAAGTGCTTTCTGTATTTGCATAAATTACAAATACATTGTTACTGTATTTGTAATTTATGCAAAATGATAACTAAGTGTCGAATTCATACGAAATGTTTGTATCCATATACAAAATATAGAGTTTACACAGAAAACTAATGTAACATTTATGCTTCGTTTTACAGAAAGTACAGATGTTGAGCCGGAGAAAGGGCTTTCTATGGCCACAGACATAATTGAAGCTCGCAAGTCACCTCTTGAAGATCAACAGCCTTCAAGAGAAGACACTACTGGATTCCTGTGCTGGAAGAAAGGCTGTAACCAAGTATTCAAATCCTCCAATGCGCTTCAGATGCACTTCAATGAGGTCCACAACAAAAGGCCTCAACTGCCCGTCTCTGATCGTCATGTATATAAATACCGCTGCAACCAGTGTAGTCTTGCATTTAAGACGATAGAGAAGCTGCAGCTGCATTCCCAGTATCACGTGATCCGAGCAGCCACCATGTGTTGTCTCTGCCAGCGGAGTTTCAGGACCCTGCAGGCCTTGAAGAAACACCTGGAGACGAGTCACCTAGAACTGAGTGAAGCTGACATTCAGCAACTCTATGGAGGCTTGCTAATGAACGGAGACCTGATGGTTATGGGTGACCCTTCGCTCGGAGAAGACCAAGGAGGTCTGATTGAGGATGAGAAAGAGGGAGAAGACAGTGATCCCGATGAAAAACAGAGCCCAACAGGCAGTGACTCGGGATCTTTGCAAGAGGATTCCGGGTCAGAACCCAAGCGAGCGCTGCCGTTTAGGAAAGGTCCCAATTTCACCATGGAAAAATTCTTAGATCCTTCTCGTCCTTTCAAGTGTACTGTATGCAAGGAGTCTTTCACCCAGAAGAACATCCTTCTTGTGCATTATAATTCTGTGTCCCACTTGCACAAGGTCAAACGGGCCCTGCAGGAATCCACCACAGGTCAGCCGGAGCCGACCAGCAGCCCAGACAATAAGCCCTTCAAGTGCAGCACTTGCAACGTGGCGTACAGTCAGAGCTCCACCCTGGAGATTCACATGCGTTCTGTCCTCCACCAGACCAAAGCCAGGGCGGCCAAACTGGAAGCAGCTGGCGGCAGCTCCAGCTCCGTCAGCAGTGGCAGTTTAAGTGGGGGCACCTCTAACAGCACTTCCACTCCCAGCCCTGTCCCACCCACTAACTCAACCACCAGCTCCAGCAACAACAGCTGCTCCCCAGCAAGTGTTCAGACAGCGCACAGCATCCTGGGAGGAAACCACCTGAGTAAGGCCCACAGCCTTGAGAACATGTCCAACTCAGCTTGTCATCCTTCGCCCTCTGAGACCCAGGAAGTGAAGAAAAAGAAATTTGCAGACATGCTGTCCTCCAGAGGCCACCAGCAGCAGCTCCAGCAGCAGCAGCAGCAGTTGGCTCAGGCTCAAGCACAAGCCCAGGCTCAGCTCCAGCAAGAGCTCCAGCAGCAAGCTGCCCTGCTTCAGTCTCAGCTCTTCAACCCCCTACTACAGCACTTCCCAATGACAACAGATGCTCTTTTGCCACTTCAACAGCAGCAGCTGCTATTTCCCTTCTACATCCCTGGGGCTGAATTCCAGCTAAATCCAGAGATTAACCTGAACAGTTCTTCTCTGAACTTAAGTGGCTCGGCTGCATCTCTGTTGGAAGAACAGAAGAACCAGGTCCAGCAGGCCCAGCAGAGCTGCCTTCAGCAGCAGCTGATGCACCACCACCTTCAGCAGCAGCACCAAACTCATTCCCACTCCCAGGCCTCCAGCCAAATGGCTTTACTTCAGCAGAGTGCATCTCTCTCACACTCAGCCGAGAAAAAACCAAAGCCACTTGTTTCTCACAGTGAGAAGGACAGAGAGCAGCCAAAGGATAAAGAAATGAATGATAAAACAGAGGATCATGCTCCAAAGGATATCTCAGACAATTCAAAATCCAAAGAAAAGAAAGATGCAGCACAGGCCATCGCTAATGTGAACCAGGACACTGGATTCCCTCCACCACGAATCGCATCGGATGCTCGTGGTAATGCCACCAAAGTACTGTTGGAGAACTTTGGATTTGAATTGGTGATTCAGTACAATGAAAACAAACAGAAGGCTCAGAGAAAGCCAGCTTTAACTGGGTCAAATGCACCCGGTGGCATCACTAGAGTGGTCGACCCAGTTGAGGGTCTAGAGAAATTGGAATGCGAGGCCTGTGGGAAACTCTTCTCCAACATTCTAATACTGAAGAGTCACCAGGAGCATATTCATCAGGCCTTCTTCCCATTTAGATCACTAGAGAGATTTGCCAAGGAGTACAGAGAACAGTATGACAAACTTTACCCTCTAAGACCGCAGACACCTGAGACTGCTCCTCCCCCACCTCCCCCTCCTCCCCCACCCCCGCCTCCACAGCGGGCACCAACACCAAATATACCTGTCTCTGCCCCTTCAATCACCCCACCAACTGCTCCGACCCCACAGCCTCCAGGTCCACTCGCTCAGATTCCAATGGCAATGGACCTTCCTCTCTTCTCTCCACTCATGATGCAGCCTATGTCACTCCAGTCACTACCCTCTCAAATTCCTGCCCAGCTGCCATCTGTTGAATCTGGTCTGGCCACGGATCTCGCACAACTGTATCAACAGCAGCTGACACCCGCAATGCTGCAGCAGCAAAACAAGAGACCCCGTACCCGTATCACAGATGACCAGCTAAGGGTCCTGCGACAGTACTTTGACATCAACAATTCACCAAACGAGGAACAAATTAAGGAAATGGCAGACAAGTCAGGACTTCCACAAAAGGTCATCAAGCACTGGTTCCGGAATACTCTGTTCAAAGAGCGACAGCGCAACAAAGACTCACCCTATAATTTTAACAATCCCCCCATTACCACTCTAGAGGATGCCAAAATCGACTCCAAACCACCTTCCCCAGAGCCCCAAAGACATGAGTCCTGTGGCAGTAAGAGGTCTTCAAGGACACGGTTCACTGACTACCAGCTTAGAGTTCTTCAAGACTTTTTTGATGCCAATGCCTACCCTAAAGATGATGAATTTGAGCAGCTGTCTAATCTTCTGAGCCTGCCAACTCGAGTCATTGTGGTATGGTTCCAGAACGCCAGACAGAAAGCTAGAAAAAACTACGAGAACCAAGGAGAAGGAGCGAAAGATGGCGAGCGACGTGAGCTGTCCAATGACAGATACATTCGTACAACCAACTTGAACTATCAGTGCAAAAAATGCAGTCTGATCTTCCAGCGCATATTCGACCTCATTAAGCACCAAAAGAAGCTTTGTTACAAAGATGAGGACGAAGAAGGGCAATATGATAGTCAAAACGAAGATTCTGTTGATCTGTCACATGAATACTACACACCTTCTGGGTCATCAGGTCACACACCAATGCCATCGTCTTCAAGTCTCTGCCCTCTCCCACCTTCATCTTCATCTTTCTCTCACATGACATCATCTGAGAAAGTTGAAGCTGCTCCTGCTAGTACATCAAACACTTTTGATGAGAAATCGAAAAACTCTGCTGAGACGTCTCTGTCTCAAAGAGAACCATTATCATTGAAACAGGAAAGCAGTCACCCAACTGAGACTTCACAACAGAGACCATCACGAGAGGACAAGATTCACACAACCACAAAAAACACAAAGCTTTCTTCACCTTCCCTCTCCCAGCAGCAGCAGCACAGTAGTGCTTCAGCCTCAGCCTCTCACACCAGCCAGACTCCATCTCAAAGTTCACTCATGGCTCTCAGTTCTCATTTAGCTTCTGCATCACAGCAGCAGCTGGCCCAACAGATGATTCCCTACCAGTGTGAGCAGTGCAAGCTTGCCTTTCCCTCATTTGAGCATTGGCAAGAACACCAGCAACTTCATTTCCTGAGTGTTCAAAACCAATTCATCCACCCACAGTTTTTGGATCGCCCAATGGACATGCCTTTTATGTTATTTGACCCTAACAATCCTCTGCTAGCTAGCCAGCTTCTTGCTGGAGCTTTGCCGCAAATACCCAGCGGCTCTGCCACTTCTCCATCAACACCTACGTCCACCATGAACTCTCTAAAGAGGAAGCTGGAGGAGAAAGCAGGCACTAGTCCGGGTGAAAACGACAGCACTAATAGTGGAGAAGAGCCACAAAGAGACAAGCGTCTACGAACCACTATCACACCTGAGCAGCTTGAGATTCTGTACCAGAAATATTTACTAGACTCTAATCCCACACGAAAAATGCTCGACCACATTGCTCACGAGGTCGGTCTCAAAAAACGGGTGGTCCAAGTATGGTTTCAAAACACAAGGGCCAGGGAGCGAAAAGGGCAGTTTCGCGCTGTTGGACCAGCCCAAGCCCATCGGCGTTGCCCTTTCTGTCGAGCCCTATTTAAGGCAAAAACAGCTCTGGAAGCCCACATTCGTTCACGTCACTGGCATGAGGCAAAGCGGGCTGGTTACAATTTAGCACTTACTGGTTTAATATCAGAACAGGAGGGCATGCACTTGAAGATGGATCCTCATGATATTGCTAGCTATTCCCTCATGGCCACTTCTAACAATGACGCCCAGTGCTCATCCTTGTCACCTGTAAGTAAGAACATGGATTTGTCTCCAAGGGCACTTTTAAGTCCGACATCTATCAAAGTCGAAGGAATGGAGGAATTTGAAAGCCCAAACATGTCCTCTGTGAACATGAGCTTTGACCAGAGCAAGCTTGATAATGATGACTGTTCTTCTGTCAACACTGCTATCACTGATACCACCACAGGTGATGAGGCTAATGCTGACAATGACAGTGCTGATGCAAAGCACAGTCACAACAGTGGAGATTTTCTGTCCAAGACTGGAGGAACAGTCACATCTCTTGAGAACGATGATCAGATGTCCTCAGGACTAGTGAGCCCTGCAACAAGTTATTACGCTAAAGATTTTGAAAATGAAAATTTGGTGGATTATAGTGAAACGTCTAGTTTGGCAGACCCTTGTTCACCAAGCCCAGGGGCATCTGGTAGTAGAAGCATTGACAGTGGAGACAGACCTGGTCAAAAGCGCTTCCGAACTCAGATGACTAACCTACAGCTGAAAGTGCTCAAGTCCTGCTTCAGTGATTACAGGACACCTACTATGTTGGAGTGTGAGGTACTCGGCAATGACATTGGACTTCCAAAGAGAGTTGTACAAGTCTGGTTCCAGAATGCTCGTGCAAAGGAAAAGAAGGCTAAACTCAGTATGGCTAAACACTTTGGCATCAACCAGACCTCTTATGAGGGACCTAAGACAGAGTGCAGTTTGTGTAGTGTTAAATACAGTGCACGTCTCTCAGTGCGGGACCACATCTTCTCCCAACAACACATCTCCAAAGTAAAGGATACCATTGGGAGCCAGCTTGACAAAGAGAAGGAGTATTTTGACCCAGCCACTGTTCGTCAGCTCATGGCCCAGCAAGAGATGGATCGCATCAAGAAAGCCAATGAGGTCCTTGGACTGGCACAGCAACAAGCCATGCAACAACAAGGAATGTTTGATAGTCCTGCCTTGCAGGCCCTGAATCTGCAGGGAGCCTATCCAAATCTGCAAGGGATACCCCCTGTCCTCTTACCTGGAGTTGGAAGCCCTTCCCTTGCAGGATTTAACTCATCTAATTCAGGTATGTTATTAACTTAGCAATCACCAACGTATTCAAGTAGAACATGTTTAGAGCAACTTACATTAACAAACCTAAGAGGTTTTAAGAATACTAGCTTCATTGTAATGAAATCGTGTTGTGTTTCTATGAAGAACAAAATTCCACGGTAATTACTATTTTGCATAATTTAGGCTTCATTCTTATTAATTCTGTGTTGTTTTCTCGTAGCTTTAACCCCTCCAAAGCCTCCAAATATCCTGAACATGCCTGGTGCCAGTGTTCCTTCACCTAGTCTCCCCACATCCGGTTTACCCAACAAGATCCCCTCCTCGTCATCCTTGGCCTCACCCAGTCCAGCTCAGGCCAGCAATTCCGTCGCCCCCTCAAGTACTACTACCACGTCCACGTCAAACTCTCTGACCACCCAGTCAGGCCCACGGGCTGATCCTCCCAAAGAGCGTGAACATGAAAGGGCCAGGGAGAAAGAGAAGACCAAGGAGAAGGCTGAGAAACTCTCTACACCATCATCAACCGGAGGAACTCCTGCTCCCTCCACTTCTGCTGCCAGCGCCAAGAAAGAAAAACCAGACACAGCAGTTCCAGCCACCTCGATGCCAACTCCTGGAATGGAGTACGTGGTTGATCCTGCCCAGCTCCAAGCTCTGCAGGCTGCTTTAGCGTCAGATCCAACAGCTCTGCTTACCAGCCAGTTCCTGCCCTATTTTATGCCAGGTTTCTCTCCATATTATGCCCCCCAGATTCCAGGTGCACTACAGGGTGGATACCTGCAGCCTATGTATGGTATGGAAAGTCTTTTTCCCTACAACCCAGCTTTATCACAAGCCCTGATGGGACTGTCACCAGGATCCCTGCTTCAGCATTACCAGCAATATCAGCAGAGCTTGCAGGAGGCACTTCAGCAGCAGCAGCGGCAGCTTCAGCAAATCCAGCAACCCAAAGTGAGCCAAACTTCAGCCCCTTCTCAGCCCTCGGTGGACCGCAAAGATTCTGCCAAAGATTCAGTAAAAACAGAGGAGCGGAAAGGAACTCCCCCAGTCGATACCTCTTCTTCTCACAATAACCTACCCCCTGAGCAGCATGAAGTGGATGGTAAAGGCGCAGACCCCCTTCTTGACCAATACATTGTCCCCAAAGTTCAGTACCGGCTGGCGTGCCGCAAATGTCAAGCAGTTTTCAGCAAGGAGGAAGCGGCCATCGGCCACCTTAAGTCGATCTGCTTTTTCGGTCAGTCTGTGGCAAACTTGCAAGAGATGTTGCTTCGGGTCCCCAGCAGTGGCAGTGCGGCTGAGGGTGGCCTCTATGACTGCCTGGTCTGTAACACCACCCTGGATGGGGACAAAGCACTCAGTCAACACCTGGATTCAGCCTTGCACAAACACAGAACAATCACGCGATCAGCCAGAAATGCCAAAGAGCACGCTACTAGTTTATTACCTCACTCTTCAGCCTGCTTCCCCGATCCTAACACCGCATCTACCTCGCAGTCTGTCACTCACTCAAACAACACCCCATCTCCCCCACCAACAACGTCAAACACCACGCCGTCCTCATCTGCGTCTGCATCTTCGTGCTCCTCCTCTACGGCTGCCCCCCTGAACGCCACAGCTGCCAGCAAACCCTGGCCCCAGGCCCCTTTCTCTAGAGCTTTAGCTGGGAAGCCCAACGCCACTCCTTCTACATCGTCTTCTTTTCCTCCAGTATCCTCACCTTCAACGGTTACCTCAAGTTCATTGAGCACCTCAGGGGTTCAGACCTCGATACCAACAGACGTCTTTACCGACGAATCTGACTCTGATAGCAGTCAGAAGTCAGTGGACAGGCTGGGCAGGTCGGCAGAGGAGCCACAACAGCCCGGCTGTCTCAAAGACAGTGATAGTTGTAGTAGTAAAATGGCTAGTGTAGGAACAGACTCCATCAGATTGTAAAAGAGCTTTCGGTGATGGACAATATTTAAAACACACAAAAGACAAAAAAAATGAATAAAAACACAGAAGTAAAAAAAGCAGCAATGTTTAAAATATGTTTAAAAGTATACAAACCAATTTCAGAAAAAAAGATGTGTAAAGACTAACTGCAATTCCAAAGCTTGTAA
This sequence comes from Ladigesia roloffi, assembly GCA_037577295.1. Taxonomy (NCBI): domain Eukaryota; kingdom Metazoa; phylum Chordata; class Actinopteri; order Characiformes; family Alestidae; genus Ladigesia; species Ladigesia roloffi. Next base: position 4,644,698 of record JBBKCR010000036.1, on the reverse strand, counting down.
CCAAAAATTTTAATGTTAGTGGATTGTTTTCCCATATCAACATGCTGGTTTTAGTTTATTTCGACTCAAACTTCTGTGGTTAACGTGGATATAGCTAGGGGAATGCTGTATTGCAATGGACTGCCTCAAAGTCAAATGGCCCCCAGACCCTATCTACACAAAGAACGAGATAACAAGCTGTCCCTTGTTTGCAAATGTGTTTCCACCTAATAGCACACTTACACAAAGCCAGTATGTACTGTATGGGAGAATAGTCTTACAATTTTCTTGCTATCTAAGCATTCAAATACCAATGGCTTGCTAAAGAAAAAAAAGAATAATGTAATGTCTATTTTATTCTCAGGTCAACAGCTCACAACCTTTTTTATGTTACATAAAATCATTATTTTATTCATTTTGTTCCTTAAAATTGATAAACATTTCTGTTTTTGTATTACTTTTATTGACAGAAAGTATTTGGAAGTGATACTAACTTAATGACAGCTTTCTGGGCATTCAAATGGGTAGCTGAACTGCTAATTGTAAACCTTTTCAATTCTTTTAAACGGGAGAATAACAAATCCCACTGTAACCCAGACACGAAGAGCATTGCAGACTTGTTGGTGAGGGATAAAAACAAATTTTATTTGTTCTTTTTTTTTTTTTAAGGAAAAAAACTTTCTGTATTTATGATAGATATAAACATTTTTGGTGTTAAGTAGATTGTTGCATTGGAAATGAATTTAAACAGTATGGTAGACTGAAAAATCTTTGTGTACATTTAGCTTTTGTATTGTCCAACCTTAAGGCGCTTCATTTGATGTTGTCTTGGTCATTCCGATAGACTAGATTAAGGAGCAGGAACTGATCTATACTTTATTCTGTCAAATCCACAGCTTCTTGGATTTTGGTTCACCCGCCTGCCGCCGACAGACTTGGCAGAATTCCTTTTTAGTTTTATTTCATGAGGGTTTTTCTCTCCGTCAAATGGTCGGTCCAGCGCTGACCTATAAAGAGAAAGGAGATCTGGGGTGTGTTTTTTAAAAAAATCATTATTCAATTATATTTGTGTTACTTTATTGTGCACTTACAATTGTCTGACTGTCTGTCTGTGTTACTCCCTCTGTCCTTCCCATGTTTATTTGACCCCGCCCCCCCCTCCTTCTTCATCCCCTGGATTTGTGGATTTGCAAAGCAGAAATTTTTTTGTGTGTGTTTCACGCAGTGTGGCTGCAGTCTGTTATGGGCTTTATTTTATTCTTCTCTTTTATTTTTTTTAAACGATTATTCTTTTATTTCCACTCTTTTGTTGTCGTCATAAATGAAAATGAAAAGAATAATAATAATTCACGCTTTAAAACGAAAAGAATATCCAAAGACTAAACACTTTCACCATTGGTGCATAAATATGAGAAAAGAGGCTTCTTTATACTTGAGAATTTGTTGCTGTTTTTAAAGGAAAGTCAACAAAGTTTTAAAATAAAAGGAGTACGCATTCAGAGTTGCCGTCTTTGCTTCTTTGCGAGCGGACCGGTGGCTTTTTTACGTTAAAAAAAAAATACCAAGAATACCAAAAACCAAAAAAGGACCCTTGTCCTTGCATTGTGGAGTAGCACCATTACAGAGCCATTGCAGTTTGTAAGATAGAAGTTGAGAATCTCTTTGTTTAACTCTTCTGTCACACATGAGATCCCTTTTTCGTTTTTTTATTTCGTTACGTTTCGTTACATTTTTAAGAAAATGTATAAGGTCTGGTTTTTGAGGACATACGTTTTGCTGCTAATGTAGATTTTTGAAAAGAAGAATACCTAGATGCATGCTCATTTTGCTTTTTTGGCTAAGCTTTAATGAAAAAACAAACGAACCAATAAACCATTTCCCTGCCTCTGCAACATATTTTTTTTCCCCCTTCTTCTTGTTGCAAAAACGGAACTCTGAAGACTGTGAATATATGTTCCAAAGGACATTTTGGCTTTTTCTTTTTTCTTTTCTTTTCTTCTCATTTTTTTCTTCTCTTTTTGTTTTCTTTCTGAGCAGACCAATGTCTAAAGCCAATGATCTATTACATTTATAAAGAACAGTGCATTCCAAATACCGCACCTGAGTTTGACTTCTTAAGCAAGGACAGCTTTCGTTTTTCGGGGTTTGTTTTTTTCTCTTCATTCTTATTCTTTGAGTTCTCTCATTTTTAAGGTGGCTGTGAGGTGTAATTCCGAACATCACCGTCTTGATTCCCCTCATTCTGGAGTGTGTGACGCAGGGAGGTAGAGTCCCCGCAGCCAGATAAGGCTTCGTTTTTTCCTCACTTGAATTAGATCATCATGTAATAGTGGTTACCAAAAATGTACATATTGTAACACATCTGGTACTTACACGTCTAGTGTCATCGCGCCTCTCCGTCTATAACGAGTCTCAGAAGGAAATAAAGGCTGTTTGGCAAAGTCTGGAGTGGCGGCCTCCCCTCCCGGAAAAGAAAATCATGTAGGGACTCGCCCCAGGTTTCTGCAGGGTGTAAAGCCATTTTCATGCACGATACGTCTATTACAGGTCTCCAAGGGACATCTTCATTCCAAAGCATTATATAAGACTTCTTTTTTCTTTTTCCCTGAAGGTGTCCCTTGTTTTGGATAGTGATATTTTTCTTTTTTTGTCCAAAGTGGTCTCTTACTGCACCGGGAATGGTTCTGTTCGATCCAAATATCCCCCACCCAACCCCACCTTTTTCGTAAAGATTGTTTTAAATTATTATTATCATTTAGAAATCCTCACCAAAACCAAGGAATATTTAAAAGTTGTGAACTTCAGCGAGCGAATTTCGGCCCTCGTACATTGCCACGCATTTCGGAAAGTTTGTTCAAAGTAAGATTTCTAGTAAAAAGAAAAGTGTTGCGTCTCACGGAGCAATGTGATTGGGTGTTAATACTTACGCATGCTGTTTCAAATTTGGTTGATTTGGTCTGCAAGCTTGCCACTCCTCTCCGATCCTGTTCGACTAAAAACTGTTGTTCGTAATGCGTTTGAAAAATAAAAAGAATTCTGATGTTGTATAGTTTATCTTTTTGAATGCCTTTGCTTTGACTTTCGTCTCAAATAATGTCAGACATTTATTATTTTCCTATTACTATTTGTATTTTATTTGATTTCCTGTATATGAAATTTTTCCTCATTATACGTAAGTTTTTAACACCAGCTTTAAAATTGGAATCGCAGATTCTTTCTTTTTTGTTTGTTTGTCCTTTTGTTTGTTTGTCCTTCTTATCCTATGACCTGGCCACTTTATGGTGTACGGATGTTCCTGTTTTGTCGTTTCGACACTGTTTTGATCTCTTGCTTCCAAAATGTTCTGACGGGCTCTGGCGAGGGTTCTCGCAACGGACTCTGCCAGCACGGGACTGATTTGTGTGTGTGTGTGTTTGTGTGTGTGTGTGTTTCTTAAGAGCCGATGTCAGCCTGAGTTTATTTTTTTTGTACCTTCTCTTCTATTTCCCGCTGTTGCTATTTCCATGCCAGACCATTCAGAACTGCAAAGCTGGATCTTCAGTATGAGGGTGAAGATTTTGGGGAAAGTTACAATAATTACGTTATGCGGAGAAAACGATACTGAAGCACTGAGCAGTTTGTTTTGTTTTTTTTTTCTGTTGATGTTGTTGTTGTTGTTACGAATATATTGTTACTTTCATGAAATATATGAATGTGGCCAAAGCATAATGCAGTTGAAAAAAGTAAACCGAATTTCAGTTGGTGCCCCTGACGAGTGTATATTTATTGTGGCACAACACGACACGCGACTGAGATACACATCGACTCTCATTGGGATACTTGATTTTTTTTTTTGTGGACATTTTTTACACAAAGAGAGAAAGAAGGCAGGTTTTGCTGTAGAGGTCATCCTTTTTGCCCACTGTGAAAAAAGAAAAAAAACATGTATACAGATAGAGAGATATTTAAAGAAGACATCGAATTTTTTTTTTTTTTTTTTTTTTTTGTTATTCTAAATGACAAAGAAGGAAAAAACAAAGAGAACTGAACTCTGGGAAGCGTTGGAGATGTCAGTGAAATGTCTGAGAAGGCTGTTTGGCACACCAAAACTGGGCATGGGAGCCAAAGGCAGGGACAAGGCGCGCCGCTGATATCACGTCATTATTTAATTACTGACAATTTGCCTATGGGAATAGACTCTGCAACCAGTGGACATATGCGACACAGAGAGGAATAAATCTGGGTTACGCCGAACTTCAGTGGCTGGAGTGGCCACCTCTTCTCTCTCTCTCTCTCTCTCTGTTTCTGCATCTACTTTGATGGACATTTTTTCCACACTCCTGAACGGGACGGACAGTACCATATGCCTCTTTTTTCTCCCAGTTCATGGTGTCGCTACCTGTTTCATTTCTTCTTGCTTGTCTCACTGATGGACGGACAATGTCCTCCAGTCAAAGCGCCGGCACTGGCCTGCACCTGACATGGAGCCAGCCAATCTCATCGATCCATCGCTAAAAAAAGGACTCGCTGTTGGAGATGGCGGAAGCGGTTTTAACACGACAGAAAAAATAAAAAAAAAACAAAAAGCAACGCAACCAAAATTAACAACCAAACTTAACAAGCAACCAAACAAAAAAAAAACAACAAAAAACAAAAAAAAAAACATGTGCTCCAATTTCAAAGACAAACTGCTACTGGAGCTCCCTGTTCCTTTTGTGACTCCTGGTGCCACAATTTTTTTTAAAGCTTTTTTTTGTGTTTCTTTTCTTTTTTTCTTTTTTTTCCTCGAATTATTCCTCCTCCGAGCCTCACAAGCACGGCTCAGTGGCTCCAGGTAGCCCACCCGAGGGTAGAAAAAACAGCCTTGCAATGTACAAAAAAGAGCAAGTTAAACCAAAAATGTTGTTCTTGATGTCTTTTCTATACTGTAGTCTTGTTAGCTTTTTTGTTACTGTAATTATATGATGAAGATTTCCAAACTGTACCAAATTACATGGAGACTAACATACATAAACCACATGGAACTTCAGACTTTTAAAGAAAAACTTTTGTCACAAAAAACCTTGTTGTCCTAGTTAAGTTGATTGTAGATGGTAATTGAATATACTCCTTTGAAAATATTTCATCAAGTATGTTTCTTGCTCATTGTGATACATTAAAAAGTATGAGCATAAATGCAGTCTGGCGTCTGACTCTTTTGTTCTTTGGCTCATTTTGAAATAAATGCATTTTTATTCATGCCCACAATCCCACACAGTTGAGACCAGGGGATATCATTTCAGTGATTGTACACATACACTATTTGGACAAAAGTATTGGGACACATGCAAGGGCGTATCAAACTTGGGTGGGGTAAAATCACACTTTAGTAAAATTGGGTGTGCTGAAACCCCCCACAGCCCCTGTGTTGGCATAATGGCCAGGAAGCCTGGTCACTACACCTACCGGGATTTAAATGAAATTGCATTAAATCACATATATTTTAATTAGAAGTTGGTCCACCTTTGCAGTTATATCAGCTTTCATGATTATTGGATTTTGGAGCTTCTGTGGGAAATTCGTGCCCATTCATTCTGTAGAGCGTTTATGAGGTCAGACACCAATATTGGATAAGAAGGCCTTGCACACAATCTCCATTCCAGTTCATCCCAAAGCTGCTGGATGGATTTATGGAGCCCTCCTGGAATAGAAGAGATTCTTTCCCAAAGCATGTCCACAAAATTGGAAGCATGGTGTTGTTCAGAATGTCTTAGTTAAAGCATTAAATTAATCCTTCTCTGGAAGTATACTGTCTCAATACTTTTCTCTATAAAGTATAGATTGTCTGTTACTGAAGAATAGTGTGTTACAGGATTGGCAAACCATGAGATCAAGGCCATGGAGGTCAATATGCACCTCTGTGATCATGCTAGGTTCTACTAATACGCCCCTATTCTAGCAGGTCCTGTGGTTTTAGCCACAGGACTAAAGAATTAGAAACAGACACAGACTGGGAGTTCATTACTTTTAACTATCAGTTTTAGAATACCACAGAGAACAGCAAACAGACACACCAATGTGCTCAAACTGAGGAATCCCTTTCAGTCTTGAACAATAGGGAATACAGGAGAGATAACTCTGCAAATAAAGTTAGTCTATACTCCACACTACTTCATCATTTTAAACATGCCATGTAGCCTTCATAACAAAACACCATCCCCAACTTGTAATATAGATTATTGTTTTTAAACAGTCCATGGTTGAAAATTTGAACATTAGTCTCTCTGAGGCATTTTGTGCCTTTCCGGGTAACGCCTCTGGACCAGCGGGGTAAGAGGGCTTTAGTCTGGGGCAAGGTCCAGAATCTGGCGTCTCCATGTTTGTTTACCAACATTAGCTCTGTACGATAGTGGTCCTGTTCTTGTGGTAATTGTACCAGGTGTCCACTTGTCTCCTTTGCTGTGGACTTCCCGTCCGACCTCAAAATCCCTTGCAGCCCTGATTGACATAAGGCTTAACTGTTTATTCTGCACTTCTTTCCATAGATTTGGTTACAGGAGATCAATGCGGTCCCTAAGATTTCTGCCAAGTAATTGCATTGGGGGTATTTGACTTTTTATTGCATGAACAGTGTTTCTGTCCGCAAAGAGGAAGTTGTCCAATTTCTGCTGGAGAGGGATTTCCTCGTTTTCCATTCCCCTTCATTTACTTTTTAAAGGATTGGACAAACCGTTCAGCTATCATGTTCATTGCTGAAGGATATTGTTTCATGCCATTTTTCTTCATGAATATATCTAATTTCTCTGAAGTGAACTGCGAACCGTTGTCACACACAGTTTGTTCAGGTATGCCATTTTTGGCGAAAATGAATCTGAGACCGTTATGATATGGCTGACTTCATCCAGATCACTTCTGGCCACTTATGGTCCATCAAAGTTAGTATTTACCCGTAGCCATGGTGCAAACCGACTTTCCCAGAAGGAGAGAGGTGCTGGTGATGGTGTATTTCAAACAGTGTGGCATCCTGAGCAGCCTTGGGTGAGATTGGTTTATCTATACCTGGCAACCAAACATAGTCCTTGATTGTGCCAAAGTGGCATAGAGAGTTTGTCTCATGGAGTCGCCATGCACTTCCCATCCTCGCATTGTAATCTCATACACCTATGACAATGTCTTACAGGCAGCTGGTCCACTAATGCTGTATGAAATATCTCCAGCAGGTCTGGTGAGAAAGTCATCTTACTCTCTCTCAAAGACAATGGCAGGCATGACCAGCCATCAGTGATGCTGTGTTTCCTGGCTCCTTTGAATTC
>JBBKCR010000036.1:4521321-4531934 GCA_037577295.1 Ladigesia roloffi | reverse complement strand
TATAATGTAATGCAAAGCTTACATTCAGTATGTGTCATGGTGAAAAGTTTCTTATTGCATGAATCGCAGATAACACCTTTCTTACAGTCGTTCCAGCTGTCTGTTTTTAAACGTAAAGTTCCATTCATTGGGTGAAGCAGCGCGTTCTCACTCCTCTTTCAGTTTACAGAAAAACTGTGACCAGACCCGGAAGGGTCATGTGATACAATTAATCGGCATTCATTTTCGGGGTCGGTACATAGTTAGTGATCCGGTTCCACTACGGTTCTACTGCACATTATGGCAAGAACCACTCAACTAAGTAAAAAGAAACAACAGTCCATTATTACCTTATTACAGAACAGAGTCGGGTTTAACTCTTGTTCTGTTATTAAATGTTCCTTCATCATTTAGTTTGTTTCAGTATTAATCTACTAGTAAAAACATTGAATTAGAAGATGTGTCCAAACTTCTGACAGGTAGTGAATATATCTACTGTGTTTAGCACCAATTTGCATCTAACAGCCAGCCGGAGGGGTAGTGGGTCAGTGGGTAGGTTTATTGCCCCTGGACCAAGAGGTCATGGGTTTGAATCCCACCTTCAGCACAGCACCACTGGGTTTCTGAGATCTTAACCCCAAGTGTCTCCAGGGTAACTGCCTCCTATAATGAGGGGATGGATGTGGCTTTGGATAAAAGCGTCTCCTAAATGCTGTAAATGACTGTGGAGTGGTTTGCAAACACACAAAACTACTCATTTTAATGTATTTATTCTTTTATTAGTGTTTTTTTCTGGGGAAAAATCTATTTAAATCTAATTTTCTTTCATGGCAGAAAACAATTACAGTCCTGTATATGTGTGAATGGGTAACAAAGCAAAAACACCAAACATTGGTGATGAAATATAAAGATTCCCCCAGACAGATGGATTTCTTGATACGGTTAGACATGTAATGTCCTAACATGCTCTAAATAAATGCCGAGTACACCCAGTTAACCTTGACCTTGGATGAAGAGGGTAAGTGAAAAAATTTAACAAAGTAATAAGGTTCTTTATCACAAAGTTCTCTCAACTGGCTAAACATTTTAAAGGAACGGTGAATAAAATGACATCTCCATTTAAATCTATGGGATCGACATCCAAACTGACATGAAAATTGCGATAAATGTGATGTTGTCGTAGTGTGGGGCATCTTTCTTTCATCAAAGGGGTTCTCTTGTCCCCCTAAGAGAAAGTGTACTGCAAATCAGTACAAAAACATTCTCACTGATCAAGCTGTTCCTGTGGTGATTCATTTCTATATTTTTGGGAGTCTCTGCCCATAATAATTAATAATAAGAACCAGGAAACTTAATTTGTTGTTATAAGAACCAAGAAACATTTAGTTTTTTAACTATACCTTTGAACACTGCCAAATGGTGATAACCATACAAACTGACTTTTAACCTAAATTAAATTAATTGTAAGTGAGTAAGTGAACTTTTTTGTCTTTCCTACCATACAACAGTACAACTGCTGATGCATAGCTGAACGAAATTGTGTTTCTTCAGAGACTCAATGTGTAGAAGTAAAACTCAAGTGCATGCAAGACAACATACAGACATTACAGACATTTCACTTCTTACCCAGAAAGTGATGAAGAGAGCAAAAGACAGCAAAAAAAAAAATCTAAAAATAAAACTAGTCAGTAGGGGAGATATAATGTAAAAGATAATATTGCACATAATTTCAAAATGTAGATACAATGTTCACAGTAATTGTATTATTGCACTATATAATTATAATGTAAACTTATATGTGACCTATTTGTGATAATAAACTGCACAGTGAGTAAGAAAGCGAAGGATTGCACAGAAAGTAGCAGCATTATCGGTGTATAAGTTTGGATGTGTATTCTAACGGTACGTGTGTGTTAACATGAAATGAATTGGTCAAAACAAGGAGGGCACGCTGTCAGAGCCATTCCGGAGCCTGTTTTTTTCTGAGTTCAGCCTGTTTCCTTACTTTGTTTTCGTGTCTGTAAAGTGTAAAAAAAGCGATTCCACACAGATAATTGGAACGGCACATTGTTTGAGAAACACTAATATACTCTGTTTTCCTCAAACCACTCCTGAACAATGTTTACACCGTGGCAAGACATATCATCCTGCTGAAACAGGGGTGTCCTTCATCTGTAGTGCAATACCTGTCAAAGTTACATCACATGAACAGCAGTAGAACTTTAGGTAGAGGATCGCACGGCCTCTTTCTTCTAATAGTGCATCCTGGTGCCAGTTGTATGTATATTTATACATACATATATATATACATATATATATATATATTTTGGTAGGGCTGGTACGAATGCCATTTTTTGAGCTTCGAGTATTCGATAGTGAAAAACATAGAATATTCGAAGCTTCAGTGGGAGGGGGCTGAATGTATTCTTATCCTGTATTCGCCATCTTGGATTCAGAAATCCATATTTTGGAAGTAGAATTATAAATAAACAAACCACTAAACACAGCTTTTATCCTTCTGCCTCAATAGTCACATAGCCCATTTTGAATTTGCCGCAAGACCCAGCTGACCGGCAAGCTCCTATTAGCGTGTATTAGCCAGTGCTAACCGGCTCTCCGCAATCAGGGACTGAAGATATAAGTGTGGCTGAAACTGGATCTTCTCAGTATGATAGTTCTTTAGAATCAGGGCTGGTGACTAAGGCACTTAAGCAAGCTGTTTGAGACCATGTGTGTATGTTTTTGCTGGTGTGCACCATAAAACAATGAAATAAATAGAAACTAATATAAGTGCAGTAGAAATGCCTCCTGGCTGTCTTTCATCCATTAGTGCATCCTGGTGCCATTTCTGTTCCTAGGCAAGTGACACACACACACACACACACACACACACACACACACACACTCGGAGGTCCACATGATGTACATGAGGTCCACATGATGTAAAAGAGCATATGATTTATTGAACAAGGCCTACCCCTTTCATTTCTCCACCTTCCAGTTCTGATGCTCACATGCCCAGTATCGGTCCTCTTGATGGAGGACAGAGCTCAGCATGGGCACTCTGACCTGTCTGCAGCTACGTGTGTGTGTTCGGACTCCATTCTATGAAAGCCAGCGTTAACTTCTCAGTTATTTGTGCTAGAGTAGCTCTTCTGTGGCATCTAACCAGTCAGGCAAGTGACAGCTACAAAGTAGCTGATTGTGTGATAGCGATTACAATTATCATCAACATATTTCGCCTGTTGGATGTGAGATGTGCAGTTAGCATGTTAGCATCCCATCAGTTCTGCAACGAGTTATAATTTTTTACACTTACCAAGTTGAAAGTTTTATTAAAATGAAATCTTGTTTCTGTTGTTATTATACAATTGTTACTTAAAATACTGTGAGCAAAACCTTTAAATATAATTTTTTAAAAAATATTTCTGTTTTTCTCTAATTGCGAATGCTTCAAGCTTAAAGATAAAAATTTAGTAGAATCTTTGAGGCAAACTGGCATGGACCTCTGTTTCATTTTATAACATTGGAAAAGTTGACTGATGCAGTTTCTGGTTTATTTATGCACAGATATGTTGCAGCTTTGCTGTAAATGGACTAAGAGGATTTTTAAAAATCCATTTTCCAATATATTGATTGATTTGCCTTTCATGTACTCAGTGAATTTACTTATTTCAGTTGTTTCTGTCTTTCTTCGCTGCAAATCTGACTAAATAATCATTCCATCTGTACAAATAATTTGAAGAGCAGTTCCTGAACTTCTCTTTATTGGCTGCATTAAATTAAAATGTAATGAAATGAAATGCTTATTCTGGGACTCGGGCAGTGCTTGTCTGGCTTGAAAGCAAATGAGAGAGATTTAATACCGCCCTAATCTGGATTCAAGCCTTCCGTTGGTTGTGCCACTTGACCCCTTAACGTATGTCAAATGCCTGACGTTTATTTCAAGCTGAGACATGTCTCCATAAAAGTGGCCGTTGAGCCTCAGTAATGCGAACTAAATAACGGCCTCTGAAGGGTCCAGTATGAATAACGAGGGTCTCACTGGAGAAGACGGGTTATTCTCTATTCAGGCATCACTGCCTTCAGATTCAAATTCTTAGAAGTAAAAAGGACTTTCTGTACTGAAATAGCTCCTGGTGTTTTTGGCACATGGGTACACACCGTTGGCGTCAAAGCGGCGGAGCTGAGATGTTTGCGGTTAGTATTCCATGCCAGGCTTGGAGGACCAGTGTGGCCCGCCTTGGCCAGCTCTGATAAAGCCCAGGCACTTATCACACATGATTGATTTGTTTACTCGTCCCAGGCTGGTCCACTTATCATGTGCCTTATCCCTGAAGCTGAACAGTGATGGGCGACTGCCTCTCTCTCTCTCTCTAACCCCCACCTACCCTTCCACCCCCAGCACCCCCGCTCTCTCTCTCTCTCTCTACCCAACTCTGGTACACATATACACACTCACTCACTTTCACTCCGAGAGCTCACTCAGCTCTCTGATTTGACTTTGTATATAAAGATATATCCAGTCACAGTAAAAGTGACAATAAGTAATCATCACTCTTCCAGCCACCTTGGCGCATGATGTGTCGGTGAGGCCGTGATCCGTCCAAGCCCAATTTTTCATCGCAGTCCCCGGGTCCTCGTCACTCTCTCCTCTCCTTAAGGGCCGTTTAGCAGCATCCAGCCATCAAACGAACACATTTGCGGTTAGTCACCGGGGCAGGGCCTGGCCTAATGAATCCGCTTTATGTGACACTGAGGAAGCATCTCGAGTAACAACATCTCTCCTGATGGTTCTTTTCTGCATGACCTCCCTCACCCACCTGCCTGCTATCTCTCTGTCTTTGCAGCACATTGCACTTCGCATGTGGACGATGGAGGCCTGTCAGGAAGACTCGTTTTTGTCTGAACAGGACGCACAAGCTAAGGTAAATAAGCTTTAGCACTTTACAATAGTGGCCACTGCTGCCTGGAGGTCATCATTTTTTTCTTTGTATAGTTTTCTTTATTAAAAACATTTCATTTTATTCTTAAATGTACAAATGGCCGCCCATTTTTTCCTTAGAATGAAACTTACTATGCCGTTAGATCTGAAATATGGAAATCATATAGGATTATGTAAAGGATTGGTTATGTGTTGTGTCCCATTCAAAAATCACCCCAGGCAAAAACAATGGATGCGGCTAATCTGCTGTGGGTTTAATTACGATATGCTGCTCATACAGGGTGGACGCACTACAAGAATCTGTTTTAGCATAAAATCAAGAAAAAGAATAGTTCCGAATAAATCAGGCATTTAGTTTATTTACTTAAAGGGATTGCTCACTGATTTTTCTCATCCGATTCAATGTCCCTATCACCACTTTCTGACACCAAAAGTTTTCATGCAACCTTTAGTTCAAAAAATAGATTTTCTTTGGTCAACTTTTGATAAGATTATCAAAACAGTTCCTCTACAAGAGCTGGAGCAGTGCATGTTGGTGTGGCCCTCCTGGTCCAGGTTTGGGAACTTACACACCAGAATGTGTCTCACAGAGAGACACAAACATGCACACAGATCATGTATTCTGCTTCATGTAGAATTCCATGAGGACAGTATCTTGACCATTAAAACTTTATAGGCGGGTGCAGAAGTTCAGCCCAACACGCTACAGAATTTCTCCAGCAGCAGAGGAGCAAGTAGCTATTTATTTTTGTTGTGTTTAGCCATAAGGAGCTGTAACGGTTCAGCATATTTATTCATTTGATTTCTTTGGCATAATTAAGCTAGAGTAGACCGGGGGAGAGAAGACAGAGAAAGAAAAGAAACGGAAACGGAAAGGAGACAGCAGAGAGAAAGAAAAAGGCAGGGAAATCCGACTGCTGCTCTTACAGCACCTGAAAAGGACCGACCATGCAAACACAGAGAGCAGAGAAGAAGTCAACAGCTGCACTGGACCAGCACAACAGAAGCCTGTGGTTGTGGGTAGTTCCGTATGTGTGTTTGTACTGAGGCATTAACAACTTTTGTCGATTCAGATCGACTTATCGGTCAATAAAGTTAAAGTCGAGTCGACTAGTTGTTTGATGACATCACACAGATACAGCGTGACACAGGAGTCCAGTGAGCAGCTTTATCTAGTTAGCTAGCGGTGCCATTTCAGAACGCCGGTACTGTTCCTGTATTTTAACCCCGACTTGCAGGTTCTGCAATTTCCCGTGCGGAATGCCAGTTCTGTTTATGTACTTTAACTCCGACTTGCCGGTTCTGCTGCTGTTTGTGTTCTAGAGTGAAGGATCTCCACACATGTGATGTGTGTCTGTCTCCTCTACTGCCATGTCTCTTGTCTTGTTGTGGTTCTGTGTTTAGTATCCTCTCACACCAATAGTACTGGCCTTTTCATGCAGTGACTATAATAATTGGTTAAGTCAAGGAACGCAAGTCAGCGTAACCAATTACTGACAGAGATAGCTTTATGTACACAAAGACACATAGACAAAAAAAACACTCGACTAGTCTTCTTCTTTCAGGGGTGTTGCCTCTGATGTTAATACGTCAACAATATTATGTGTGTGAGCATATATGTGTTCACATAAGAGTGGTTTTGTGTGTGTGTGTGTGAGTGTGCAAGTGTATATATGTATGTATGAATGTGTGCGAGTGCATGAATATGGGCGTGCATGTTTTCCCCTGACTACTAATATGTATCATATGTGTACATTGTATATTAATACTGAGAACGTCTCCTACTGCTCTGATGCAGCTTTACACAGTCTTGGCGTTTCTTCACTCAGATTCATGATGAATCCTGGACTGGAGTTTAATTAACAGGAGTTTCTTCATCAGGAGTTCATTAGTAAAGTTTCTTCCTTCTTAATGTGTTTGGATCATCAGGTGTGACGGTCGGGTCGGTACACAGTTAGTGACCCGGTTCCACTATGGTTCTACTGCACATTATGGCAAGAACAACTAAACAAATAAAAGAAACAACAGTTCATCATTACCTTATTACAGACCCTTTTTTTGTTTACTGCTTAATTCCATGTGTTCCTTCATCATTTAACAATTTTTTTCTGCTTAATTCCATGTGCTCCTTCATAATTTAGGTTTTTTCAATATTAATTTACAAGGAAGCGTCTGTGCGAGTGTATGTGTGTACATGTGTGCATGTGTGTGTGTATGCAGCAAGTTTTACCTGACAGAATGAATCCAATAATAAGGACGCACAAGTGTCCGCCACTAACAGACTTCCCTGATGAAATGCGGAATATTGCCAGTTCACATAACCTTGAGCTGCTGATTGATTGTGTGTTTGATATGGTGATGAGGAACCAAGTATACAAGTAGAGTTGTAGTGTCTTCTGGATAGTTGGGTGGAAACTAAGCCTCAGGAATGTTTGATGCACCCTGGTAAGTGTTTACAGATGTTGCAACAGGCTTCTGCTGATTTGTAACCGTGTCCCCTCTGGCTCAGCATAAATGAGCAGCATTGTTTTCATGAACGGTACATAATTATCGAGTTCTGTAAAATATGTAGCTCCTTTGCACTCTCAGGTGAACACACTCTCTCAGTCTGTTGAGTGTTTACTTGGGAGTGTCTAACTAGCTTCAACATTCCATCACTGAAGCTGTTGTCTTCATAGATAACGATGAAATACGAATACATGTGTAAATTTCTCTGGTTGTGGAGAAGTCTGGGCTATTCTTGCAGGGAAGTTACATGTTTGTTTCTTTAGGGAGGTTAAATATATCTGGTGATTCCTATATGCCGTGGTTTGACGAACAAAAGTGGTCCAATGACAGACAACCAGTGAAGAAGGAGCTTCTGGTCCGATTCCACAGAAAATCTGCTGTTAAAATATTGTTACTAAGTCAGTTCTGGCTGTGATGGAAGGTGTGTTGCAGCAGACCAGCTATTGGAACTGGACCATTTTGTTTACATCATGTGGCTATGATTAAAATAATTTAGTGCGTTATCATACACAAAAGATCATTCAGTGGGCTTTACAGAAACAGAAAATAAAATAAGAATAAATAAAACATCAAATGGAATAAGGTAATGGGAGGGAATAAAGAAGGAAAAGAATAGATTAAAAAGTGCAAAAGATAGAGAATGGTGCAGTTTTTAGCAGGTTTTATGAGTGTGTTGCTTACCCGGGAGAAGAGATGGCACCAGGATGCACTTTGGGAAGAAAACAAGCTGGGAAACCAGAGTCAGGCCATTCATGTTGATGTTATTTTAACATAAATCTAATGTTAACATATGTTAAAATCACCACAGACCAAGTACGCTCCTTTCTGGCGACAGTACGCCCTAATGGCAGTGAACTCTAGATACTGCATCCTGCCTACAGCAGGTTTTGGGGATTTCCCTGCTCAGATACTCCGGGTTCTCCTCGCCAGTTCACTGTCTGGTTTAGTGAATGCGTTTTAGTAGGAGAACCATCAAACTGTGCTGGACACCGGACCTGTAACACCACTGCTCACAGGAACTGTTTGTGACCAGTTTGAGGAACATGACTAAGTTCATCATGCTGACTAGGCCTCCTAATGCTTCAGATCTTAATCTGATGAAGCATCTGTGGCATGTGCTTTACAAACTAGTCCTGACCAAAGCGGCCCTGCTTCACCTGCTAATGTGTGAATGCATGATAACCATCAGAGGTCTAGTGGAGTCCAGACCCGTTTTAGAATGATTTTGGTAGGTGATTTCAATGTTGTGGCTCATTGATGTGTTTATTAAAATAATTTAGCCAAATGTATTAAATTTAAATCGGTTTGATATTGATATACATTAAAAAAAATATCTTGGGACAACACTTATTCTTTAAACAATTTGTAATATTGTAAAAATATTTGTGGTATTTTCATATTTATACCTTTGAGGTACATGTATTATATTATAATGACCTTAGCGTATATAAAACAAGCAGCAGAATGATTTCACACAAAAATAATACTTCTGCGATACTTCTGTGACTTCACAAATGCAAAAAAAAATTATTATAGAAATAAATAAAAATTTTCCAAAAATAAAAAAGACCTGAACTTCTTTAGGTAATTTAGGAGCAAGAACACACACCATGTGACGCCATGTGACACTGGAGTGCTACAGTGAGGCTGGTCGACTGCATACCCGGCGTAATGCCAGATACCAGGTCCTCCACGGGGGCGCCAGAGGAACCGAACAGCATCAGCGCCTGCTTTTGCGTAGCTGTGCTGCTCTGGTATGCTCTAAAGTGAGCAGTCGCACGTGATCCTACAACCTGAGAGATGCACACTGGCGCAGTCGCCCTGAGGGAGTCCACAGTTAGGCAGTTATGTTAACTATTGCATGCCATAAACGCCTACCTAAGTAGAGGCTGAATAATTCACACTGCCGGGCAGATTAGTAATTAAAGGTGGCTTGGAGGGCCGTCCTTAATTCACCCGGACTGCTTGCGTGCCGTAAACACGTGAAGAGGTTGGGGACGAGGCTGCATGACTCTTCAGCCCCACTCCTCTACATTCCTGTCCTCAGCCTGGAGGCAGTAGAGGCTCATCTATACGCACACCAGCATTTACTCTGTATCATTAGATTAATCTTTTTCTGGGGGGTCAGTAAAGAAATCTGATCTTAAATCAAAGACACACCAGCTCGTACTGAATCCGTCTTTTTAAGCACAGTGGGGTGAGCCAAGCAATTTGATATTAATGCAAAAAAAAAAAAAAAATTCCTCCCAAAAAAATGTAAATTGATTTTGGATTAATGCTTTCTGAAGAGATGAGGAGTGTGGCCCCAAATGGGGGGAAAAATGTGCTGAAGCTGGTGGTAATTTGGCTGAAAGTCTTAATTAGTGTTTGATAGATGCCTTTAACTATGGGTCTAGACTCAATGGCTGCGGATGATGCTGGGGTTCTAAAGTGGCTATTGATTTTGCATATTTAAAACCTCGGCAAACCAAGGGAAGGGTTTAAAAAGTGCCCAGCTAATTAGTCACTTGTCAGTAATTGACACGAAGATGTATGCAGTGCGACTAAAACCAGTGTGTGTGGGGTTTGATCGAATGGGGCAGTTATCAGAGACAAATCTGAGTAGGGCCTTTTTCTTCGCCCATGCTGTAGAGAGAATTAGAGCGAGGGGTCCTGTAGATAAGAGTCATTAGCCTCAAGCACTCTGTGTCATCATTCACCAAAATCTCCACTAATAGACTGTCAAAATACTGCAATGACCTCATTTAGAATCAGAGGTGAAAAGTCAAAATGGAGATTAAAGTAAAAAAAAGAAACCTGCCAAGGATCGTCTTGCGTCTTGACTCCATGACACTTCTTCTTTGTTTCCTTATTGAACTTCTACATGGAACACCCTTCGTTATTTCATTTTACTCCAAATCCAGTACAAAATGTAATTAGTTTTTCCCCAAAGATATCAAAAGTAGCACATAAACAGTAATTGTGCACAAAAATATGCAAAAGTTTGTTCTTTGTAGATCTATTATACTTATTTTGCTTAGAAAATCAAAGAAACAGAGCAAAGATGCTTAAATATTTGCATCCTTTAAAATGTGCTGAGTGATATATCATGATTAGTGCTGGATGATTTGTTGCCAAAGTTGACTGCACTGTTTATAAAGAAACAAATTTACTTATTAACCTATAATGCTAATACACACAT
>JBBKCR010000036.1:4260278-4281904 GCA_037577295.1 Ladigesia roloffi | reverse complement strand
AGCGGAGAAGTGGCTGCAGGAGGTCGGCTTCAAACAAACGATGAACGCACAGAGATGTGGCGCAGATTATGCAGTGAAAATCCCCCTTAGCAGACAAAAACAGATTTTTACAGGCACTAAACACTTTGTTCCTACTGTGAGTTGGGTTAAGAATTAAGTGCATTAAAAAAACGTGACCAAGCAACACCATAGGTTCTCCCCTGAGAACCAACCCAAA
This sequence comes from Ladigesia roloffi, assembly GCA_037577295.1. Lineage (NCBI taxonomy): Eukaryota > Metazoa > Chordata > Actinopteri > Characiformes > Alestidae > Ladigesia > Ladigesia roloffi. The sequence continues at coordinate 4,281,687 of JBBKCR010000036.1, read as the reverse complement.
AATATTATGTGCACCCCTGTTTATAAAGTTTCCTACTACTGATCAAGCTTCCACTGATTCAGGAAACTCTAGATCAGCCAGGGCAGTCTTCTGTGAACGATTACCAACAAGACAACTCTTCAATAATTTGAAGGGATCTATATAAAGGTGAAATGTAACTGTCATAGGAATGACATGTGACACATTCTTGATGTTTATGATGGTTGTCATCATGTGTCATTCGGTATTTGGAATGTCAAGATAACATTGTTGGATGGTGTCTTTGTAATGAAAGCTTGACATAGTTAAATTATTGTACGAACCTCAAGTTGTCATAACGATGACACCCACACAGTGTCAACTTGACATTCCAAAAACCGAATGACACATTATGACAACAGTCCTAAACATCACTAATGCGTCATGAATGTGCATAACATTCTTACGGCGCTCACATGTCACTTTTATGCAGACCCCTTCAAATAAAGTGTTACCCAACTAACTACCCACTAGCTAAAGAGTAACTGATTGTAACCATTGTTAATTTTTGCCGTGTAGCTTTGAGATCAGCAAAGTGAAGAGTTTGACAACACTGCTGTTTTGAGAAAGATTTTGTGTCTTGCAGATATACAGATACAGATGTGAACTTTTTCCTTAAAAGATCCTACGCTGTGCATCCATTTGGCCCTCAATGAACGCAAATGAAAAATGCAGGTATATTTAACATTGCTCTGTAAAGACTGAGAGCAAAATGTACAACTAGATTAGAAGTTAAATACAGTGCACTTGCTAAGATCTTTAATTAAAAAGAAATATTCAAGAACACTTGCCATCCCACAAACATGCTTGTGGCTGCATTTGATTTAAAACAACCCTCACCTCAACACAGTTATACCTCAAAGTCTTTCCAAGAACTCAAATTAACAATTGCAAAGCTAGCTCAATAGTCTTGCACACAACCTCCACGTGCTGGGTGTGTTAGCCCAGGTTTGTTGCTGATTTCACATCTGTGCCAAATTTTCAACAGGTTTTCGCCTGATCATGACACCAGATACTAGTCATAACTTTACTCTGATGCAATCATGCTTCAGGCAACATGAGTGTGTAGGTGTTCATCTTTCGGCGCGATCCGATCAAATCATCCCAAAAAATAATAAACATCAGGAGTGAGAAGCCTATGTGTTGTGTGAGAAATTTAATGGAACGGACACATCACCGATTTGAAAGTCAAAAGGACCACAAGACCTAGATTTAGCATAAAACAATTTGCGTCTTCTGTGAGTGTCCTGTGTGAATACACAATGGAAACTTTAACAAGGTCAAAGTCCAGACAGAAAAGAATCATCTTTGTGTCAGATTGACAGTTACATTGATCAGCCACAACATTAAAACCATGTGGAGTGAGTAATATCAATTATCTCATTATAATGTCACCTGGAATGGGTGGGATATATCAAGGCGCGTGTGAACAGTCAGTTCTGAAAGTTGATATGACGAAATCAGGCAAAATGGCCAAGCAAAAGTATTTGAGTAACTTTGACAGAGGCAAGACTGTGAGGTCTAAACAATTGGATTAGAATGTCTCCCAGACAGCAGGCCTTGTGGGGTCTTCGCAATATGTAGTAGTCAAAAGCCGTCCAAAAAAAGGACAAGTGGTGAGGCGGTGACAAGGTAATTTATATTACATTTATGGCATTCTTTAACTTGGGGATAAGGGACTTGCTAAGGACACCAATGGTGATATGCTGAAGGTAGGATTCGAACCCATGACCCCTTGATCTGGAGGCAAATATCCCACCCACTGGGATACCACAGAAAAATGACTTTATTACAAACTGCTGAAAAATGTAATGCTATATAAGATATGACAAAGTGTCAGAACACACAGTGTTTGAAACCGTACGTATCAAGAGTCGGGTCAGAGCACCCATGCCGACCCCTGTCCACCTCTGAAAGCACTCATAACAGACATGTGAACATAAGAACTGAACCATTAATAATGGAAAAAGTGGCCACTAATTCTTTGATCTTGAGGAGAGCAGGGTGTGTCTTGGCCGCTAAACTGGATAAGGGAGATGGTCCCAGAAGGCACTTTGGGCAGAAGGCAACCTGGCAGAGGTGGTGCGATGCTCTGGACAATGTTCTGCTGGGAAATCCAATGTCCTGGCATTCATGTGGATGTTTGACACAAAACCACATATCTAAACGTTTCTGCAGACCAAGTAACGTCCTTTATGCCAACAGTGCTCCCTAATGGAGGGATAATGTGCCCTGCCACACTTCAAAGACTGTACTGAAGAACCCAGCCTGATCCATGGAGCCCCCACGTATCAGCTTACAGGATTGAAGGAACTGTTGGAAACATCTTCATGCCAGATACCACAGCCCTCCTTCAGAGGTCTTTTGTAGTCCAAGCCTTGATGGTTTTGGCAGAACAAGGAGACCTACACAATATTAGGCAGGTGGTAGTAAGTGGTCTGGGTAACAGTCTGGGTAACAGTACCTGCAAAACCAGACAAAATGTCCTAATTCTGAGTTTCAGTTCCTTACATTTCAGGTTAATGCTTACTGCTGTTTACTGGAAATAATTAGAGCGTTGAGAAAAAAAAAAATCTTAAATTTTGTGCCATATTGTACACTGTACTAGAGTCTCCCCTCTTAGACAATGCCCATTGAGAGCAACGCATCTCCCCATCACACACATGCCAAACAAAGTTTCACTAAAAATAAACATGCGGGCCTCATCTCCAGGGCATTCTGCCATCCTGCTGGGAATGCACAACCATATGCTTAGCTACTCCTCTCCAGCGCTGTTTCCAGTGTCTGTCACCTGACACTCGGGGCTCGTTAACGCGCCGCTCTCAGAGATCCACACGCCAAGCGGCCGACAGCGAGAAAACAATAACGAGTCGAGTGTGGGGACAGAATGCTAAAGCCAGAACAGAAGCAGGACGAAGATAATTACTGCTTAATACATTCCTGTCACCTCAGAATGAACCTGCATGGGTTTAAAGTACACCTTTGAGAGCGAGAGTTTCGCACAGACTCTCCCTCTCAGTCCCTCTCAGACTCTCCCTCTCAGCTTTTCCCCACACTCTCTTCAAAAAGTAGATTTTCAGTGCTTTCGTAACTTTCCCTGGATTACGATTATGTAAACGCTCAGACATAACAACCACTCCCCTCTGCAATAGAGAGGCGTTTGTTTAATAAAAAATATAATTAAGTCCTTTCTCTAATTCATGAACACACATTTGTTCCAACCTCAAGGCTGTGAGCCACCGAGAAACATACAAATTAAGGCAGATTGCATGATTTAACAGTTGCACAACACAAAACAATGCTTAACGATCCAAACACATATTTACCACTCAAACTGAGACCACCAGGCTTCTTATAAACCCTGTATGTTTCAGATTTAACAGATGCTCAAATAAGCTGGAATCAAGTCAACTTCGGTCCAAATTCAGCAGCTTTGTTTTGAAATATTACTCAAAAACAGTAAAATAACATCAGTGGAGTATCAATTGTATACTTTAATCAACAGGCCACGTTGTATACTTTCATCAATAATCAATATAGGGATTCATATACATGTATCCCCACGAGTATCCCATATGAGAAACTGCCTTTTCATAGGACTAATTTTTTCATGCTCATTAAAGTACGCCTGCATCTGGTTATCTTTTACATTAATAAACTGGTGTACTTCAGAATATTGTATCGCTTGGCGGAACTTGTAAAATGATGAACTTTTAAAGAGCCTGCCAAGGGTGAAGCATGGGGAGATCTGGACGAGCAGGAAGTCCAAGGCTACATTCAAATTACACATGGCATTAATCCAGTGCCTGGTATGGGAACCAAGCCGTTATCGGTAGAAAACACTGGATTAAATATTGAACGGGGGGAAGGGATGGGCCCAGTCCAATTCTACTACAACACTAAGGAAGTAAAGTGAAGGAAATAAGGTCAAATAATCAGATCAATAACATAATCACAGTAAATATACAGATATTAGTCAATATTAGGTGATAACAGTATGAGTGAAGAAGTCATCTTATAGTTAGTCCATGTTACTAGAGGTCGCCCGATATGGGTTTTTCCGTAGCCGATGGGTCAGCCGACGGCCGATTTATGCTGCCGATATTTTTGTCCCCAATAACTGAACGTTTCCCCCTCTATTGGAGGTAAAATATCACACTAATAACACAAAGATAGATACACAATATTTCTCAACTTGCCATTTATTGAATAATGACTTAAATATAAATATAAACTTAACAAAATAAAACAAAACTTAACAATAACTATACAATTAAACAATAACAAACTTGTAAACAATAAACACAGCAGCATCCAAATGTTTCAGTGCAAGCACGCAGCATGGGCCACGTGTTCCACAGCAACAATACTGGGCTGCCCGCAGAGGTGCCTGTCTATAAATCTGCGTAGTGCACTTGGATATCGGCTGATACATTAAAAAATGCCCAATATTGGCCGATACATCGGTCAACCTCTACAGGTTACATTTGTACAAATTAGCTAATTTGAAGCAAGGCAGCTTCTAAAAAAACAATATTGGATCAGCACTGGTTGATACTCATAGTCATAGTCTCAGAATTGGTTTTACATCATGTTTAAACTAAAGGCAACTTACTGATGAGTGATCTGAAACTTTTGGATCAACAGGCATTACAGGAACTGTTCAAACATACAACATGTTCAAAGAAGTATATCAACGTCAGTCACTTCACATAATAACACAAACCCCTTTTGACACATAAAGCATAATAATACGTATAATAAAACAAGGCACCGGCTAAAACCTTCTGGGACCAAATCAATGTTGAAAACTAAACTGGAAATGATCTCGAAGTTAAAACTGAACCTGCTCCTTTCAGTGCCACCAGAATAAACTTGGCTGTATCAGGCTTTATACTCGGAATCTCAGTTGTGAGAAACTCACTGCAGATAATCTGCATAACTGTACCACTGATTTCAGAGCTGTCTTTACTTCTTCTTGGCTTCAGTTTCCTTCTCGTCCTTCTAAACCCCTTAATTTACATTTGGAGTACTCTGTGGTGTAAATACAATTTTTTAAGTCCTCGCTATCGTGTGGAAATCAAGGCCTGAACTACAGTAATGATGCCGTTTAGCTCTCACTTAGTTCGCCTCGTGTACTTTGATATGAGCAAAAGAATGAGAGGCTTGTTAACCCCAGCAAGAGGTTCGTCCCGGCCCCCTGAACAAACTTCCAAAATACAGCCGCCTGACATTTATACTGTGCGGAAGCATGCAGGCAAAACAGAGCGAGCGTTTGTTTGTTCATTACTTGGGGCCGCGTTAGAGCTCTCCTCCAGGTAAGACACAGCACACACAGCATAGAGGCATATTCACACACCACCACGCTACGGGCCAATGAGCCAGAAAGGACTTGTACCAACCTTGATACGTCACACCCTAACACTGCCTACGCCACTTTTTAACCTTTAAGAGTGTCTCCAGAACCAGTGCGAGACTGAATAATGGAATAGGGGGAGCATTCGACCAAATATCAGGCTTAGTCTCAGCCATGCTAAAAAAAAAAAAAAATCCAATAATGTCAGCAATAGCAGCGACAACAGCCAGCCTGCAGACCCTCACCTGGGATTAGCAACAAGATTATTTCTTATGTAATCCAGGAATGGCTGGGCTACGTCAAGGCACCGATCCAAGATGCGACAACACACAAAAAACAGGCCCAGATCAATAAATTGGTCAGCTGACTGGACTAACAAAACTTGGGCACTGCATATTTATCCGTATTAGAACAAATCCCACTGACAATGTACCAATTTTGGACCAACTTCACTAATTTCTGAGAATTTGATATGTCTTATGTTCACATACTTTTAACATGGCTAAGTTAGCAGTTACTAGATATTCGTGTTTATTAGAGGAATACAGTCTGAACTGACGGACATGGTTAAAATAGCAAAAACATTTACAAAGCATGAAGCTAACTTACAACTGTAAAGACAGTTAATGACAAAATTAAAAAAAACAACAAGACCAAAGAAAATACAATGGATCAATTGGTACCAGGCCGCCCAGAAATAATTAATTATTTCCGTGGGATTTATTACAACCTTTTATTTAAAAAATCTTTTATTTTGAAAAATGACCAGATTCTCTCGGCTACATCCCGGTTCGCGGTGATGAAAAGTTTGGGGGCCACTGCCCTACAATACTTACATTTGTGAATTCTGCTATTTATTTGATTTTATGAAATGTGAGAAATATATATTTGACAATTTCCATTTGACAGATTAGTAATACACTATTTAGTTAAAACTATTTTTTAAATGCCTCATTAAAAGTTTATATTCTGACCATAATTCGATATCATTTGTTACGGTTATTTTTTGGTCTCTTAACAACATTTCTAGTTGAAATGATCAATAATGCTAAATATTCATGCCAGTTCTATAGTTAACATATTACAAACATATATTTGTATACTTCCTCTATATGTCTCCATGTATGCATGTACAATTATATTTATATAAAGACTGTTATAAAAAAGCAGCTCTGAAAACAGGGACACCATTCTGAACTGTACTTACGTCACAGCTTACAGGTAGAAACCTCCATGTTTTTCCAGTTCACTTTGAGAAACAGAGTGTCTATGGTGACTAGAATGAGCCACAAGGGACTCCACTTCCCAGAAACCTCTGTAAGAAATGTTGTCAGACAAATATCAGGTTTATTAATTACTTTAATCGCTTTATTCTTCATCTATCCGTCTATTCACCACTTTATCTACAACAGGTCTTCAGCATGTGGTCTCTCATTTAGGATTCCGTGTCCATTTTGGTTCCTTAAAATAGCTAAGCATCTGTTTTCAACAGATACTCAGTTGGGCCCTATAAGAAGTAATCCAGAAAAGATGCCAAGCTACAACACAATGTTCAAATAGGAACATGAGAGGTCAAGCTAAGACTATTACGACAGCTGGGAAGTACACTGTAGGTACCTATTTATTAAAGGGGAAATATTATACATTATACATATTATAACAGGTCTATGGGCTACAAAACATGTTCATAAAGTCCTTAGCACAAAATCCCTCTCACATAAAGAGACTCACCAGCTCTATTCTTCACAGTTTCAGTCCCTTTCAAAATGAGCCATTTAAGGGCTCTGTCCCTTTTATGCAAATAAGCTGTTGCTGACCATGCCTCATCCATCCCATGCTTACACTGTGCACTTACCACATGTGAAACTGGCAGAAAATCAGCCCTATATGCTGGACCCGAGTCGGACCCAGAGCGAGATGAGCACGAGACTTCGTGGTGACTTGCCTTTGCCTGTAGCCATAGTGCCTGGTGTCTTATGCATGCTTGTAAAACCAGCAGACAGAAATGGGTTCTCTTCAACTAAACTAGTGGGTGGGTCTCGACAGGTGTGGGGTGGTTCTATACAAATTTCCTCATCCTGACGTCAAGATAAGGGAACTGTCCAAATGGCTCACAGTAGCATATGATTCGTGACACCAAAATATTTCAATTGACATGCTTGGAGTGTTTATAGGTGCAGTAGAAATCCAAATGTAATTAAAAATGTTGAATGTAAATAATATGTCCCCTTTAACTGGATTTAAAAAAAAATATGTGAATAGTTTTATGCAACCCTTTTAACAATGAAAGATACAAGAGATGGATGTATTGTAATATTATGTCAGGTAAAGAGTCAGGAGTTAGTGTGTTCATGGTCAGCTGGTTTACAGAATGGAGAGCCAAATTCACATTCCTCTGCAAGCTTAGCGATTAGCCAAGCTACTATCTCAGTCTTTGACTCCAACTTTGCTGTGGCCAAACGAGTGACTGAGGTCACGCTTAGCTTCTTCACCTAAAGCAGGTCAAACTATAAACACACAAATTCAGCTTTCATCTCTTTTGATTCAACATTGTCTTCTGTTTTGGTCTGATGTTGGCCTAGGTGGAGCATATTTGTGATCAGTCATTCAAAGATTATTTCGAAATAGGGTAGTTTCCCTATTTCCTATGAACAAAAAAATATTTGTAAAATAAAATTTGAATTAATATGTCAGCTGCATAACAACTATCATTAATATAATCATTAATTTTACTACTCTTTAACTTTCGTGTCCTATGTTAACCTCTCCATCCCTCCCATCTTAACCCAAAAAATTACAGCAGTGTCCTTCCAACAAAAGCACTGTTATGAGAGACACGTTCACACAAGCAGCTACCCACACACACCTAAGATGCCACGATTCTTTCTTTCCTATGTGTATCTGAAGTGACCAAAATAGATAATTCTGAGAAGATTACACAGATCAACCACTCGCACAAAGAAGGGGGAAGTTAAAAGGAGACAGGAAACAGTAGTTTCCAAATCCTCCCAAAAAATTTATTAAAAGACACAAAGGATGAAATGCCTGAGACTTGGTAAATCACAAAAAAAAACAGTCATCACATAAACAGCACTTAAAGCCTTCATCTCTGAGAGTGAAAATGAAGCTCTACTTAAAAACAAATCCACAGGTGTCCCCCCTTCCACGGTGAGAAGAAAACTCAACACCAAGTGTGTAAAAGATGTGTATCTGTTGAAGAAGCCGTTACTGAGAAAAGGAAATTAAGACTCCCTTATTTGGACACCTGAGATGAGGAATGAGGTGGTATGGAGTTTCATTGTGATTCCATGGATCACGCGTAGCAGAAAATTCTAAGAATGAACTCTGGAGGTGTTTTACGAGAAATCCTCACAGATCTAAGCAAAAAAACTGAAGAAAGTCTCTCGATAAGAAGCAGAAGCTGCATTAAAGGAAAAAGGTGGAGCACGAAATACAGAAAAATAATGGATTTAGTTGTTGAGGTTTCTGTGTGAAATTCCATTAAATATACATTCTTAGGTTTTGCCTAAAGTAGACAAATTTACAATTATATGACAATGTGTGTGGGGGTGGGGGATTCTGGCTTGCACAGTGCCATATGCATTCATAAGTAAGTATGTATATATATATTTATATATGCATTTGTGTGTATATGCGCATAAATCATATGCGAAGACAGCACAGTAAAACAACAATCAACCTTTCCTCTCTGTGATTTCAAAACGTGAGTAGCCGATTATCCAACACTGGTTACACATTAGCTTTACTCAACAATGTAAAAAAAATCAGAGCAGTGACCTACTCCACTCCTGCTACTAGAGTAAACAGCAGAGATTTGCATAACGCAAATGAACTTGGGTCACTGGTGCATCAATCCTAGGTGGAGACACATCAGCACGTTATTCAGAACCATCCCCTGCATTCAGCTTAGGAGGAACATGAGACATCTGGCTTTTGGCCTAACACACACTCACTTAAGGCAGAAATACTGAGGTACTATATGGCCGAAAGTATTCAGACACACCTGTTTTCCATGGCTGAGCAAGGACCCTTACTCCCAGTGAAGGACAATCTTAATGCTTTAAGCCACCACAACATTTCAGACAACACCATTCTTCCAACATTGTATACAGAAGAACCTTTTCTATTCTAGCATGACAGTGCCCCTATGTACAAAGCGAGCTGAGCTCCATGGCTGGGTGAGTTGGGTGTGGAAGGTCTTTACTGGTCCACACAGAGTCCTGACCTCAAGAGTTATAGCTGCAATACGGGGATCAACAACATATTAAAGTCTATTTATCTTAATGCAATACCAAAAACCTTTTGTGTAATGGTCATGTGTCCCAGTACTTTTGTCCATATAGTGTACTCCTGCATGAGGGGGCATGGAGTCAGTCTGCTTTAGGAAAATGTTGGCTGGGGTTGTTGGGCCTGTTGGGCAAACGAGACACGAAGAGATGGAGGGCAGCAGATAAGGCCAGAAGGGGCAAAAAGGCAAGTTTTGTTGACTACAACCACCCCCCCCTCCTCCTCACCCACAGCTCACACACATCAGCGATGCCATGCGTGAAGCAGGAACGAGCAGAGCAAGCACTGTCCCTTTCAGCTTAACTCCACAATTAAGCTCACACGCCTCCCACACATACACACGTTACGCACACTCTACACTTAATTAAGTGAACACAAGTATTGGGACACCTGACCATTCCACCAGAAGGTGACTTTAATGCCACTACACTCAAATACATAGATTTTCGTATGGAGTTGGTCACCACTTTGTAGCTATGACAACTTCCACTCTTTCTTGGAAGGCTTTCCATTAGATTTTGGAGATTCTGTGTCAATTTTTGCCCATTCATTCTGTAGAATTGTTGAGGTCAGGCACTAGTGTTGAACAAGAAGGCTTGGCTCACAATCACTGTTCCAGTTTCATCCATAAGTGTTGGATGGGGCTAAGGTCTCTGTGTGGGCCATTCAAGATCTTCCACACCAAGCTGTCTTTATGGACCCTGGGTTACACTCATGCTGAAATAGAAAAGGACCTTCTCCAAACTGTCCACAAAGTTGGAAGCAAGCATGGCATTGTCCAGAATGTATTGTTCTGTTGAAGCATTAACATTGTCCTTTTTTTAACCTGAATTCAGTAATTAAGAGGTGTCCCAATACTTTGGTCAACACACACAACTGAACAGAAACTGAGCAGAAAACACAAAACAACTGAGCAGAAAACACACATAACTAAACAGGAGCAGTGGGAGGCGACCGATCTTAGGAGAGAGGAGGACGCCACAATGTTCTGGAGCTGAGGAGGTGGTGAGAAAGTAAACTTACCTTTGGAGTAGAGAGAGTTTGGGCTGCAGAGGTCGAGGTCCGAGCTGAAGTCAGAGGGCATCGCAGTGCCGCCCCGAACCCGTGAGGAAACTCAAAACTGACCAGAAACAAAAACAAACACCCCCACAGAGCTCCTTCACCATTCAGAACATGCTCTCCACGCCGTCAGGGCTACGAGCTGTGTCTGTTCTCCTGACCGAGAAGTTTGAGAGAGTGTGTATGAGTGTATGTGCGTGTTTGAGACTCTGCGTGTTTGTGTATATGAGTCTGTAGCTGGTCTCGTGCTGCCCCGCCCACTCACGCAGGCGCGTCACCCAGACGAACGAGGGGCGGGGCCACAGTCACATGACTGACAGGGTAAACAAACAGGCTCTGTTGAGCCTTAGCAGAAAAACTAACATCACATCTATCATTTTCATTTTAATCTGTGTTATGTTTTTATTATTACACATATATTGCACATTTAATCTTATATCGGTTCAGTTACACAAACACAAGCAAACCACACATATCCACACACCAAGCACTGACAAGTGCAGTTTGATTCTCTCTAGTGTAATATTTCAGGTCCAGTAAAACTAAATGCAACATTTGCAACATTTCAGGTCCAGTATTCATGTGTGTAACATTGCATTTTTTGTATACTGTATAAGGCTGTGTTGTAATGTTTTTTATTCTGAAGGTTTTGTTGCTTCCACGTCTATACACTTTGCTGCTGTAACAGTGCAAATGGGACTTAAAAGGGTTATTTTATCTTTTCTTAATGTAATCAAGTCAGTGAGCAAATGATCCAAATTAAAAATAAAAATAAAACACAAAAACAAAATAATAAAACACAAAACAATATAATATACATTTTAAATAAATATTAAATTCATATGATTAATTCGTAATTATGCAATAATAGGCATAACTGAAACTAAAACCATATATATATTTTTGTGTGTGTGTGTGTGTGTGTGTGTGTGTGTGACACAGCAACTTTCCATCATCAGCAGAGATCCTGTGTTTACAAAGGAAGCACATGGTTTGGCAGTAGTACAGTTGCCACATTGTTCAGCAGGATGACAGTTAAGTCACTGCAACTATACCAGATTTCATCACTGCTGGCTGCAGGTGGCAAGCATTTAGCCAAAAACACTCAGGCCATTGTTTATTAACATGCAGAAAAGTGACATTTTATTCCTGCTGCATAACTGATAAAGTTAATGCAGCTTCTTGCCTGCAGTTCAACAGAATTCACAATTATTTACTCTTAAATTGAAAAGTACAAAACTTTTGGTTTTCTAACAACCTTTCAATGTGTTGTTTTCTAAAGCTGTGGTCCTAACTACCATGTGGTCCATTCTTTTCTCTGCCAGCCCAACTTGAAACTGTAAAAAAGATGTGTGAGTCTGAAGAACACTTTCTTTTAAAGAATGTGTAAAGAAGCTTTATGCAATGTGATAGTTTGATAGATCTATAGAACCATATTTCCAAGCCAGGAACTATTGGACAATTCTATGCTACATTTACATCAGAAAAACATCATGAGCATTGCTGCATGTTTGTACGCTGGATAACTCTGGTATCAGATTCAACAGTTCAGACTCACTGGTTTAACAATGTAATGAATGTTAAATTAAAAACAAACAGCAGCGTCTCACCCATATGACTACATGCACTCCCCTTGTAACAGTAGAAGGGCGGAACATGACAAGGCACATCGGCTGATGTTTAGATGTCAGGCCTCAGGCGCCTGACAATGTCTAATAAATCTCGAGACCGGATTGCATCATATTTCTAATAAATTATTGCTTTCATGGAGAATGATTTGCATCAACTGACTGACCTGCTGTAGTCCAGGGTTTCTTAATCCGGCCTCTGGGGATCCACTGCCCACAACAATTCCCTGCCTGACCACACTTTATCCAAATCATCAACTTTATGAGCCCTTTATGGGCTGGGCAAAACTTAAAGGGTCAATATCATGGTAATCTAAATTATTCTCATAAAAGTATAAAAGAGGTTAGTGCATGTTTCAAAATCTGCAATATTTCAATAGGAGTATGTATTGAATTTAGTTTTTGTGAAGTCAGATAAACAAATATGTTTACACAGGTCTGCACTTTCAGCCCATAGCAGTTTAGCTCCACCCCTTTATAGGGAGGAGGCATTTGATTGATGCATTTTGAATGGCAGAGTACAGGGCAGCTATTAAGAACAGAATTTATTTACACAAATCAGTCCTAAAGGCACAGATACAGTTTCATTCAAAAAGAGAACGTGGTCCCTTATATTCAAGCGTATACACAACACAGCATAGTTTGAACAATCCGAAATTATTTTCTACGTTTAACCCAAGTCAAGCAGCAGGCAGTAAAGAATCATCAGTGGTCGACTGGCAGACCTGGGATTCAAACCCACAAACTTCCAATCCCAGGGGAAGCTCTCTGACTACCAGGCAAGTTAGATAATGTAAAAAAGAGTGAATGTTTGGGTAAATAAATCCACACAAGCATCGTGATATAAGGTCCAATATGAAATTCAGTTGAAAACACAGGACATAGATTTTTACATATAATTGAATTAAATGATATTCACATCACAACGAAACACAATGACTTAAAATGTGATTAACACTACCTTACCTCACTTCTGAAAATACACCAATCCCCCATATTGTGTAATCAATCCTTTAATTTCATCTTCAAATTAGATTTAAGGCATCAGTGTGAAACCGCTTCATCTTAAATATACGAGTTTCCCTCTATGGGAAGTTAAGGTCAAAATGTTTGGTTTTGTAGAGCATGAATTGATGGTGTCATAATTTGACCACGGGACAGCCATGAAAATAATGCAGCTGCTGTCTGTTCTACAGCATTAGGATGAGATGAGGCTTGACTGTTCAGTGAGTCTTCAAGAATACATGTTTGTGTTGGACGTCCTCGGCTCTGGTGTGACTTCATTCTCTCTCTTCTGCACACAGAATACACACACACCCGCATCACCCCACCCCTGTTATTTATATTGACAGGTTATATTTACACGGGTGTGTGCGATGGGGAAAAAGCTGCTGTAGGTTATTGTTCTCCGAAGTACGAACAATGTAAATACTGGTTAAGTTCTGCTTTTCGAGGAAATGCACTTGTATGGAGATGGGATGAGTTCTCATGACTAAACCGGTCCTAACTTTCTCATTACTGAACAGATTTTTCTCATGTTTGTTTTCTTATAACTTGCAGACACGTTTACATGTTGCTGTGTATTTAAATTACCAGTTTTGATGGTGCTGTACTAAAATTGTATAGATTGAAATAAGAAAACTAATCATAATACAAAGTGACCCTAGTGAATATGATCTAAAGTTTTTGCAGACCCCAGGTTTTTACCACTTCTCTATTTATTTCACAAACTGCAGATTTTTATTCTCTGGAAAGCCATTGAGTGAGCACCTATAATCAAAGGTATGCTGAATAAGAATCTGTAACAGTGTGTGTCTGACTCCTATTAACTGGCTGTTGGTTGTTGGTCAAATTCTAGACTGTTCTTTTATCTTGAAATGCCCTCGTTCACTGTTTTCATCCCTTTAACGGTCATTAAATAGCTCGTTAAACATTGAACATTTTCCTGTCAATCCACATTTTAATTCCAATAATATTTGTTGCCTTTATATAGGTCAATAGTGAATAAAATTGTGACATGTTCTGGCTAAGGTCCTCAGGTGATAGATATGATGGACAAATTTGTTTGTTACCCAAGAATATTGAGTGTGTTTTTAGTAAAGTCCACGAAACCAAGCCTGACATCCATTGTGACTTTATTTTCTCATACAGTAAATGAAAATTCAGGGGAAAAGTGCAAAGGTTGATAATTGAGGGGTTTGGTGTATTTTCAGTGGTAAATTAACCTTAACCTACTAAAAATAATCAAAACAGTGCATAGGCATCTCAAATCCCTGGCATTTACAGAACTGCATTTACACAGTTTTCCTATATTAGTGTGTTTAGGATGTGTTTCCTAAAGATGTAACTCATGTCTGAGGAAACCATTAGATGCATAGTTCACTTCCAAGCTTCATGCAGCTGAAAGTGTAGAGCATATAAAAGCCCTGAGACACTGAGAATGGACTAATCTAATCTGAATATTCCATAATTGCCCAGTAGTTATAGTCAAAATGCACAAATACTTTATAAGAATATAGTGTTAGAATAGTATATCTATAATTTCTATTACATTAAAACACACATTACAGGATTAAAGTGACATCAGTTTAATACAGAGAAAAAACAATAAAACCTGTGGGTGTTTTGTGCTTCATTATCTATATCCATTTTCATTCATAAACATTGCAACAATAGACACAATATGGACAAAACTATTGGGACATCTGACCATTATACCAACAGTGACAAATTCATAGATATTAATATGGTGTAATTCCCCCTTTGCATTCATAACTGCTTCCAATCCTCTCGAAGCCACGTCTTTATCGAGCTGCTTTGTGCACTGGGACACAGTCATGCTGGAACAGAAAAGGTCCTTTATCACAAAGTTGGAAGCATCGTGTTCTCCAAAATATCTTGGTCTGCATTTAGAGTGTCCTTCACTGGAGGTAAGGGGCCCAAACCCTGAAAAACAGGTGTCTCAATATTTTTTCCATATAGCATTCATGTCATTCACCACATTCTCTCATAATCCTTTCCAACCTTGATGCTATATGCTTCAAATAGTATCATTTTGTACAATATCTTGCTGCACAGTTCAGTTTTGCAGAATACTTACTGCCCCAAGATGTCTGTGCCATCGATATGTCAAGTTTAACCAATCTGTGAATGGCCATGTGTCTAATTAGGGTTGCCATGTGTCTGGTTTTGCTCTCCATGTTCCAGGGCCCAATTAGGAATACGGACCACACGTTAAAATGAACTGTAGGTTCAGGTAGATAAAGTGTTGTTTTATCTCTGTTCCTCAATGTGAACAATGTGGCCACGCTAATCTGTGTGTTACATCAGACGTCTATGTATGTAAACAATGAAGTAAAAGATACTTAGAGGCTTGTGAAAGGAAGTGACATGATTCAGGACATCAGATAGGGACCTTTGACTAGGAGGGTGTTTTCACCTCAAAAGTGTTAACTGTTAACACTTAAAAACAATTCAATAGATTGTGAGAGAAGGTAAATAATGCTAATCCTGGCTATGCTAATTTTTTGTGTACTCTTGTCATGGAGTCAAATATAATTCTGCTCTTAACCGAATATATCTACAGTTCAACCTCTTTAGTATGAGTCAGAGCAAGACACGACCCAAAATAAAAACACTGATGGCAAGCATTCTGACTGTCAGAAATCAGACTTAGTAAAGTTTTTAAAAAGTCACACTGAGAACCCGTGAACTGTGGAGGGAGCTGGGCAAAATGAACGGGGCTCCACTCTCAGTCTTGCTGAAGCTAAAGCTCACACATCAGTGTTTATCCAAGATGTTTTTTGCAGCCTCCACTTACTGTCAGTCGTGGGAGAAACTCCTTTTAAACTTGAGCCATCCTCGCTGCCGCAACATTTCACATTCCTCTGGCCTTACCAGCTGCGAGGAGCCGCATCCCGCACAGAGAAAACACGATCGCACACTGAGCCCAAATTTTGCGGCTGGCTTGATGTCTCTAGTAACGTTAGGCGCTGTGCATATGCATGTAATCAAAACAGCACTGGGACTATACTGCATTTATGGATTAGAGAAGTTAGCTTGTGTGGTTTGTTTCAAATATTAAACAGCTGCTCAAATATACTTTACCCAAACCCATCCAGTGGAAAAGTACACGGTGTAGAATCCTGCACTGGGAGTAAATGGTAAAAGACACTCAAGCGCCACTTTATTAGGTACAGCTCCATTACAGTAGACCACCACTTACAAAAAATAGAATCATTCTCATCAGGGGCATAGCACCAAATTCTGGGTCCTATGCACATGCAGTGTTCATGGGCCACCGTAAGCTTGAGGTTCCCATCTATCTACAACCTCAGGGGCCCTCACCCCACTTGTGGCCCTGGTAATTTTATCCCAATTATCACCCAACTATGACGCTCCTGATTCTCAGTGACACAGACGTGGTCATGGCTTGTCAGTGCGTGATTGTGTGCTGGTCACACACAACAGTGCTGCTGGAGTTTTTAAACACCCCAGTATAACCACTGGGCTGAGAAATGTCCGTCAACCAAAAATATTGAGCCTCCTGAGGTCAGAACCTGACCACTGAGGGACAAGACGTTGACCAACACAAACCGTTAAGCATCAGATAAACTACCACGATTAACTTCACATTTGCAAGGTGTCTAAGAGTAAGTGGACAGCAAGTAAGAAAAACCTAGTAGGAATTATAGACAGAATTTGTATTGATCCTGGAGGAAATTGTTTATGTTATGACTGCACAGTCACACAGAGACAAGAACATTATAAAATATGAAGTCTAAATATATCCAGTAAAAATCTGAATTGGGTGGCATGGTGGGGCAACGGTTAGTGCTGTTGCCTCACAGTGGGAAGGTCCTGGGTTTGACCCCCGTGATGGTGTGGGTTTCCAAAAACCTGCCTTCGCCCGTAGCAGCTGGGATAGGCTCTAGCTGGTGGTTAGTTGCCCTTGTGATCAGAAGTTTTGGGTTTGAATCCCAGGACTGCCAGTGGCACCACTGCGTTATCCATGAGCAAGGTACCATCCCCACACATACATAAATGTACAATGGCATATGGCCCATTAACACATTATAGATGAACACACAAAAATAAAAAAAACTGTATAATATAAAATATTTCAGTACATAAAAGCAAACTTACAGCTGGACCATACAGTATATGATAGCTAAGCTGTAAAATCAATTCCCTGTTTTTGTGACATCACAAACACCAATCCATTTATATGTATCCATCTATTCAGCCAACAGCAGATTAGTCCCGCCCTTGCAGTTCTAAAGAGCGCTTCAGTTCAGACTATTTTTTCAAAAGAGACACGTTACAAAGGCAGCCGATCACAAAAGAGGTCAAATATAGTTAAAAACAGGAAAATGACAGAGTTATTTCTACGAAAATGTTGGACAGTGGTAATGCAGAAATGCATTATTAATGATTTAGATTCATACACCCATGCAAATGTTTTAAGTGGACTTTAGGTGGAAGAATAAAACACAAGGGAAAAATAGGGCATCGGCCCTTTAATGAATGTAAAATACTGTAGAGCTGGATGGAAGCAGGTGTTATGCATTATAAAACCACATTGCTCACAAATCAGCTCACTCTGACAGTCACCTCTGAGTTAATGAACAACAAGGGTTCAGTCGGATAGACTTATAAGTTCGCTGCTCTTTCTATAAAAAGGAAAATATATAAATAAAATCTTGACATAATTGGATTG
This sequence comes from Ladigesia roloffi, assembly GCA_037577295.1. Taxonomy (NCBI): domain Eukaryota; kingdom Metazoa; phylum Chordata; class Actinopteri; order Characiformes; family Alestidae; genus Ladigesia; species Ladigesia roloffi. Next base: position 4,263,599 of record JBBKCR010000036.1, on the reverse strand, counting down.
ACTGTTTACAGCCTCGCCCTTGAACTTAACTAGCAATCTGGGAATCAGATGATAAGCAGTTTTATAATCTCTTAATGACTGGCTCTTTATAAGCAGGGAAAAAAAGGAAAAACCTATCCGGTGCAAAAATGATGCCTTTTAATGCTTGGCGTGTAATTACTCGGCAGCAGAAATTCGCACGAGAAAAAACATTCAGCTCTTACCTACACTATAGAGACAAAAGTGTTGGGACGCCTGACCATTACCCCAACAGTGATTTTAAGGACTTTGTCATCAAATCCAAAGGCCTTAAATGGAGGTCATACTAGAATTGAATAAGTTCTTCCCCAAACAGTGTCCAGACTGTTGCCCAGAATGTCTTGGTATACTGAGGCATTAAGGTTTCCTCTAAATAAAAGTAAAGTGCCCAGCCGTGTATCCCAATACTTTTGTCTATATATTGTTTGGTTAGTTTTACACATACTGTGCATTTAATTTGCATGTGCTTACGTAAAAGTATTATTATCTATTATTACCATTATTTAAATGGTAATAATTCTGTTCTAAATCTACTTAAGAATGATATTAATGCACTACTTTACTGGACAAGGCCTGTCATACCTGTGGGCTTCATTCTGGACCTTCTTATTCGGGATTGGCTGACACCAGTTTTGGCTCCTTCCTGGCCCCGCCCATCACACCTGTCACAGTAATGAACTGATCTGTTTAAACTGAGCTAGTTATAGTGCTGTATCCATACCTAACTTTGCTGCTTCACTTGCAGCTTGTGTTTCAGTCCCAGTCATTACATATATACCATTAACAGATTTTAATGCATTTTTTAGGCTGATACACTGAAAACTTTGGAAAACAATGTCTCTGTTATCAGCCAGCAAATAAGATCCTGATTAATATGCTCATGCCATTAGCATGCTCAGTACAACAAGAACAAATATGAGATAATAAGACAATAGGAAACATTAAAATACAGACAAGAAACTATATTGCAACAACATGACAGTTACATTAATGTAAATAATAAATGTGTAATACTGCCACTGCAGTGTGTAAAAATTACATTACACAAGAGGTCTTCACAGACCCATTCACAAGTCACACTTTGCGTAATAAAGCCATGTGGAGTCAGATGAGCTTATACCCATTTAACCACCCATTAATGGGAATAATATGTAGTGGTATATATAACATTTGGATGCCTGGTTCCTAAAAAAGATATATGTGGAAAAAGTGTTGGGACACCTTATCATTACACCAGTAGGGACTATAAAGACATTGCATTCAAATACATAGATTTAAATATGGAGTCGGTTCTTCTTTGTAGTTATAACAGCCACCACTCTTCTTGGAAAGCTTTCCACAAGGTTTTGGAGTTTATGTGGGAATTTGAGTTCATTCGCTCTGCATGGCTTTGTCCAGAAGGTCTCGATGTACTAACATCAAGATTGTCCTTCACTGGAAATAATGTCCATAGCTCAAACCCTGAAAAAACTGTTCTGTGGATTGTTTTCTGTGTATTGGTCATTTGGGCAAATGTCCCACAGAATGAATAGGCACAGATTACCACAGAAACTTCAGAATCGTGTGGCCTTCAAAGAAGAGTGGAAGCAAATCGGTGCTAATTCCATATTAAAGTCTATGTATTTAAATACATTGTCATAATGATGTAATGGTCAATCCTTTTATTCAGTGTACTCGATCCTTGGGTTTGCTTTTTCTGTGCTTGATTGCTTTGTCCAGACTGACATCTAGTGGTTTTGTTCCGTTTCTCCTACAGGTTTTAGAGCACATGCCGCAACAGCAGGAGGCGATGGTCTGAGTGTCTGAGATCCAAAACCGAAGAAGAAACCGAGGAGGACCATCACCGTTCCAATTAACGTTCAGAATTTCTCCTCATTTCCTCATTAACTGTGTGTATTATATCGGCCAGGATGCCTGATTTGGCTGTGGAGAAGGTTGTTGTCCACCCTTTGGTCCTGCTGAGTGTTGTAGACCACTTTAACAGGTAATAAAAGCTTTAATAAATGACTTTTTGAAAAATTGTTAACTCACTCTCGCGCTAGCTGTGTCATTTAGCATAGCTAACGCTACCCAGCTATACCAGCCTAACCAGCGTCAGTTACTCCCTTGATATGCTTTATGTTCTGTTTTAAATATGCAAGTATTGTCTTTTATGGTTTGAAGTTGGAACAAGATATTATTTTGGACAGATAATTATTACTTAAAAGGGGTCGAACTAACATTAGCACATTAGCAACCTGCTAGTTAGGTCTAAAGGAACCCTTACTGTTTAACTTTACTCCATAAAAGCACATTTATTTGTTTAGATACCAAACGAAAATGCGTTCCGGTTAGTGAGCTGGTTATATATATTTTTTGCCGCCGTGCGTTCTAATATGAAGGTTAAACGTGGGGTTTTTAACCTAATGTGACAGCTTAGCTATTGGAGCTAGGAGCACCGTTGTTTATATGCTATCAGAGGTGTTTCCGTTTAATAGACAGTTGACATTTTGTTTTACTTTTACGTCCTTTATGACCTAAATCCAATTTTATAAGGGTAACTAAGTCGTTTGGTTTCTTGTATACGTTTGCTCGGGTGTTAATGCGTATTTTTTTAATTATTTGACCTACATTCAGCTGCTAAAGAAACACTGGCTGTTCGCCTGAACTCTTAACTTCACATGCAATTTAAACCACACTGGAACCAATTCATATATGCATTACAATGGCAACAATGTTGGAACACACTCGTTTTTTCGGGGTTTGTTATTGGCCCCTTACTTCCAGCCATGGGTTTAATGTTAATGCTTCAACATACCAATACATTTTGGACAACACCATGCTTCCAAATTTTTGGACCTAGTTTTTTTTAGTCAATGACATTTTTATTTTAGTATTTTTTTTAATAATGCAATTTTTAACGTATAATTACCTAGTAGAACAGACAAAATCTATTTTTTTGGTCAAACTTATTTCACAATTCAAACAATGTTATCTTATTATATTAATGTTACTTTATAGTCTCAAGAATACTGTACATCCATTCCAGACACGGAAAACACTTTTAAATTAACATAATTTTTATTATGTGAACCACATTTAATCTCATTCTTGTTTGTAAACAAGATGAAATTTTATATATCATTATAGTCATATATATATACATTAGGGCTGAACTATATGGACAAATTTTCATATCTCGATTTTCATGCCAGATATCTCGATATTGGTACGGTACTATATGACAATGGGTTCGGTGAAAACCAAGCATTTCTCAGAAAAATAAAACATCATAATACAAAAAATTTGGAAAGTGTAGTTTTA
>JBBKCR010000036.1:4175527-4186460 GCA_037577295.1 Ladigesia roloffi | reverse complement strand
ATCCCAAACCTGCCCATCACTTCCTCATCACCTCTGTTCCCTTCACCAACATGTCCGTTAAAGTCTGCCCCAATTACACGCTGCCAGGCAAACCCTTGCATGCACCATATAATCAGCTCCTAAGCTCCCAAACGAACTCTGGCCGTGTTTAGAAGAAGAATGAGTGCAACACAGACTCAAGACATCTAAACCACAGAAACAGTGAACCGTCCTCTGCCCTTGGCATACCAGCCTCGGTTCACGCACAAGAAAACATTTTGATGCTGTTTTTACACTCACATGTGTTTATTATCTCCAAAAGTGCTCTGAACTGAATATCATGAACCGGTTTTAAAAGGATTATAAAGCACAGAGAGTTTTATTTCAGGTTTATATTATTTTTATATTACTTTTGTCTCATCATGTTATATTGCTCTTGCTGGGGCAGCTGGTGACCAAGAGGTTAGGGAGTTGCCCTCAGAAGGTTTTAGGTTCGAAACTGCTAGAGACACAACTGAGGTTCCTTTGAGTAAAGTACCGTCCCCATACACTGCTCCGCACACTCAGCGCCTCTCACTGGTAGCAGCCCTCTGCTTCACTTGGTGAATGGATTAGAATATCACATCTCACACTGTGTGGTTTCATGCATGGCTATAAAGGGTCACTTCACTTTACTTTGCTTTACTTTGCGTCTCTATGTGGCAGTGCAGTCAAAGGACAAGCAGTTTCCTCCAGGATCAGTAAAGTTTCTGATTCAGAGTTACTACCTGACAGGGCTCTGATCTGTTATGAAACAAGCAGGGAGATTTATGACCTGGCAGTGAACCGATCGAAAGAACCAGACAGGCCCCGCCCTTCGACGAACCTCAGGATGATTCACGGCAGAGGAACAATTGCAAGTGTGGGGGGGAGTGTAAAGGAATAAGCAGAGCACGCTGACATTTATATGAGTTAATAAGCGGCAGACCGCTGCAGGGCCACTAAACACATGCACTCAGCACAACCGAGCTTAGACTCGAAGACATACACCCTCTAGCAGTTGTGTAACCAGAAGGGAGGACTAGAACACGACAACATCTGAGACATTGCTCTGGCTCTTTCGCGGCTCAATTTGTGAGCTGTCTAGAACCTGGATTCTCAACCACTGGGCCGGGGACCACCAGTGGGTCATGAAGGCTTTTGATTGGGCCGCAAATCTAAAATCGCGACAGGCCATTGGTTATTTAATCTCATCTAATGTGGCCAGGTGGGCCTTGGCAACATGTTGTGATAGATAGTTGGGCCTTAATGTTGAAAAGGTTGAGAAACATTTGTCTAGAACCACCTAGCAAACAACAACAAAAAAGGTAATAACTGTACTTGGCAAGGTACCAGGTCTTGCGGCTTGTTTCACGCGACCTCTCTTACGACCCCATGACCACAGGATCCACTCTTAACTCTGCCTTTTTAAAAACTATTAACAGTTCAAGAGGATCTATGCCAGAACAAAGCCCCTGTGAACCACATTCTCAATTGTTCCCACTTGAGACTACAAGTGTTTTCGATTGTACAGTACCCTCCAGAATATCATATAAAACATTTCTCAGAACATTGTTTATCCCCCCTCGGCGCCGGCTGGTCACGTTTTCAGCTTAAGACCCTGCTGAGGGCTCGACTGATACTGACTCAGAACTCGGCCAATATTGCGTTTTATTGTCAACTGCAGATCTTCATGCTGTACTTTTAGCTAAATAATACTTTAATGATGGACACAATTGTTGGTTATTATATTCATTAAAAAGTGAAGGGGTGGAGCTACCCTGTGTGCCATTAAATAAAATCTCTTTTTTTTGCCTGTATAATAACTTTCATCTCATTAAGTTAGGATGCATGCCTTTGTAATTCCATCACTGTCCATTCTGTTCTGATTCACCAGTTCTGTATTCATCATCATACTCTCTGGACCTGTAAGGCTGGTTTGTTGATTTCAGAATCAGAATCAGAATCAGAATCAGAAAACTTTATTTATCCCGAAGGAAATTGTTTTCCCTTCTCAAACACACTTGCTGCAACTTATCTGTTATTTTCCAGGATTGTAGAGTTTTTTTTAGGAGGTGAACTTCCTCTGGCCCACCACCACTACCAATATTCAATTCAATTTCATCTATAAAGCACTTTTTATGACCAAATTGTCCCAAAGCAGCTTGACAGAGTCCAGGCCCGATCCCCTAGTGAGCCAATGGGAACAGAAGCGAGGAAAAACTCCCTCAGCTGGTGGAAGGAACCAGGACTCAGAAGGGGAACCCGTCCTCCTCAGGTTGACCCAGAGAGAAAGAGTAGAGTGTCTTAATGAGATTAAAAACAAGAGAAAGTCCTTCATGAACAGATAGGATGTCTACGGCTAACAGAGTTGGAACCAGTCCATAGAGTTACATTTTCTTTGGAAGAGAAACAGAGTGTGCAGTCCATAAAACGATAGGAATAGTAGCAACAATCTCTGCCGAACTTTAAACAGTAGTTGCCCCTGGCTGGGGGAGGAGCATGTGCCGAGTCTATAGGCCGTGATCAAGCGTGGAGTTGTTTGGAGCACTCGGAGTGTCAGTTTACAAACGCACCCACAGTTGAGTACGTGTGTCAGCCCTCTAATTAAAAAATTGCCCGGTTTAAATCACGCTCGTGCCAAAAAATTACAGTTAGTGATGCTCCGATTGATAATGACAGGCCGATATTGGATAAAAATAGCGTGATCGGCGAACCCCAAAAGCGCCGCCTTTTCACAGTTCCCCCCCTCTGGAAGTTGTTCATAGTGCGCGAAAACAGACATCCCAAGCAGCAAAAACGAATTTCAGGGAGGTCGCAATATTTTATTCAATTTGCAGGGGCACTTAAGGGAGTCGCTATGAATGTGCGTGAGACTCCTGGAACCTCCAGGAGACTTGGGATGTCTGCGATAAAGATGTAAAGTTTGCCGTTAGCAATGTATGTCGTGATGAAATCCCTTGAGGTGGAAGCAAACGACGGCATTTTAACATCACTAACATGATCAGGCATCTTAGAATATGCCATACAACTGAATATGCCGAGTATGAGAAACTAAACCAGCCGAAGCCCCCTGGTGATCATTTAGGCTAGTCAAACGTACAGCAGTAAAAGAAATGTCTCATTCTGATCTCACCTCATCACCGAGAGTTTGAATTCCAACCCCAGCTATGATACATCTCATTTCATATTGTATAACATGCACGTGTGCATGCGTATTTTCACCTGGGACAGCTGTTTCATTTTTGGAAGTTGCTGTTCCTACGTTGTTGCCTTGGCCTTTGTTCCCTATCGTGCAACCACAATAGCTGTTGAGCACACGGTGCTCTTCGAACTCCTTCACCTCCGCATAAAACAATCAGAGGTTATGAGCGATACTGAAAAAGTCCACCTTGCTGTATTCATTTCACAACAACAAAATCTGGCCACGTAGAGCACGTAGCCACGTTCTGGGGTCCAAACGAGAGAACAAAATCTGAAAAGCTTGTGGAAAACCCTGGAATTCACATTAAGTATTCAGACATATGAGGCCAATCACTGCCGTTGCCTCGTGTTCAATATGGGGAACATGTGGACCGCTTCTTTTTGAAAACTTCACTTTCAATGACGGAAACAAGAGTACGTCAAGGTGCAGCTCATCTAACCATCAGACTGACTATCAACACGATGCTACACAGGTAAATGTACAGCACTGTATGTGAATAGGTGCATGCACTGCTCTTACTCCAAATACTGAGACCATTCGGGAGCAGGCGAACTATTACAACATTCCTCCATAGGTCAAAGGTCATTTGCTTTCATGCATTTACAAATCATTTACATTTTAATACATAAGAGAGTTTCCACTGCCTGGATCACGTTCAATTTAATTTTTGCCTCCTGTTCAACAAAATGTACTTGAAGGAAGCGTGTATGGTTTCACTTCCATTTGTCAGTTTAAGATGCTGTGAAATGACCTCTAACAGGTTTACTGCACTGTAAAAGCTACAGGATCAAAGAACTCTGCTTCGCTTCGAGCCAAGTGTTAGTTCATTCTCTTCAACTACACCTTCAACTCTATTGTGGGGTTTTACATGGCTCCTACTGTACACAAACGGCGACGTGAAGTCATAAAACCACAGTAAAGCCACATCATGTGCTTCATATGCAAGGAAACGGACACAGTCCCAGTGCAAGCAAACAATAATCTGCCAGTAGTCCCACTTCTTCAATTGACTTTTAAATATTCACATGACTAATCTTGGAGTTTAGGGTCTATTGAGTTTCATAGGGTGTACTTGCATCCCAGATTAGATGCTAACATGGAATATTGAAGCTGATCCCATTAAAGGCAATAAGACCTACAGTGGATCAAAACTTGCTTGATATAAGTGATGGATAATACAAGCAGCATTATCCAGGAAGCTCATTTATCTGAGGCCCTTTAGTTAAAACCTAACAACGATGTGTTTAAACAGGACACAGTTTAATGTCAAATTCTTGGACATATTACACCCACAGACACCTTCACCATCCATGCAGAGGTTTGTGTGCGGAGGCCGGGGCTGTACCTGTGCCGGAGAGGTGGATAGAGAGACCTACCTAGCTGCTGGAAGAGAAGAGCCACACTTTTATTGGTTACAGGCAGGCTGTCGTTTAACGGGGTCTGGATCAGCTGTCGGTCTCCAGCTCCAAGAGAAAACAGTTTCTGCAAATATGGGCAAAAACACCAGCATGAGTTTCAGGTCAGAACACACGACGCAGCAATACAGGAGATTTCTCAGCATACGTTCACACGAGCAGGCATCAAGTCACTTAAGTCACCTCAAGTTCTGTTACCTCAAGGGGTGAGTTCGAGCTCGCTCTTTTTGCTGCATGACAAATAAATAAAAAATTTTATTTTTTGTTCCAACTGCCCCTCAGCAACATCCTGAGCAACAACCCCAGTTACTACAACAACTGCACAATCACACCTCGCATTTTCTCACAAAAAATGATTTTTTTTCTAATTTAGATCATTTTTCTTTTTCTAATTTAGATCATTTTTCTTGTTCTAATTTAGATCGTTTTTCTTGTTCTAATTTAGATTGTTTTTCTTGTTCTAATTTAGATCGTTTTTCTTGTTCTAATTTAGATCGTTTTTCTTGTTCTAATTTAGATCGTTTTTCTTTTTCTAATTTAGATCGTTTTTCTTTTTCTAATTTACATCGTTTTTCTTTTTCTAATTTAGATCGTTTTTCTTTTTCTAATTTAGATCGTTTTTCTTTTTCTAATTTAGATCGTTTTTCTTTTTCTAATTTAGATCATTTTTCTTTTTCTAATTTAGATCGTTTTTCTTTTTCTAATTTACATCGTTTTTCTTTTTCTAATTTACATCGTTTTTCTTTTTCTAATTTACATCGTTTTTCTTTTTCTAATTTAGATTGTTGCTTCACTGTGTCACAGTTATCCCTTATGACCTGTCACTCTGTGGTCGGCTAATGTGAACGTAAGGTTAATGATTGTTTTACACAACATTTTAAAAACAAAAAGGTATGAGTGATGAATAAATGAACAAGAACTACTTTATTAATCATAATGCATATTACTGAGCAGCTGTACCTGTACCTACTGTAATACAAGTGATGAGAATACAAAACGGAACCATCAACAGGCCACTGCTGTTTAAAGGGTTAAGCCAGAGTCTATGAGAGCCCCTGTATGAAAGCAGTTTCTATCCCTCTGTGTTCAGAGTTCTGGGGGCCTGTGAGGACTGAACTGGGAACCAGTGGTATGGAATAACTCTGGATCTTGAAAAGTGTCCTGGCAAATGAACCAAGGTGATCTTGGATTACAAAACAATGCCGCACACGTATGCATTAAAGAAAGTTCCATTATGACCTCAGACCTCTTAAAATTCGTCCCATGATTCTGCTGTCCTGTAACATCACAGCTGCCCAACCAAATTCATTTTAGCCGGTCCAGCAGCGGCCGACAGCAAAACCACAAATCACAGGTTATAAAACAGGCACGAGTGGAACCTGCCCACAGCAGGGAGGCAAATCCTAGAGGACCCGCCTGTGGCCCAACGCTCTAACGAGAGGTGAAGTCGAGCAAATAAAGTCCCAACCGGCATCAGCCAGGCCCATTAAAGAGCTGCTGCTGAGCACGTGGACTTCAGGCCAGAAGAACGATGGGCTCCTTTGATTCCTGACACTCTAATTCGCTGGAGCGTGGGTCATGTTGTAGGCTGGAGTTTGAGGTATGACACCAGAAACTGAATGTAGTGAGGTTTCCACATGCTACATTATCTGAAATAAAATGTTATGGTTTTAACCAAACTCTTTTACAGGGTTAGCGTGTGCGTTTTTTTAATCAATGTGTCTTAAAGAGGCCAGAAGGGCTCCTAAGAAAACAAACAAGCAGACTAATAAAGACGAAGCCGCACGTGCACCGTAAAAAAAAGTCTAAAATGCTGATGTCACGGAGAGAACAATTTCGTACATTTTAAAGGGTGCTCTGGAAGGTCAAGAAAACAAGAAAAGTGTGCGATCCCACTCAGCTCCCTCCCGGCTCTGTTAAAATACCAGATGAGGTGAGACGCCTCCTCCCCGACGCAGTAATACTTAAGGTACCGGACTAAGCGAGCAAATTAACCCCGGCTGACCCCTTCTTAGTGCTGGCATCCCCCTACAGGCCCCCCCAGGGGGCCAGCCAGAGGCGCGGTCTCGGGGCAGAGGCATTTGAGGAATTGTTTGCATAAGTAATGCCTCACCTGGGAGCCTCCTGCGACAGGCACGGTGCATGTGAGGAGGTTGGCCACCAGACCCTGCAGAGGGAAGTTCAGCGTGTCGATGTAAACTGTGTAGATCAGCCCCAAACAGCCCTGTGGGGAACAGCAGGCATGGGGTTTATTCAGAACCAACATATACACACACACACAAACATATGCAGTAAACAACACATTCAGACCTCCTAGATCGCCACAGACACAGTACACACTTAACAGGAAAGGTTCTCTCCCTGTCACATGCTCCACAACGCATTTCTGAAGTTTAACTGGGATTTAACAGCATCAGGAACAGGAAATGCCACCGAGGGGGCTAATTTCACACATAAGAATGCCTGCTTAAGGGCCTAAATTACTACACTCGCCAATCTGGAGTGTGCTTGTAAATAGTTGTGTCTCTGGTGTGGACTAGAGGGCAACAACCTCTCTTCCAGGACGGCTCTCACCTATTCCATGAATGTAGGCCAAGACTAGTAAAAATAAAAAAACCTGAGGCAGTCTTCAGTCTCAGAGGATTCAGAGTTTCCTGGTTTTTCACGCGTGCGTGCTAGTTCTCCTGGACCTGCCCACTCCAAAACCCCAGCTTCCCAACTACAGCACTGTACCTCAAACCCAGCTGCAGCTCCAGCAGGGCGCTAACAAGTCCAATACTGGAACCGAGAAGCTGGAGGTACTGAACGGAACATTCTTACAGAGAACTGATGTAGAGCTTTCGCTAGGCCTGTGACAACTTCTACATAATTAGCAGAGCAAAATGATGTAGGCCATTTGCAATTATTAAAGCTGTTTCTAATTATGTAGGTCAATTGTGATAACTTTGCATAGTTGGCTTTCACAATCTTATGTTTATGTGACGACAGCCAGCGAATCGGGTAACAATCCTATGAGTGGTATTTTAATGGCAGCAGTGAGTAATGTTTGTTTATTTGAATCACGTGAGCACCTATACGGGGCACCAGTGAGGAATATTTGTTCACTTTTCAGGTCCTCAGAGTGAGTCTGTTTATTTCACGCTTCTTGGCACCAACTTTAGCAAGAAAGGAAACCAGTGCATCAGCTATTAAGGCCAAATAGCAGTAAACTGTCTAGAAAATTTCACAATGGTGTCTCATGTGGCATTATTTTAAGGTGGATGTATAAAAATGATTTCTGGCTGATTTAGATTTTATGCTATATAATTTAGAACAGAACAAAATAAGAAAACAGACGAACTTCAGTTTCTAACGACTGAAGTTATAATTACACCCATTTCAACAAATCATTTAGTGACAGTAATGACCAAAAACACCCAAGTGTTTTTTTAAGGCCGCTTGGCTTGCTGCTGGTCTTCTGGTCAAGTGCTGATAAAAAGGCCACCAGCTGCATACACCGAGGTAATAAAGAGGAAAGGACAGACGCCTACTGCAACTACCATCACACACTAGACTAATCAGCTGAGCCGTGTGTAGCTGTGTGCATGTGTTACCCTGAATATTTCGGGGTAGTCCAGCCTGGACACCAGGATTAGACTTTTGGGCGCAAACACTTGTGCCGGTTGAATCAGACCATCTTCCCCCTCGTCTTCATCCACTTCTCCCTCCAGTGTCTTTGTGCCCTGGATGGATATGATAAAAGCAGTTATACACAATTACAGCTATATGTGCATATAAAACAATGGCTTTTTCTCCTGGTAAAGCTCAGATGACTAAAAGACCAAGTAAAACTCGTGTGATCCAGACCGAAACAATCTATTAGACAAGTGAGACGCCAACTTTGGCTGAACCTGGGTGTCCTGACTCCTGTCAGCAGGTATGACAGTCATCTTTCAGCTACAACCCTGCAGAGAGGCGGCAGAGGTGGGACTCCACGGTCTGCCGGCTCCCTAAGGACGAGGTTTTTAGTCTGAAGCAATACAATCTCTGACACGCAGGCCTATTTAAATCCTCTGCTTCCTCGGCGGAAGACGACAGAATGTCGGTTGGGCTGAGAGAATGTTTCTGGTCATTCTGCATCACTCAGGGTTGATGGTCATCTGAGATGAGAAGTCAAGAGAGCAATGGGAAACAAAGCATCAATATGATTAAAGTTAAATCCCTGTATAATCTCGGCTTAGTCTGCTGAAGAGCGGGACGTGACCGGCTCGCAAAAAAGGCACACTCTTTCTACATTCGTTTGACAGAGAATCCTCCAGCCATAGCTCTAATATATCTGTGATGTAAACTGGAACTTGACGTGGTCTAGAGTCAATGGTCCATGTTTACAGCCAAATGTAATTCCCTTTCTTCCACCCAGATACAAAGGCTAGAAAGATAACGCGAGAAAATCAAGTTAGCGGGGCCTGCATACCTCTCAGGCAGGAGCATGAGGGCATGCTGACAGAGCTAATGGTGTCCCAGGATGAAGCTAAAGTTCAGGCAAACTTGTGATACGAGACTGTAGGCCAAGTCCCGGAACCCAAAGGGAAATCCAAACCCAAGGGCTGGCCTATAAATAACCTCTTAGATAGAGTATAATTGTTGAATGCTTTGTCCAAGTGTCCTCTCCAATGGCCTGTTGTTGTTTTAACCTGTGCACCAAAGTTGTGGCGGCAGGAAATCGAACGAATCTAATTAGGCGGAGTGTGAGTTTGGAGGAAAATCGAATTTCCTGAAAAAAAACTGTGTCAAAAGATGTAATCGGTATGCCAAAATAGCGCAAGAAACACAAACAGCGATAGCATGTACAGTCTCTAATGCCTAGCATTCACAAAGCCAAGAAAATATTATCCAGCGTGCCGAGCTGTGGACAAAAACGAGCTGGATTTGAGTCTTGGTCTTATCCCTGAAGGAAAATTTGAGAAAACAAAAAAAAAAAAGATAAAAATGAAGTCACAGAATCGGCCGTAACATTGTGACCTTCGTCTCCTTTTTCTTTTTTGAATAACAAGGTGGGCGACTGTGGATAGTGGTCTTGCCAGTCTCTGTCTGGTTCTAATTGTCCTATTTGTGACTCCCACACGTGTAGCAGCTCATACCGGTGCCTACGTTTCAAACCACACTGACTAACCTCTTTATTGGCCTCCACTGAGTCTGCTCAGACAATGAAAACATGCCATGAGAGCCTCCGCATCTTATCTGTGAGGAGCATGGGATTAAAATACCCCCATAGATGGGAAACACATTTCAGCATTATTGGGAGGATTTTGCCTCAATTATAAGAGAAAAAATACATTCCAAACCACTTTTTTCCAGACAGACAGAGGGAACGTTTACTACAGGGCTTCGAGTTCGAAATTGTTCTATTGCACCTCGAATCAAAAACTAAATCAATTTGGACTGGACTGCCATCAAAGCAAGGAATGATAGTTGCAAAATAGTGTCTCTACGCTTTAGGCTTCCAGATTCCCAAACATTTCACTGAGTTGAAATGCTATGAGGCTCATGAGTTTTAAACATTTCCATCCCTACACAAGGTGGCAACAATTGCCTCACAGTAGCGAGTGAGTGTGTGTGTTCTAGAGTTACTATGTTGGTACAATATACCTTTACCTCTTGGCTCCAAGTCATCCTGGGTGGCTGCTTAAGTGGAGATGCCCCACAGACACAACGCCTCCCTGGGATGAGAGACACTTCCCCCAAGTCTAAGGACTCATTTCAGGCAGGTTGAATGTCTGGGAGTTTTTTCCAATGGCGAGCAGAAACTGTGTTGCTGTAGGTCATTTGTTTATTGTGATTACAGACTTTGTTACCGCTGTAAACCTTCCTCGGATCTGAGCGCTGTATAAGCTAAGTAATGTCTTTGACAGAATGTAACAACGTCCCTATAAATTATGCTTTAGAACATGAGGTTGGCACAGACATTATCTTAAAGAATTGTGGCACACTTTGTAAAGACGCAGTAAAAAATGATCTGGATACCACTTTCCTGATTCAAACTGAACCATGAACCAGCAGAAATCTCATATTGAGATTTCAGGCCATAGAAAAGGCTTAAGGACACAAATATCAGAGCAAATAACCTGGATGAAACACAAGCTTTCCATGCAGAAAAGAGAGGAATATTCTTGGTAGTCCATCACTTAATAAAGATAAATTCTTCGGTTCTAATTGGCGTGGTGACACTACAGCTGCAAACATCTGGGTGGCTTCTCTAACCACCTGCGGAGCGCTCCGTCGGAGGACTTGGCCTAAACCAAGAGGATTAAAGGATTTCTTTGAAGGAGAGAATGGA
>JBBKCR010000036.1:4146571-4159036 GCA_037577295.1 Ladigesia roloffi | reverse complement strand
ATCAGTACTCAGTATCATTCGCCTTAGTATAGTATATAGAAGTATCGGATCGGGACTCGGTATCGGCAGATACTCAAAATCAAATTACAAGGACTCAAGGGCAAAAAAATTTGATCGGGACATCCCTAATTGAAATGTTCACTATCTAGCAAATATTTATTTGTGATTATTTAGCACTCTGTTAAAAAAATTGTTACATTAGATATATTACTGTAAATATAAAACAAAAATAATACAAAGGCAACATTTATAGTATTACTTTATCTGAAAATAAGACAGCTTACATATCAGTCATATAAACTTGAGGCATCAGAATCGGCCGCTCACCTAGACAAAAACAATCAGTACCGGGTATCGGAGCATCCCTTTTTTCTCCGTTTCATCATATTAACCTGTAGGAAAATAAATCTGCATGCATGGTTTCATTAAAAAAATTGTCACATTCAGTCCAATCAAGCACCCTGGAGTCTTTGCAATGACACGCAAAATCAACAATGATGTTGAAAATCATGCAGGCCTACTTCAGTAACTGACTTAATTGGCCACACCCACCCTATAATGGGCGGGGACTTCTATCCTCTTAGTATTACAGTAAGATTAGTGTATTTATGCAGGCTTTGTCCAAACTCTTCGTCTCTCGTTGAGAATGCTCTGCACTTCCGACCCTCGTTATGAAAATGACTGCAGCCAGCGGATGTGGATGTGGAGTTCAAATAGCAGCAGGCACGAGCGTCATCAGCATCAATAACAGTAGATGAGAATGAGCAGGAAAAATAAACCCCATAAATCGGAGGAGAGGAAGAGCGGCTCTCAGGGGACGTGTCTCTGCTGGGACGCACTGAAGACCAAGAGAAAGCAGGCTCCGCTCGGGCAAGGGCTCCTCCATTTATTTTCCTTCTCTAATGGTTCCGGCAGCGCTGCTATGCGAGCGGGTCGCCTGCATCCAGTGCTCGCTCTGCGGATGCCAGGAACATTTTGTTCTCCCTACACAAGAAAGTCATTTGTCGACTGGCAGCATGTGCAAGCTCATGTTGGGGGGGACACCATTTACTCATTCATGCGAGCCCCAGCTACAAGTCACACCGGGGGCTCAGCTGCGTTGGCCCTTTAAGTCAGAACTTTGGACAGAGGCCGAGGCCGCTGCTCACTCACTAGGCTCCCTGTTAAGGCTGAGCAATGTTTACCCAAAGATGAGCCTCTTCAGGGAGCAACAGAAGCTGCTGAGAAGACTGATCGCATTATTTGAGCTCTGTGCATCGCAGTGCAGGCAAAGTAGGCCACCGCCGCCTCGCTGGGTTGCCACGCATCCTGAGGAGACAAAGTCTGAAAATGAAATCTGCAGCAGTCCTTCCTTCTGCTACCACTTCCAATCTCACAAGGAGTTTTCCATGAAGCGATAACAAATCGCTCCACATTATCAATAGGAATGTGGGGCCTGGAACAACGGCCGGTCATAAATACTCTGAGACATGGCTTGCATAAGATGGACAATACGACTTAGGAAGAGGAGGAGGAGGAGGAACAGTCCACAGATTGGGGGCCTGTGTCTAAAAACGCATTCACTACATTTTTGGCCTACAACAACAATCATGATGAACTGCCTGAGCCACTCAACACATGATTAACACACACGCAGCTTTTCCACTCTATCGCCTCCAAGCATCAGGAGAACAGGAGTGGGGGCGAGAGAATATTCTGGCTTATTTAGGCGAAAAGCAAAGCAAAATGATGTTTCTCTGCACCACCCGGGATTTTAGCACTCCACTACATAAATACAGAACTCATAATCACGCCTGTTTCCTCTTGGTTTGGGCTGTGCATCCGCTTTCCACAACAAAGGAAGCTCGCTCTCTCCCTCTCTCTCTGCACTGAGCCCTTCCCCTGCTGCCCAGGCTGGACTATCCTCCTAAAGCTACACAACACCAACAGACAGAAAAATCAATGAGACACAGATCCCAGTGAATTATCCATTAAGGAAAATCAATGCAGTACTTAACTGGACATTAACACAAACATGAACTGGCTCAGCGATCACACACACGCACTGTCCAACACTAGCAACTGAGTGAATAGTGCTGCGAGTGCATGAAGTCAGGGGCACTCACAACAGGTCCATCCATTAACTGACTCAGAGACCGTGTGGAAGGGGATTTGTTGTTGTTAAAGTTAGAATTAAAGAAGAGGTCTGGCAAATAAAGAAGTTTGTCAATTATAATTGCCTTTGTATTGACTTCATTAATAAGCCTCTGCACTGTGACTTATAGTGAATCTGATCAGGACACAGATTTATCCACACACACACGCACACACACACACACACAAAGACGAAAACACAAACACACATGCAAATACAAACAATCTAATACACAAACATACACACACAAAAACCTCTCCACAGATGTTGAAAGTGAAACTGATTGGAATTCACAGATTTATTTTCACTCTCTTACACCCACAACACAACAAACACACACAGCAGGACGTGACAGGCTATTCCAAATGCTGTATATCACAGCTAGTAATCACTCAAAGCTTTGCTGACACACACATGCCTGGAAAGTTTAGTTTTCCCCCCTCAAAGCCCCTCATAAGCAGAGGGCTGTACAGAGCTGGAGCAGATCTTAGGTAGCTTCCCTGCTAAAGCTAACGCTGCTAGATGAGACGGCCTGAATAAAGCAGCCCCCACCCCCCTAGGACTCATACACGGCCCGCACACCTACCTGTCTTCTCCTGGTCGTGCCCGACGACAATGAAGTAATCAGCCAACCTAGCCATGCTTGCCTCTTTTCTCGAATTCCTCTTCCACTATTCAACATTTTTCTTTCTTCCAAAGCACAGCCATGTTTGACACAAACGTCGCCAGGGCGCATGCGCGCAATTCCAGGCTGCTCCTGCTCCCGCATGGGCGTGGGACTGGGAACACAAACTCCTGTCCTGCGGGAATTCGAACTCCCGTCATGCGGGAATACAAACTCTTGTCCTGCAGGAATCCGAACTCCCGTCATGCGGGAACACAAACTCTTGTCCTGCAGGAATCCGAACTCCCGTCATGCGGGAACACAAACTCTTGTCCCGCGGAAACCCAAACTCCTGTCCAGCGGGAACCCAAACCCTACCCCGCAGGAACCCAAACTCCTGTCCTGCGGGAACCCAGCCGAGAACAGTCCAAAACTCTCCTCCTGCAGGTACTCAAGGGAGCAGAGAGGCAATGGGATTATGGAATGTAAATCAAAAATAGTGTTTGTTAATAAACATATCCTTGAAAGGATGCAGGGATGTAGATTAGATTAAAACACAGCTCCTTCAAAGCCAGAGCACAGCATTTTTCACACTAAATTTCTAGCTTAATATTGCATGAACGAAATCATATTGTACAGCCACTAACCCATGCATAAGAAGAAACTACTCTATCTACTTCATCAGATAAAAAAGTGGACTGGTATGCATATTGTGCATATTGGATACAAAGACGTCAGGGTAGGTCAGATATCAGCAGTCTGATCCACAGAGGGGTGTGTGGATGAGGTAGATGACCCCTGAGCTTAGGTTTGTACCAATAGAAATTGGGGGGGGGGGGGACGACAGAAGTGATTGCACTGTAAATTGATAGTCAGATGTGTCAGATTCCCAACCACTCTTTTAAAAACTTATTTTGAAATAGTCCCCACCACATTGTAAAAGGATAATTAAAATAATATCCCCATTACCTTTTTAAACATTGGTACAATTTGTCTGTACAACTTTTTGAAAAATGAGTAAACCCCCCCATCCCTGACAAGTGTCCCCAAACATTTTTAAACTGAACTAAAGTCCATGAAGTGCAGGCACCGCACTCCAGAGTGGTCTGGCCTCAAAGGACCTCTGACTTAGCCTCTATCTATCTACAGTGCGTGCAATCCCTTCTGTCCTCTTCTATCAGCTTGTGTAATCTCAGGCTAGTGATTACACATGTGCAAAATGTAAAGAACAAAGCAAAATTAGCTTCCCGAAAGCTAATTTTACTTCTCTGCTGCTTACTTTAATACATGTTGGCAAATTAGGACAGCTGACATGTTAAAAGATGCAAAAGAGGCAGAGACATAGCACGGCATGGCAAAATGTGGGAAAACTCCAGTTAATTTTCAATATTCCTTTGAAAACAACACCCTAAGACACCAAGGTGTTGAGTGATCTTTAGTAGACTTGTTTACGTGATAAATCCTCAATATCAATATAAGAATTGTGTTTTATGATATAACAGAGAAAAGCAGGACAGGTATTCTCCAGTCATCCATACTTTCCTTTCCCATGTGGTCAGCATATGAGTGCCTGAATGGACTGAAGTCATAGTTACAAATTAACCATTCGGTACATAAAGCCTTGCTATGACTTTCTGAGCACAACAGACAGTTTAGAATTGTTTTAGGGAGCTGTGTGATTATTGGGGAATGTAGTTATTATAGTGGGTGGCTTTTGTGCAAAAACCTCAAATACTTGGCAACCCACCTGTATCTGTCATGTCAAATTATAGGGGCCAACATGTTGGAGGAAAAGAAGAAATTGACATGCATAGTTCAAACCTGAGCTCATCAATCACTTGTCTACTGTTTTGCAAAACGAAACCGAGAGAACTAAGTAACCCTAGAGGCGTTCTGGATTTTTTTGCCAATATTCACTGCCCCAGGGGCTGGTAATCAGATTCAAAATCAGTTTTAATGGCCAAGTATACTTGGATTTGACTTCGGTAGGTGTTAACTCTCTGTACAAATAACAATAGAGGTATAGTAATATACAATCAGAGGGTAATGGTATGGTGGGCATATACTATACAATAAAGACAACATCTTGCTACGCTTTGTGAATGGAGCAGACAACTCAGCAAACTGTTTATTGGGGAATTTAGTTATTATAACTGGTGGCCCATCTGGACCTGTCATATCTTACTCATCCTGGATTTATTGGAGGTGGTTGCACTTGCACCTGTTTTTTAAAATGAGTCAGACACCTTTTGCACATTCGAGCCGTAGG
This sequence comes from Ladigesia roloffi, assembly GCA_037577295.1. Lineage (NCBI taxonomy): Eukaryota > Metazoa > Chordata > Actinopteri > Characiformes > Alestidae > Ladigesia > Ladigesia roloffi. The sequence continues at coordinate 4,154,029 of JBBKCR010000036.1, read as the reverse complement.
GTGGGATTACAGGTTTCTGTTGAAGTCTATGGTGGTACATGAAGGTGGAGGTGCTTTTTTAGGACCACCCTCATCCAAAAACGTCCATCTGTTTTACCGGGAACCTGCAGCGCCTGAAGACGGCAGACAAAAGTTCCAGAGAATCCCGTACCCTCGGATCAAAGAAGGATTCACCTCACCTGCAGCACAACACACCTTTGACACAGGGGTCGTCGCCTAAACACCCGCATTCCTTCCCCATGTCTAATCGTTTTTCGTACTCAGCAAACAATAACCTTATTGGGACTTATTGAGTCACCAGCCATCACCAATAGTGCTGTCGGTCGCTTGCGCAATCTCTTAATCGCTCCATAAAAGGAGAAAAGTTCTGAAAGTCCACCATGAGGGCTTTGCGCCTTGAGTCAATTACCGTTCCCAAACAGCCGTAAGTGTCATGCTCCTCAATAAACACCCGTGTTTGTCTGTCACCCATCAAACAATCACAGGAAATTCCAACGCTTCCAAAGGACTGATGCTGGGCGATTGATCAGATTTGAGGGTCAGAAGTGATCTCTCTGCATTCCAAGGCCTCGGTTTATCCATAACCGAAATCCAAACTGATGCCTAATGCCTGTGCTATGTTCTGGGGCTTTCCAGACGCATCCAGCTCTCTCAAATTGTAAATTAGAGTTTGACATGAAGGTGAAGAGTGCTGAAAAATAGAGGAATAGAAGAAATCTACCTCATTAATCAGTGCTCAACTGTTTTGCAAAACAAAACCGATAGAACCGAGTCATCCTAAAGGCATTCTGAATTTTTTTTTGCCTTTAAAATACCCCCCCCCAGGGGCTTGTAAGCTCCATCTGCTTGTCGACCCTCCCTGACATGGTGTTAATCCACATGGCTCTCATTTGACGTTTCTTTCAATGCAGCAAAGAGTTCTCTCTGGTAATGAAGCAATTTTCTCCTTTTAACACGAAAGACATGCGATACTTTTAACGGCAGCTTGGCCGGCTGTGCTCTCCAGCTTAATAGGGCTGTAATAATAACACTGAGATAATACCCCATCTCCCGAAGGACGCTGTGGAGAAGGAAGAAGAAACGCCTGCCTGGTCTGATTACATCCATTACCCTCGGACAGATTCCAGGATGGGAGATATACTGACAGTAAAATGTGATTCCCATTGAAATGTTGCATCACACGACTAAATCCGATCACATTACTCTGGGAAATGGAAGAGGCAGAGTTACAGATCAGGGAGGGAAGATAGAAAGCTTTGTCAGAGCACAAAAACGATCCATAATTCACGGCGCTGTCTTGTTTTGTAATAGGTGTAATTAGCACGAAATGTCCGTGAGGGTCGCCGTCCCGGAATAGTTTGAAGATGTGCTGTTTGCTGTTGTCAAACTGAATCATTTGGAAATGCGATCCAGATTTAACACGGCGTCCCTGTTTCCCTGCGTGTCTTCATTCACTCTCTTTACCCGCCCAAATACTTCAGACATGAGCAATGTTAGCAGTCTCTCAGAGGAGCAGGATTCTTTCACTTGGTTTTTTTTTGTTGCTTGTAGTGTAGATTTGCAAATTTTTTACATATGAAATTATTCAGATGACTTCATATTCGTACGATGTTTTTCTTTTTTTAACTTTCAATCTGTATTTGCTTAACACAAGGAGGAGTAGAGACTGCAGCTGCATGGTGGAAATACAGGCTTGGTGGTGATGGTGGGGGGGGGTTGGTTTAGGAGCCAGCCCCTCCTACCTGGAGAGCGCTTAAATACCCTCACACTCGGTGTGGAGAGTCAGACTATTAGCTGAGTGTCACAGCTGCATTTCAGCGCACGGCGAGCGACGGAGCCGCTGGATTACTGCCTCTGCACAAACTCCTAAAGGGACCCCACTGCTTCACAGGTACGGACGCATTGCTTTCTTTGCTCCCGATGGCTTTTTATTCATCAGGTCAGGGCTCAAGTGCATTTTACCGAGAGAAATTGGTTGTATGTGGATATAGCACAGCCGGTAAAGTCAGGGTCGGTTCATCTTGCATGGTCCTGCTGCTGTTTAGACTGGCTGTAATAGATAGATCCCCTGGCAAGCTCCAGAGAGATTACAGCGCAGGCAAGCTCAGCTGTGCAGCCTTTGTCCGTTTACTTATTTGTAAAGAGCATGACCCCCAGCTCGCCACTTTAAAAACAGACCGGCTTTTTAGACCTTTGCCACAGAAGGAGGGAGCAGCTTGCAGGTTGATGTCACTCCTTTTCGAGCCTGACGATGTTTTTTTTATTTGTTTCTCCACAGATATCAGGCAAAATGAACCCGATCCTTCTGTCCCTCCTCTCCTGCTGCCTGCTGGTCACTGTCACACCTGGTGCAGACAGTGCCAAACTCAACCTCAGCCAAGTGTTGAAAAGAAGGTAAGTAGAGTCCAAGGGGCTCTTTTTCTTTAAGAATCACTTTAGATTTTACAGACTGTGGACCTTTAGTGGTTTCATCTGCAGCTTTTCTAACAGACTTCTTGTTTCTCTTGCTGATTAGCGTCTGGCTACATAAACTGAAAAGGGATTTGAGTAGCCTGCCCGCCCTGAGGGAAGCCGATCCCGGGCTGTTTGTCCGACCCGAGGACGTCAGAGACACCCTGCTTCCACATTCCAGGTAAGGAAATTGATGCCTGTTATTTTTTCGATACAGACCAGCATATCTGTAGCCTGTGGAACTGGAGCATGAAAGTAAACAAGGTCTATCGCGCTTTGGCAAGATTTTTGTTTTAGCTCCATCAAGTGGAGGCTTATTACTCAGTAACTACCGTGGATTATTCAGTAATGACCATGTGCAATGTACAACTAATATGTGAGGTATTAGGTGACCGGACCCTCATGACAGGCTGCTAGAGCTCAAGGGCCTTAAAGTCACTCAGGGCTGTGATCTGACCGGTAAAAGGGGCTGAGGAATGACCTTCCACTCTTTTCTCTCCTCCCTTCCAGCTCCAGCCACATTGGCGTGAGGACGAAGCGCTCCAAGAGCTCCCCCAATCAGCCGGGGCGGTCGGGCTGTAAACTGGGCACCTGCAGCGTGCACGACCTGGCCTACCGCCTGCAGCAGCTCAACAACAAGATGAAGGTCGCCAGCGCCCCCATCGAGAAGATCAGCCCGGGGGGGTATGGGCGGCGGCGCAGGTCCGTCCCCGAGAGGAGGATGACCCTAGAGCAGAAGGAGGAGGGAGGCCCGCTGCGGCCCATGTGGAGGCTGCGCAAGCTGGAGGCGCTGCTCAGACGGACATGAGCGGGACGGGTAGTGGCGGAACGGGGCTGAGGGGGGGCGCAGCGCCCCCGCCAGGCTCCCTGGACCAAACTCTGAAATTCTGCAAATGCCTCAGACTCCTGCCAAGAGCTTCTCTTCCGAGCGGCTGGGGGAAAAACAGCAGGCCTCGCTGGAGGAAGCCCGGCCAAAGCTGAAGCGCGAAAACAACAGCTGTTCCACCACGCACTGTGAAAGGGAGAGAGACAGAGGCACAGAGAGAGAGAGAGAGAGAGAGAGAGAGAGGGATGCTGTGGTCACGAACTGGAGCTGTGGCGGAGCACTGAGCGTGAGTGTAAAGATCACTGCACTGATCCCCAGTACCATGGACTGACCACAGGCACCAGGAATACAAACCCCCTTCCACTGGACAGAACCTCCAGTGTCCTCTCACTGCTCCTCTTACGGACTACCTGATGGGATTAGGGGACTCGAACGTCTTCTCAAACACTCTCTCAGAAGAAAAATAACACACCTCTGGACTTAAAGCCATCTGGGAAAGAAGCGGCGATTCAGTGGAGATGGACTTTAAGAAAAGAAAAAGGCGATGAAGCTGTCTTCTGTCTCCAACCATTTGTTTTTTTGGACACTGTATGAGGGATGAATGACTTATAGGATATTAGGAAAGATGCTATTGCCAGTCCATAAGGATTGTACTCTACTTGAACACTATTATTATTATTATTTTTGTGTGTATAGAGATATGTGCAATCTATATGTCATGTTTTCTTATTTTATTATTGCCAGTATATGTATATAAGCCATAAAAGTGTCAAGATATTGTTATTTAATTGTTTTCTATTACTTTTTACTACTTAAAGAGAGCTATTTTTGTACAGGAATAAAAAAAAAGAAGGGCATTTGTACGTATGTTGTCTATTATTCATTTCATGTCATAAATGTCATATTGTTTCAAGCTGTGGTCAGAGAATTTTGTGTTCCGATGGGCGTAATAATATATTTGTAATTGCGATTTATTTTGTCATGTCAGAGTCACATGCTCAACCAATAAACGTTTTGCATAAATCAGAGCTGAGCTCGTCACGGACTCATCTGTTCTGGCTGGCAGGAAGTGAGGGCAATAAAAGAAAGGTGCTCTCCTTCATCCGTCTGGCAGTATGGACACACACACCTATTCTCCCCTGACGTACGGCTTTATATGTCCTGGAGTGGAGTTTCGGTGAGAAATGTGACAGAATTAATTTAGTTGAGGATTGTGAATGCCCGATTTGTCTCAAATCGGAGTTGATCCACTTCATCTGAGCCATAAAAGTGTCAGTAACTGGAAATTTGGGGCTAAAATGAGCAAATGTATCTTTTCAGAACAGACAGGGGTCACAGTAACCAGTCAAAGGAAAAGATCTAGGCACAAATGTAAAAAATAAAATGAATTCAGCAATAGAAAATAGTAAATTGAACACAGCCAGTAGTCCCCAATGGCCTAAAGGCTGTGCTCCAATTCTACAAATATGCACCTGTGTAGAGTGGCAGAAAAGCTCCAGTGTAACTGAATGGCAGGGCACCACCCTGGCTTGGGATCAGTGTAAACTGGGCCTGGACTGAGACCAACAACTGACAGAAGTCAGGCGGTCTGTCCAGAAGGATGCCGCTCTCTGAGGGAGGTGCAGGGATGGAGCATGCCGCCTTCTTTCGGGATGTGGAGCAAAGGCCTTCGCGGTCCTGAGTAAGGCCCCCTGTAGGACTCTCCTGTTAAACACATCATTACCATTCCTCTCTTAATGAGATGGAACTTCAGCTATGCAGCTTTATTGTAGACCCCATGCTGTTTTAATGCAAAAGCCCCAAACCATTCATTGGTTCATTCAGTGCTACAATAAACAGGCTCATGGCAAAGCAAAGGAGAAGCTGTTTGTTTGGTTTTTTTTACCCGATAAAACCAACGTATCTCTTGGCCCTTTCTCTCTGCCCTGTAGAAAGGGTTAGTTAGCCTGCAAGCCCATCCACAGCCTTTCTGTGAGGATGCATTTGTTATTAATTATCTGAGTAATTACAATACCGGCTCCTTTTCCAGTGCAAGCTCTGTAAATATCAGTCTGGCCTGTCTTGAGCCACAGTTGACTCTCTCGGCCCATACATTTTCCCCATCAAACCTCATATGAGATTAGGAAGATTTGTAAAATACACCCATAAAGTCTGAAGCAGCTATTACGGAGAGAATCTCTGCCCAGTCTTGACCATTAAAAAGTCATGCCCAGGATTAACGATTTTAACTTGTTCTCTATAAAGTTCCCTCATCCTCAGGCACTTTAAAAGTAAAGCCACATCTGGCCAAGCAGTATTAATGGCTGTCTGTGCCGGGGCTCACCTTGTCTGGCGAAAAAGGCCAAAAACGCTGATAAACAAACGTGTTTTTAGGATTATTTTTGTATCGTTTTCTCTTCAAGGTTGACGGGATTTGTGTGGAGGGATGTATGGAGGACGCAGAGAGGGCCATTGAACTTCCTCTCTGGTACAAACTGGTCACCGACGGCCCCTTCTGATGGTCACAGATACCCCAGGGTCAGTTTTGGGGTAATGAACCGGACAGGAACTGTTTTTCAGCGCACAGCCGCAATGAAAGGACGTACGAGTGAGATGCAAGCGGGGTGAGGGTTTCCGCATCTATAACATTAGAGCTCCACCTAGTGGAGGTGGTGTTCACTGACAGTGGTGTGAAGTAAAGTGGACCCTTGTAGTCACACGTGAACCCACAACAGCACAGCACTCGGTGTGAACAGTGTGGAATTCTTTCTCTGTTTTTAAACCATTTTCACTAAGTCAGCCAGGAAAACAGTGCCGGTGGGGATGGTACATCAGTGCTGCCACCAGCAGAAATACAGTAGGATTGAACCTCACATCCTTCCTATCATGCTACCAGCTGACCCAAAATGTTAGTGTGTGTTAGCAACTTTCATAAAAATAGAAATGTTCAAAAATCTCATAAAATAGAAAGGTGGGGCAGCTGGTGCCACTGTGGTCAGAAGGTTGTTGGTTCAAATCCTACTATAATTCTACTAGTGACATCACTGAAGTTCCCTTGAGTAAGGTACTGTCCCCTCACACTGCTCCCTGGGCGCTGTGTTCCTGACTGCCTGGGGGTTGTGGGTTTGAACCCTAGGACCGGCAGTGGCACCACTGAGGTTCCCTTGTCATACTTGGTGAATGGGTTAAATGTAGAGAAAGAATTTCACACTGTTCACACTGTGTTGTGTTCACGTGTGACTATAAGTGGACAATTTACCTTATTTTGCTTTATTTCTAAACCACTATGAGCAGAAAGACCTGATCTCTGTCCTCACATTCAGCACTTCATAAACGTCCCATCCGTGCTTTACTGTAGACTCTTTCCATTTTCGGGCTTGATAACATATTAGCTGTGGATAAACAGCTGTGATGAATTAGAATTGTCCAGTTCAGTCTTTGTAGGTTTAGAGTCTGAACCCAAGCACACTTTGGTGGTTTTAAAGGCAAGTTGACATGAAGAGATCTTTAATTTCAGAATATAAACAGAAAGAATAAATGACTGCAGAGTGCCAGTAAACTCAGCGGCTCCAGGTAAAAACAACAATGAGTCATCCAGGTGTGGACGCCTAAAGGGCTCAGTTGCCCTGTGTTTCATAACACACTCAACACCTTGTTCTTTTTACTGTCTTGGTTTTTAAAGCTTCAGGTCAGACGTGTTTCGTTTTCCTTTTGAGCAACCAGATAATGGTGATGAACTCTGGTCCTCCTTTTTTTGTTTTTTTAAAGGACGCATGCTCTGAAAAAACTAAACAAAACTGGGGGACTTTTTGTACCGATCAGAGGATAAAAACAGGGACTTTTTGAGGGAGGAGGGTGAGACAAATGGAGAGAGAAATATTATATAGTCTCTGAACTCTACATCTAAACATCTTTCTGTTAGAATATCGATATTGATGCATTAAAAATGATTGTGGTTCTTGCGTCAAATCCAGCAATTTGAAATAAGAACCACAACAGTCTTTTATTGTATAAACCTGAATGTAGACAATGACAGTGAATGAATACCTTCACTTTTACTTCATCCATTTTCTTTCATCACTTAATCAGTACTAAGAGGTCACAATCCAGTGATTGGCTGGAGAAGTGGAGATATGCACTGGAGAAAAGAGGAATGAAGATTAGTCGCAGCAAGACAGAATACATGTGTGTGAATGAGAGGG
>JBBKCR010000036.1:4046508-4057648 GCA_037577295.1 Ladigesia roloffi | reverse complement strand
TTTGTGTTCTGCTGAGGAAACAAAGTCACTTCAACTTGGATGCCCTGGGGGTAAGCAAATAAACATCAGATTTTCATTTTGGGGTGAACTATCCCTTTAATGATTGCTAATGAGTTGTAATCAGGCTGCGTAGGTATTAGCTTAGCATGTATAGATTAAAAAGTGTACTCTCATTATTAGTAAGACTTTGAATCTAAAAGCTGAAAAATCGCTGGATTCCTTGCTACCCGCTGAGGTCTGGCACCATTTTTAAAATCTCTATTCTCTCAGGCAACATTTAATTGAATCCTGAAAACATGAGGAGCCATCTTTCTTTAATACCTCCTGATTCCACGGGAGGCTCTCTTAATCACTGTTGTGGAAGGAACTGGCCTTGTATACCTCTGACAACGCTTCCTTCTGATCTGCTGAATGCATCTGAATGCTCAGTGCTACTCATCTGCTCTTATGCAGCATAATGAATGTGCCTGGCGTGCTCGGGTCCACAGCAGACATCCTGCTCATTATGAGCCTGTGCATGACTCTCTTCTCCTGCACTCCTGGAGGCCCATCAGCCATAAAATTACAACCACCTGCCTAATATTGTCTGGGTCCCCCTTGTGCTGCCAAAATGACTCTGACCCATCCGTGCATGGATTCAAAAGATGAATGAGGGTGTGCTGTGGTATCTGGCGGCAACACATTAGCAGCAGATGCTCTAAACCCTGTAAGTATTCCATTCCTGAAAAGTTTTTGCAGTGTTGCTCAAAGCATTATTCTATCGGTCGTGGTTCCTGTGAGGGGTGGGGTTGTGGGGGTGGGTTATGCTCATCTTGGCTGCAATAATTTCTGGAATAAAAACATTTTTCTGATTCTGATCTCGTGCCGATGGCCGTACACATGACTGCCATTCTCGACTTTTCCAGAATGCAGAGACTGCCAGTCCGCCCTTGCATATGAGAAACACTAATAACTAGGGGGGGCGTGGCAACTCACTAGGGAGGGGCAACTCCTTCAAATACCCCCCCTTGACGACGGCACTGCTATAGAGGCATGTATGTTCTGTAACAAGGTTTTGGTAGGGGGTTCCTGTTAAAGATGAATGAAGAACCCAAAGTTTCCCAGCAGAATTGTGTCCTTTTAGATACTTTCTGGTCTATTTGGTTGCATTACCATAAGAGGGCTTGGATGGAGGGCTCCAAAAAGCCCAGTGAGACCCTGTTTTAACCCTGGTTAGCATTCTGAAGTCACATTGTCATGTTTGCTTTGTTTTCTGAAGTGCACGGACTGCACACCCAGTGTGTTGAGATGTTTCTTAATGGACCACATTGCAACATGTTACATTCAACATTGAACAGAATCAGCACTATAAATAGACACCACAGCAATGCAATAGTAATGTAGGATAACAGTATGACACTTTGATGGTAATATTGTTGCACTATACACCACAAAACCAAATCTTAATTTTGACCTTAATTTACCATAGACAAAGTGAAGGAAAACAAAGGTATAAATAAACGTGCACATGAACAAATTAGGTATGATTAAATGGTTGAAACTACTGAATTGTCCTCTTAATTTTCTCACATTTACCTCTTCTATAATAGAACCTCTTGAATTAATGCCTTAAATTTAAGATGAATGGGTTTCACACTCAAGCCTTAAATCTAATTTTAAGGTAAATTAAGGGGTCGGTTTCATTGGTGTATTTTCGGGGGCAAATTACAGGGAGGGTTAAGCACATTTAAGTACATTGTGTTTCATAGTGATAAGTATGATTATTATTGCAGAGGAAGCAGTTACAGCACTTAACAAAATACAAGGAATGACAGAAACAGCCAAATAACAGTTTGAATGGGATGCGAATGGGACAATACAATAGTAGACAGCATAGAAGTAAAGTGGGAAGGTTTGCAAACGTTTCCAGAATTAATAACATTATGCATGTAATGTTGCACAAGAGTAATGTGTAGAAGAGATGTAAGCCTTTCAGAATGAACAGTATTGCAACATATATACATATTAATATATATATTATTGCACATAGAACCACATTAATAATACATTAAGACTTATTAAATCGAGACAGAGACCAAAACCAGAAGGATAAAATAATGTGACAAATAAATGATCGTTGGTTGGGTCCTTGCTCTGGATTTCAGGTGTGGAAATCTATAGTTATTCTTTGATTAATAGGCTTTGCTGCGTCAGCATGATGAAATGTGCTGTATAATGCAGCCATATGCTACGTTAACATGTGAAACTGCATGAAAGAATCCATGCTGGCGCTGCCAGAGTCGCAGACGAGAGTGGCTAACACAAGGTCGGACTTTCAAGACCTTAATTTAACGCATGGCGAGAGATATGGCCATAGGGTTCCATTTGCATCGGAGCAGAAAAGAAAGATAAGACCCTGAAGGATAGTGAGCTGCATTTATGAGGGCAGTGTGTGTGTGACTAGCTGTGTCTCTGCCAGCTGGTGGTGTGTGTGAAGAACAGAGAGTTACAGAAACAAGGAGGAGGAGAGCAGCCAAGCTGCAGCGTAATTAGCGCGACTGCAAGCTAAATGACGGAGGGCTGAGGCTAATAACTCCTGCTAATAACTCCTGGTAATAACTCCTAATGAATGTGTGATCCATTCGATTGAAGTAGCATCGCCGCTAACACCCCTCAGCCCCATTTCCGCTCCTTCCTCAACCTTGAGCTGCATTAACTTCATGCTTAAATACTTATCGGGATCCTAATGTTGCTTTTAAACTTTTGAATGACAGTAAACTGCATCACTATGCTACAAATGTTCATGATACTAGGGAATGAAACCAACAGTGAATCAGGCTCTGGCCAATACTATTACACAGTTCCTGTGAAACTGGAGATACTAGCATTAGCAAGCCTCAGTTTTTCAGAAAGAACCATTTCTCTCCTAGTGATGGAGGTCTGCACCTAAAGAGTTTCATTACACACAGTATGAACACAAGTATTGGGACACTTTAATGTCATTTCATTCAAATCCATAGACTTTAATATGGAGATGGTCCACTTTTGCGGCTATATAAGATTCCACTCTCCTTGAAAGCTTTCCACAAGATCTTGGAATTTCTGGGGAATTTGTGTCCATTCATCCTGTAGAGCTGTTATGAGGTCAGACAGTGCTGTTGGATGAGAAGGTCTGGATCACAATCTCCGTTCCAGTTCATCCCAAAGGTGCTGGGTGAAGTTGAGGTCAGAACTCTGTGTGAGTCAAGTTCTTGTCCAGAATGTCTTTCTATACTGAAGCTTTAACATTGACACACTGGAAGAAATGGGCCTACCCTAAACCCTGAAAAACAGGTGTGTCCCAATACTTGTGTCAATCACAGAGCCAGGTTCTCACACTGAACGTGTCTGGGAATCAAAATTATTGAAGTTTTTTTAAACTGTGACAGGCTATATTTATGCATAAAATAGTGTGAGTGGCATTTATTTAATCTCTGCATAGCTGTAATAGCATGTCTGCTAGGTGAGGTGTAACACCAAATAACTTGAATTTGTTCCATTTAACTTGGTAAAAGTTTCAACCCACTATGATATGTAGCATCTTAAAAAGTGGGTAAAATGTATTCTGATTTCCACTACATCAATTTTCTTTGACTCTGGTGGTTGGAATTAATTGGTGACAGTCGAGGAAAAGGTTGGAAGATCAGAAGGGAGTGTGTTTTGACAGACTTTAGACATAACTGTGTGAAGAGAGAGTGTGTGAACTGAAAAATGTATTAAAAAGAATGCATACTTGATCAGTCAAATCAATTCAGTAATCCCTTTATCTCCTACTTAAATGTATCAGAGATTTTACTGAGTGCTATATCTTATTAGCTGAGGCTATAATACTTGATGTTGCTGTCAGAAATGGCTGTGTGATGAGGCCAGGCACCAAGGCCTGCACAGAAAGGCCCTAATTTGGGTCTGAAAGTGTTGAAAAATGCTTTCTTGCGGCCTTTCTTTCTAAGAAGCTTAAACTGGCTCTTGTGGGCCCACAGTCTACATATCCTGTGAATAACTTCTCGAATGCCAAATGAAGGGACAATGAATTTTGTCTAAATCCTCCTTGTTTGAAGTGCAGTGGGTAGTCGTAGCAGAAATCACATCCTTAAACAATCCCTTCACCAAACAGCAGGCTGGAGCGACTCTTGGTGCCCACACAATCTTAACAGAACTCTGCGCCTCTACTGCTACATTGGACATTTTGTCTTTTGGTTCTGAGCGTACAGCATCTAAAACAAAGCTGGAATACTGATGTGTCCAGCCACAGTATGCGTTTCCACTGGATGAGGGTCTTTCCCAAAGTCTCCAAGCCCAGAGAGGTTGATGCTGCTTCATGACATGGTAAACATAAACCCTCATTATGAGCCCTAAGTTGCCTGTCCCAGCTTTTTTAGGATTATGTTGAAGGCTTGAAATGCAGAAATGGATGTCAATGTCATGTTAGCATGGGTAAGCAAGGCGCAAATGCAGGATTCCATTTTCTCAAACATTAATTTCTATTTACACCATTAAACTCAAACAGGCTCGAGGGCAAAAACAATAAGCAAAAGTCTAAGTCACCAACAGTGAGTACAATGCTAGACTTTAACCAGGACAGAAGGATGTACCCTTAAATACTAACGAGATTTAAACCAGAACCCATAAAGATTCAGTGAGAACGAAACCCCAGACAGCTGTAAACAAAGACGGCTAAATCAAAACCCAGTGTATTCTGACACACTGTCAAAATAAAAGTCTTTCAGGGCAGGGCAGCCTCTAGTGGCTGCTAACCAGGACGTAACAATGTAATGAAGCTGATGAGGCAAAACATGAAATGTCTTTGGATCATACTGTGCAATAAAATAACAGTTATATTTAACAAATAATTTTTTTTCCATTTTCTATACTGTTCCAACATTTTTCTGATGTGATTTGTAGACAAAAGTTCCATTCCCCTTTCTCCCACCCCTTTCTGCCACAGTTTTCATCATCCCTGCACAGTTTCCCTGCATCTCAGAGTAACAAAATACAATTAAAATACTGAAAACTAAACTTGCAGTGATGCAGAATGCATTATGTTAATTCATAAGGTAGCCTACTGTAAATTCTAATGCATAATGGAAGCGGAATACTAATTCAGGAGGCAGCACTGCAGCACTGTGTTCATTTCTCTGTTTTGCTTGTGCTTTACAGAGGGATGCTGATGTTATCTGAGGGCTACCTAATTGCAGCTAGTCTTTGAGCATTTTAGGTCAGGCTCTCTGGAACTGGATAATAAAGGCACTTATTTAGCATCAGACCTGAATTCAAAACCCCTTATAGCCCAGCACCTGAGGGCTGGAATCGGAGAGCTGTTTATTCCTACTGTGTCCCTGACACAACCTCAACTGAGTGGGACATTCTGCTACCCCCTGAACAAGCGTTCACACTCTCATGATACACAGAAACAGATGTCACACTTCAGCACAGACAGGAAGATGTTTATATTTGGATACCCATCACTGAAAGAAATCTGATTCCCGTTGTCTCCTTTTTCTTATATGTTATTTAACGTTTCCTCGAAAATCTTTTTTTACGATGAGCCCAATGTCCTCACATCACCGATCAAATCAAAAGAGCCCAACTGTCAGCTATCCAAAAAAACTTTAACCTCCATTTAAAACATTTGTTCATCAGTCAGTGCTTTGTAGTATTGTTGGATGCATTTTAGCCTACAGTATTTGAACAAAAATATTGGGGGTGCCTGACCATTACACCAACAGGGACTTCAATGACATTGCATACAAATCCATAAACTTTTATCTGGAGTTGATCCCCTTTACAGCTGTAACAGCTTCCACTCTTCTTGGACGGCTTTCTACAAGATTCTGGAGTTTCTGTGGTTTGACGGGTGCCCCGTCCGAGTCCCTGCTTCGTTTGTCCCGTTCCTCCTCCCCTGAATTCTAAATCTCAGTTTCCTGCTCCCTCTCTGTCCCGTGAATCCCTCTATTTTTGTCCTCCCTCCGTAGGCTCCCTAGTCTGCTTCCTAGTCTGTCTTCTTGGTTTGTACCACTCCTCCTTGATTAGAATCACCTGCTTGTCATTTCCCTGCATCTCACCTGTTCCTTGTTTCTCCCCTTTATAAGCTGGCCTGTCCCATATCTCCGCTTCGGAATTTTTTAAGGATCTTTGTAGTTTGTTCCTGCACCTATTCTGAGGAGATCTGGGTTTCAGATGTTAGTCTAGTTGGTTTGTTAGAAAACCCTTCTCTGCTTTAAGGCTGATCTCGCTAGTTGGTTAGTGTGAGCTCTAGCGTTAGCCCTGGTGTGTTAGCCAGTGGGTTTTCTCAGCTCTGGGTGTTAGTAACTTGAGAGAAAGTCTGAGACTTGTGTGAAAGTAACTCTGTATCTATTTTTGCCTTCGCAGACCTGTGTTCCTCACTCCTGTTTGGAAGACTCCTGATCCTGTGTTTCGATGTGAGAGGTGGACTCCTTTCGGTTTATTTTTATTTTGTTCGTTTGAGGAAGTTTCATTAAAAAACCTGTATCACTAACGAGTGCGTCCTCCCCTTCCCTTACCTTGCAGAGAGATCCGTAACATGTGGGAATTTGAGTCCATTCATTCTGTAGCATTTATGAGGTCAGACACTGATCTTGGACTAGAAGGTCTGGATCACAATCTCCATTCCAGTTCATCCCAAAGGTGCTGGATGGGGTTGTGGACCAGTCAAGTTCTTCCACACTGAACTCCTCCAGCCACGTCTTTATGGGGCTGCTGGGACACAGTCCTGCTGGAACAGAAAAGGATGTTTTCCAAACTGGGTCCACAAATTTGGAAGCATGGTGTCCAGAATATATTGCATGCTGAAGCATTAAGGGGCCAATTGAACTCAATGATATAGAGGTGTGTCCCAATACTTTTGTCCATATAGTGTGTGTGGGCTAATGTATAATTGTCATGCTGGCCTTATGGTCCTTAATATATCTTGTGGTTCTGAATGGAATTTTACCAATTTAACCAATTAAGACAAAGCAGAACACTATCAGTATTTTCTTTCTCCCACAAAGAAAAACTGTATGTTTTAAAGTGAGGGTGCTGCCTTGAGCTATGCTACACATTTAGTTCTAAGTCGACCCTTTCCCGATGCTGGAGAACAACATCTCCCGGGCTTGTGCTCATGCTCCCTGCGCTAATCTCCCGAAGCCCACCGCCGGAGTCGGCCTTCCTGAGGCCAGTTGGCTGGCCTGCAGTCGCCTGCAAATGAGCAGATACTGAGGAAAGAGCCGCAACTCCATGCTGATGGTTCCTCTTGCCTGACAGAGCTGATCTCTTCTCCACTGCAGCCTAGAGGTGCTGTCAATCACACCCTCCATCCTCTGCGAACGTTCAACTTTGGCTGGGATTTAATAGCGCCTCTGAAAGTTGGGGCGATTTGTCACGATGCATTTCCGGGGACCACGTGAACGCAGACAGCTGGTTGATGGAGCCACATTGCGTTTGTCACCGCTTAATCTTCTGAGTCGCCCAGGGAGGATAATGTGGCGTTTAGGACATGGAAAACAGTATTATCTTCAATGTCAGCTGTGAAATGATATCCAGGCGGCTTGGCTCACTTTGTAATATAGAAGTTAGCCTAGCGATGAATGGAAATCGCAGGCGGAGGCTGCCCCTGATAGCACGCAGGGTTTTTACAAAGTGGTCCCCTTGTCTGTGGTGACGCTGCCTGGCATTTTAAGCATGGTTTGGCTCGCGTTTGTTTACCTGCTGGAGGTATGAAGCTCTGCCTCCCTGCTAGATGCCATGACATTCAGGTTGGGGCTTGAAGAATTGCCATTGTCATTTAGCAGAACAGATGCACAAAATAGATCTGGCCTCGCACTGTGCATCCTGAAACCTGGCTTGACAGCCTTTCCAGCTCACAGAGTTCCCCGAGTGGCATCATGTCTGGCTGTGAGCCCGGCATGTCTGTCTTTTCCATACATTGCAGAAGAGCGTAATTCCTTCTGACAGGATGTGTGTGGAGCGATCAGCCATGCTAGCGGGTTTTCTGATGCGGCGTCTCTGAAGATTCTGACTGCGGCCAGATTCGATTGTCTTCCCGATGTGAGCCATTACAACAAACTGACATTAAAATCTCATTGGCCTTCTAAAAGCCTGCAGGATGAGCAATGTTCACGAAAGTGCGGGTGATGACATTCGGAACAAACACAAGTCACTGTCTTTTGACCTGTAGATGCTTTAGTGCAGATGGGTGGATGAGAGCTTTTTCCGTTGCATTTTCTTTTCTTCCACTCCTCACATTTATGTAACAGAATTAAAGAGAGATGAATCCTTTTCACTGGATTATTTTTCTCATCCCTTAGTTATGGTGCCTTTAAGGTCGATATACACAAACGACCACTTCTGCCATGAACTGTGCCTCATTCAAAATGTAGAGGAGGCTGGGACACTCGGCCCAAAGTGCTGTCAGGTGAATTGGAGGATGTTCAGTGCCACATTGAATTCACTAGCAGGCATGGCAAAGTGATGATCTTATCACAATGGCACCTGTCAAGAGGCGCTAGTGGGATATATTTGCCAGCAAGAGAACAGACAATTCTTGAAGTTGATGTGGTAGAAGCAAAAAACATGGGCAAGAGTAATGGACACCTTGTAAAGATTCCTGTACCAGCAGGTTTTGGTGAATGTTCCCATTATGTACTGGTTAAAGGGGTGGAGGCGAACGGCATTCAGACAAATACATAAAAAGCAAATTTGTATTCAGGGAACTATGCTTTTGAACACTGAACTTGCAAACTGACTTTTATCCAAAATGTAAGTAAAGGTCTATGCACCCACATGTATTATTTGACACCAAACATTTGATGGGCTATAATGGGTTTGCCTGCTTTTTCGCCACTAACAGGTCGAGACATCGCACTCAGCTGGGGATTTTCCTCACAGCCGGACAGGCAGAACTCAGATCTCGACTGTAACCCAGCATCGCATGGGATCTCCAAAGTTTATCCTGGACCACAGAGGCAGATCACCCCTCTCTGGATTGGAGAACGGCTCTTGTACCGGGTCCGGCTTTGAGGAGGAGGGGGCGGGGCAGTGACAGAAGCTCTGAGATCAGACATGATCCGACTGAATTTTGGTGCAGAAGTGAGGCTCTGTGGAACAGCAGGAACCCAATTTTTAAAGGTAATTATTGTTTTTCTTTTAGGTTGGTACTTAGACATCCACTGTGCAGTTCCTCAAATTAGTTACGCATTTGCTCTGTGGGGACTGAGAACTGCCATGCATTTGCATATGCCAATCCTGTGTTGCGTACCACTTATGTCAATCCTTGATTAAATTGCTCCCTGCCACACTGCAAAAATTAATGTTTTGAGTCTAAATTCCCCAGACCAATCAAGCACCTGATGTGTTGGACAAACTACTTCAATCCACACCTAGCAGAAGTCTTGAGGATTTAGGCCTGGATGAGTCGAACTGTTATGGTGATACATGGGAGGTCTACACAACATTAGGTGGTTATAATATTATGGAGGATATGGAGGAATATATGGAGGAATGTATGTGCCCAGTTTCCACATATAGACTGTATGGACTTAAATGTTACAGTCTGACAGTGTTTACAAGGCATATCCCTCCATTTCATTAAAAAAATGTGTGGTTTCCCAAGATATGGGCCCTATAATGCCCCATATACTGCAAGTTTAATGCATTCTGAGCTACCCTGTCTGCACTGAATACACAGTAAAAGAAGATCTGAGATCTCTGCTATTGTTTCTTGGCAGTTTTGGGTTTTTTTGCCCTGTGGTTAAGGAGAACTTGCTGACGTGCTGTCATAAGTTTTATCTTAAGAAAAGGCTTTTTTCTCTTCTACAGTGAAAAAAAGGCATCAAAGCCATTTAACAGCTTTCATAATTCAAACAGTGCTGCAGTGACTGATTTCTTGATTGTATTGAATTGACATTTTCTCAAGGGAACCACCCACTCAAATTGCCCTTTTCAGTCAAAAGTCTTCAGAAGTCATTGGCTCGGCTGGGCGTTCACGCCGACACGGTCACCACAAACACTTCCAGCCAATTTGTGGTAATGACTTCCTGCACACAGCTAAATACATGCGGCTCAATTGTCCTGTTACAGGTGGGTGTGGTGAAGGAGCGACGGAGGAGCTCCTGACGAGGAGGGTAGCAGTGTGTGTAGACGGACGGACCTCCGAACCAGCCCACGTAATGAGGATGAAGAATTAGAATGTAAGAGCGGCGAATAAAAGGGTTCTGCCTCACAGGGTCTATTAATTTCCCAGGACGAGGCAACAAAGTAACATAAACTTCACCGTTATTTAACACCTCTTTTATTCCACCTCTAGTCTTTTGCCCCCTTTCAAACTGGGTGTCTTTGAAAATGCCAAATTGACTCTAACTGAGAAGCACATAAAAGAAATGAAAAAAGGAGGGGCCGTAATTTCACCCGTTGCCCCACAGCGTGTTAGAACTGCTGTGAATATGTTTGCTTGATGGCTTAAGTGTATACCTGCTAGTAGAGGGTGGGCTGATGCCGTTGCAATGGAGTTTTAATGTCTTCACACAACATATTGTTATTGTATCTGTCATTTTTACTGCACTGTCCTCGCCTATTTATTCTTTCAAACAGCACAACTCGAGCTCAGAGCAATAAAAGCATATACTACATTCATAAGATCAATACTGAGACAAGACTCACGTATGGATCAATACTGAAATGGGTAAGATGAAGTCATTCAGAGTAGTTTAATGTTCCAGCTACGAAGTCAGGGTTGTTCCCATTGGGAATGGAACCAGGCATCTAAAGAGCTTAATGTGTCTAAAAGCCGCATCACTGAAAGCTACAGAAAATGGTTGCGATTATGTTTTGGTATTAAGGAGTTAATTGGTGGTTCCTGGAGAGTCTTTCATTGACCATTCAGAGCCACAGATAGCATCAAATGAAATGTATTGAACTTAAATGGCATTTTAATGTGGCAATCAGACAGATACACAGCAACTAATTCAGTAGTGTGGGGGCGTGGCATTAATAATGTTATCAGTATCATGCATGAATTGTTATTAAATTACAATACCATTATGTCACGTTTGTCACATAACCCTCCCGGTTGGAAGAACGAGGAGAGTCGTAGAGTGCCATGAGGTAAGGTTCGTTTTATTGAACA
>JBBKCR010000036.1:3912860-3923098 GCA_037577295.1 Ladigesia roloffi | reverse complement strand
CTGCATCAATGGATTCTAATCTGTGGAAATGGATTTTCTGTCAGAGTTGCTTTTGATATTGTAGTTTTTTTAGCCCTGTCTCATGAAGCCATCACAACATACAATTTATTCAATATACATGCTGTGATCACGATTTAGTTTTTTTTTTTGTGTTTGTTTGCAAAGTGGTTAAAACCGGTTGAATTGCCGTGAGACGTCTCTAACCCTAACACAAACTCTTCCCCTAAACCCAAACCAAACCCTAACCCTAAACTTAACCCTAGCATGAATAAAAATACCTTAAACATGATTGCAGCATGTTTTTGAATATATTTTACGTTATGATGGCTGCACGAGAAGTTGGGAGATCAGGTTGAGTGTTTTTGCCTTGAATTTTATTTTTTTTCTTGGTTTTCCTTATCTGTTCAAAAAAACCTTACCCATCTAACTTGTTGGCGATGTCCTGGTACACCTTTGTGTTTCTCACTGTGTTAGAAGGTAAATTTGTTCCACTCAGCTTTATCTTCTGCTGAAGTAGTGCTTGTATTTCATCAGTATGACATTTCAACCAATTAGAAGGCAGTGATGCACCCAGCTTGGCTGCAGCCCGTTTTTGGCCCTGCCATCAAGCAGCTCAGATACAGATCGCTTTATATGTAATGGAGAAACATTTGTTCACACTATGGTTCTCATCTTTGGTAATTTACCAGGCACTCTCATCCAACATCAGTTCCTAACTTTAGAAATGTTTTTTTTATTGAACACAGACTATCACAGACAGTCCTAAATCTTGTAGAATCCCTTTGTAGAAAAGTTGGGAGCATCATTAGCATAAAGACAGGGAGCTAATCCATAGAAATGCCCATGGTTTTGTCATGGGATACCAAAACAGTTAGGTGTTAGGTCATACAGTGTACACATATGGTGCAATTTGCTCTTAAATGACTACGCTTTTTCAGTTCAATGAGATGAAAAAAGGCTTTAGTCATTACAGGCCACTTTGGGGACCTCGGTTCAAAAAATTAACACTCTGATGTTAAACCAAAGTATACGTTTTGTAAATATTTCCACAGTAGACTAGCTTCTGCTTGAATGTTGCAGATGCGCTCATAAAAGCATTGTGTAATGATCATGTGTGAAAACATTTGGAGTCTTGCTCGCTGAGCTGGAAAGACAGCTCCGGCCTGGCAGTTTTTCTTCAGATCTCTGTTTCTGTTTCTCCAAAACAAACATCATTTCCCCCGCGGCAGATGATGCTTCATGACTTAATTGACACCTGCGTCCCAAATAAGCAGTTCCTGATATCGCACTCAGAGGACTTGCATTTAATTAGGCTCTGATGAGATACTACAGTGAAATGAGTGTGTGCGCTTGGTGTGTGTGGGGGCATGTGTGTGTGTGGGTGTAGCTAGGTTAGTAATTAATATTTTCATTATGTGAAAGGTGCAAGTAGTGATATCTACAAACAAGTAGCGAACCAGTAAATTGGTGACAACAGACCAGGTGTCCAGGTTTCCTGCTTAGTACTGCTACTAGATTGTTAATCCACATGATCACATGTAGAAGTTTTGGTCTAACGTAGATCGTTTAAGACTGAAATTGTGCTAAACTCATGTTTAAAGTCATGTTAAAACACTCCATAAACACACGTTTATTCAACTGGTGAAATAAGAACCTCTTTCTGTTTAAACTGGGCTGAACTGTTTGTGTTTAAGATGATGAACTTGTTTTTATACAGACAGCAGGCGCTGTAATTTGATGGCCAAAACCATTTAGAGGGTGAAGGTTTCTGCATGCAGCTGCTGTATTATTACATTTGTATTATTTTATTACCAAAAACATTAAAAAGTTAAATGGCTGCAGGAAATAATGAAGAGTGACTCAAAGCTTCTGTTTCATGTTTTACTGCTCGTGCCCATTCCAAAACCACAGTAACGCTTGAGGTTTATCACTTTAATAAAGGCTTAAAAATGTAAAAGGAATTATGATGTCTTTTGAAAAATCATGTTGATTCTAATCTAATCTTGTCTGAATGATGTTTCCCAGTTTAAGGTTTTGCTGTATTTAGGCTGACTTGTACATTTGTATGCTAAGTGGCACCTAGCTTTAATAGAGAATAGCAGTGGATATTTACTGTTACTGCGATTAGTTCATTGCTTTCTGTAGTTTGAAGCAGAGTGTTTTGAACATACAGTGGTTAATAGAAAATGAGATTAAGTGAAATCTCAATTTCATGACCTCAGAAGGCTGTTAGAAGAAAAGACAGAGTTCATTACGTAACAACTTGAGATCCTGTCCTCCTGCTTGACATAGCGTGTGTAACCTAAACCACAGGAACTGTAGCTTCTCAAGGTTTACTGCTTTAATAAAGAAATTAAGAATTCAAAAAGGAAAAGCAGATTTTATGTTTTTGGGAAAAATTGATATTTATTGTCTTTAGAATGAAGGTTCAGTGTTTAAGGTCTCACGGCATTTACCAGCCAGCTAGGTTCCATCTTCAGTTTAAGTAGAACTGCAGTGCCAGATATACAAAATCAACAAAAGCAGATTAAAAAACAATAACTCCAGGTACATTTATCAGCTCATTGCTTTCTGAAGTTTGAAGCAGAGTGTTTTGAACATACATTAAAAGAAAATGAGATTAAGTGAAATCTCTATTTCATGACACTCAGAAGGCTACTAGAAGTTATTTTAAAAGTAAAATAACTATTTCATGATACTCAGACGCAGGCAATTAGAGGAAAAATAGACTGTAAAAATGTGAGCACTCGATGGACATGGCGGTTTTATTGTGGACCTCAAGTGTGCACTGCAGCAGGAGCACCCTGGGGCTTTTATTTCAGGGACTAATGCTGGCAAACATCCTACAAGCAGCGTAAGGAACCAGAAACCAGTCAGACAATGAAATAATTACTGTGTAAACATGCTTTTCTGGGTTCACCTTTCAGGGACCCAACGTTCAGACTGACATCGACATCAGTCACTAAAACAGGATGTCAGAAATCTGTCCATATCTGTCACATTCGAAGATGTTTTCCGGCTCTATCTGAAGGGCCGGCTGCACGGGGCCCCGGAGGCGCCTCTGTTTGCATTTGATACCGATTTGAGGACTTGGGTAAAACGACTTTATCGCTGAGGCTCCACCGCCTGGCACTTTTACAGCATTCTTCCCTGCTGCCCTTTCACAGCACCGCAACTTTTATGGCATTGGAGTGCATGGGAGGTGCCCATAAATACTCCCCAGTGTTCCTCAGCAGACGTCATAGATGATCTGGTTTGTGCCAAAGGTGGACAATAGGTTTAGAAAGGTTGTTAGCAGCAACTAGAGGCATTAGGCTAATGCAGCTACCAAGAAATTATAGCTCATAACAACCAATTGAACATAATGTCATATTAGACATTGCTGTCACTGTATGATACACTGTCTATAAAATGGAAAGACGTTTTTTCATCCAAATGTAGGTTCTTTCATGCCTGCTCTTCAAATTAGTGCCGTATATTCAGCTCCAGAAAAGAATTTGCACCACTGCAATTAATTTTAATTAATTTTAATTAAAAGTCGGCATCTCTATGAGTGACAACCATAGTAAAATCTCTGTTAAATTCCAACACAACTCTCCTCATTCTGCTTTATGATGGACTGATTATGTTTTTGCTTTTATAAAAGAACTAGAGATTTGATTTCTTTGAATTATTCAGGTTCTGTAAACGCTCATTTCTCTTATTCTGGTTTTGTCACTTCCTTTAACCCTCTGGCTGTCCTCGTTTTTACTACCTTTTCAGCGTCCTTGTGGGCAAAAATGGATAAATGCCATCATCTGGTAAAAAACACATTGTATAATTTAAAAGTGTAAATAAAAAGGAATGAAAAAGTGTGGTTTTAGTGGGTTTCAATTGGCCAAAAATGTTAAGTGTGACTATTTGATGTATGGAGTTTATTATTGTTTTTTTTAAAGATTTTTAAACATTTAAATATCTAAAATTACAGCCAGACCCTTTTCCATTTGCATTAACACAGCTAAAATGTTAAACAAAAAAGAGAGTGAAGTTGCCAAAAATGGCCAGAGGACGTTAAGAGGGTTAAGATGAAGTTTTAAGAACAATATTTTTGTTTGGAAATGAGGAGAAATATCGTCAGCAGTTCTTAAAAACTGAGGCAAAGCTGTTCAGTTCAATACTCGCACCTATAAAAGGTAAAACCTGAGAAACGGAACCTTTCTGCAGTGTGTTTGTCCCAGAGCTGTTTTATAGACAGTACTAGGTTATACATTGTCGGAAACCACAAAAGCACGCCTGGCTGTGGTGAATCGAGCATGTGATGATTCAGCCACGCAGCTTACACAGGGCTAATTGGTGGGATTAACAGTTCCTTTACTTGCCAACTGCATAAGCTTTGAAGAATCAGTGCAAATCTGCAGCCGCAGACAGGAGACACTCGACAAGTCTTGGCTGAGCGACTAGGTTTGGAGAAAACTGCAAACTGACGATTATTTGAAATGTAACAAGCCTCTGTGAGTGTGTTCGGTCACAGTCTGTGGTTGCGAGAGGTCAAGTCGGCTTTGAAGCCTCGGGCCCAGGGGCAGCGCTGGTGTGGTAAAGCCTCTGGCCAGATGCTGATGATGTGGAACTGACAGGTGCCATTTCTAAAGGTCATTAGGGATTTTAATCCCGCTCAGGGCTAGAGCTGCATCCCTGAAGTCAAACGGCTGGCGGCTTGTGTGATGAACCAAGTGGCTTCAATATTTCAGTTACATATATATATACATATATTTTCACTTTATGCAATTGTTGGACAATTTTGTAAGTTTAATTGAAACTGTCAAAACAGTGTGTCCCTTCATACAAATACTAATCAAATGTTTTCTTTTTTTTGTCGCATTAATTCTTGGTTGGTCAGAAAGAGCTAGTCTACAGACTGAAGCTGATTAAGTATCATTCCCCAAACCGATCCCCTATATTTAGAATTTGGTTGGAATTAAGACAGACACGAACACTAGGCAGACAACTGCAGTCTGCTGTTGGTGTGTTATGTGTATCCCGACACCTGGGTCCAGATTGCCGCTGTGACTCTGGTCATGCCGACACGCCGGAGCTGCCGGTCCGTGGCAGGGCTCAGCGAGGCCTGACCAGATGAGCCCTGGGCTCTCTGACCTGTCCTGATCTGCGCCGTCTGTGTCAGGCCTGCGGGGCTCCTGGCTGTTTGATACGTTGACACGTGAGGCAGGTCTGCGTTATATAAACGGCCTGCTTTCACACTGGCACGGCTCAGCATCTGCAAGCTCCGTGCTCTTCACCTTCTCAGCTGTTCCCCAAACGGCATTCAGCCTGACAGAGCCCTGCAGCCCCTCTTACGTAGCCGGGACTGCACAAGCCTCAGCCACACTCCTCCTGCAGTGTGAATGAGCATCTGTGTACAAATCCTCCGTTAATCTGAGCACGACATGCATACTGCCCAGGGGAAGCTTTGTTTTAACACACACGGCAGACGCACCCATAAATACTGGGATAAGCATTACAGAATTCAGTTCAACATCAATAGATCCGTCATAATGCCCCTTTACATTTATGGCATTTTTCAAACGCTTTTATCCAAAGCTACATTCTGACTACAGGGGGCAGTCTCCCTGGGGTACCTTGGGGTTCAGGTTCTTGCTTAGGAACCCAGTGCTGGATTCGAACCCATGACCTTTCAGTTCAGAGGCAAGTATCCTAGACCACCAGCACCAAACAACACATACAAATCTAATCAAATGAAGACGAGCTGCGAAACTAAGTGGGATGATCAGTGTTTTCACTAGGATTCTGTCAGTATGTCACATTACAGCAGTTTTTATGAACCAACACATCCACAGGTGCAGAGGAAAGTCACACATGAACACATCACACAGGGCACAATGTGAAATTCCTTCTCTGCACTTACCCTATTTGCCAAGTGAAGCCGCGAAGAGCCGATGAGCGGAGTGTGGGGATGGTACTTTGCTCCAGGATGCTACTGGAAGTCCTGGGTTTTAAACCCAAGCCATTCTGATCGCAGGGGCAACACCCTAACCACAAGCTACCCCAGTTCCTAAGGTGTGTGAGGGTTTTTTCAACACATTTTCCAAGCCACGCATCATAAACTAAGGTCATGGGGACCACTGGAGCCATAAAAATCCACCGAGTCTTAGAAAACGATATTTAAAACCTGTTCAGCTGAGCAGTACATGCTTTTAAAAGCTAAAATACACAATCTAGAGAACATACACACATAATATGAATATATTAGATCCTGATTGTATGTCTATGTGTTTGTTTATCATTCCCAGACATCATGGAAGCCCAGTACTACATTGTGTCGGCAAATACCTCACACACCTGGTTCACCTCAGCCAGTACTTAAATCAGAAGCTGGAGGTGAAATCTGGAACTGAACCCGTGTTATTCTAACCAGCTCACAGAACCTCAAGTGGTTTTTTCATGCCAGAGATCAGATCAGATATATCGCTTAAACTGTTCTAAGACGTTTTGCACAGTACTGTGTATGTATTAGGGTGGAGGTAGCTCAGTGGGTAGGACACTTGCCTCTGGACCATGAGGTTGTGGGTTCGAATCCTACCCCCAGCACCACCACTGGGTCCCTGAGCAAGACCCTTAACCTGCTCCAGGGAGACTGTCCCTTGTAGTTAGGGAATGGAATTCACTTTGGATAAAAAGCGTCTGCTAAATGCCGTAAATGTTAGACTGTGTGAGGGAACTGCGCAGAGAATCGAACCCAGGAGCTTCTGTGAGGCGACAGTGTGATGCAGTGCTGCTGCCTGTGAGAAAGTTACCTCTCTCGTGTCAAATTCATGACTGATTATTAATAGCTTGAGCTGTTAGTGGCTTCTGGTTCAGCGTTTAACATCATTACAAACCATTTAATGAAACTGACTGGTCCGGTTCCGCCGATACTCAGGCCATCACGCCCCTTTATTGCCAAACTCACAAGATAGTAAGTCCATGTCTATGGCAAGCCTTTTAACATTTAATAGCCAGATTCTATACGTATGTCAGATATCCACAATTACATTTTTCCAAGTCAAAATAAACATTACAGATATTCTTCCTACCTACAGTGACCATTACAGATATCTTCACTACAGTTCTTACCAGGAGAAACGTTCCTCACAGATCTCTCGCTGTTACTAGTCATAATTCTCATTTTAGACATCAAACACTCTTCAGATATCTATAACTGTAATTATGAATAGCAACAACTATACTGAAGATATCTGAAAGGAAAGTTTCTCCTAGTAAGAACTGTATTGAAGCTACCTGGTATGGTCATCGTAGACAGGAAGAATTTTGTTTTGGAAATCTACAAGTGAAAACCCAATAGACACGAATGGGGAAAGTGACGTCTGTTGTACTAAGAAGAAAGACACTGGAGATATCTGTAATGTTCACCGTAGATAGGAAGATATCTGTTTTTGGACGTCGTATTTTTACTAGGAAGAACTGAATTACGGATATCTGACTTACATATCCATTTTGGCTATTAAACATTAAAACAACTTGCCATAGATGTGGAATAAAAAGGAAAAATATTACATATTCATGAGCTCAGTTCAACATCAGTTATTAACAATAGCAACAAAAAAGGCGGTTAAATTAGAACTGCGTCTGGCAACATACGGTTTATTGACTTACTGAATACAGGCTTCGTAAACATGTGCTATCATACATCGTCAGAACTCCTCTGGTTCCGATGAGTCAGAATTGTGGCACCAACGTTTGCAGAGTTGAACTGTGGACAGTCTTTAAAGGACATGAGCTGCAAAGGCTTTAACTTTCCTCTGCGACATGAGAACCTAAACACGAACACTCACTGAGTCCAGAGGAGAATGCTGAAATATACAGAACATGTAGATAAAGTGGTCCAGAACAGTAATCCTACTGACTAATACAAAGGCTAAGTGCATATTATACCCCAGTATTGGAACAGTCTGATGCATTTATTTACATGAGAAAGGCGACTAGATGGATCAGGATAGGTGCTGGTGGACACATCGGGCCTCATGCAGGAACTGGTCGTACAAACAGAGGCTGCGAAGCAAGTTACGTGAAAACTATTGCACTTTTTCACACTGCACTTAACTTTCGACTCTGTTACATCATCTGACGTCATGCTGAGTGATGGGGGAGGGGCAATTACACTACATTTGGACTCCCAGATATTATAACCTGAACTCATGGACCCCTGAGGGCCACCGTGGCAGTTGCATAATCTGTAATTGCATAATTGCATCAAAACATTACAAAACACAATTTGGATTATTTCGTCTATTTCTTACGTTTATGAACACGTGATTATAAACGTGTTTTCTGTTGTGGCTAGTTTGGCATCCATTTGTTTCCACTTGGTTTGTAGCCTCTTAACTATCGTAAGACAAAAGTGAATCCTAACTAACACCATTCACACCTCAAAAGTGGAAAATATCCAAATCAGATCAGAATTCCCATTCGGAATGTTTAGGGCCTCAGACGTCTCCACATTTTTAGAGCAGATTTTAGTTTTGAATATCACTAAACACAGGCAAGCTGTTTCATAGATTTTGAATCACTCTACATGATCAACTCTTTCAGTGATGTTGAAATGAATGTACCCCGACTCCTCCACGTTTACAAAAAAAGAAGCAATAAACAAAGCAACATTCCAGTCTGAACACTTTGTGCGATTGCTTAGATTCCAAGCCGGAGTCGCCAGTTGTCTTGAGCGCAGTCGGCTACTAATCCCAGCCCTGACTGTAGAAACACGATCGAGAATGAACTGAGTTGCAACAATTTATTAGTTTGAACTAATTAGAAGCTG
Organism: Ladigesia roloffi; assembly: GCA_037577295.1. Lineage (NCBI taxonomy): Eukaryota > Metazoa > Chordata > Actinopteri > Characiformes > Alestidae > Ladigesia > Ladigesia roloffi. The sequence goes on along the minus strand of JBBKCR010000036.1, from coordinate 3,914,289 downwards.
AACTAGCGCAAGCTATCTGGACCAGACTGCCACTCTGATCGTGCTCAGGACTCCCTCGTTTGAAGGCGGGTTACATTCTGAGGTTATAAGTTTCCACCTCAAGAATAGAAGAGGAGTTCCCATGAACCGAACAGCACCTGCAGACTCAGTAGTCCACCTTAATGACTGACTGATCTCCTAAGTGCATCTTCTTCACCCAGTGATGATGAGTGCCCCTTTATACAAGCTGTCTACCACATGAATCCTCTCTCTCTCTCTCACACACACACACACACACACAGTGCTGCTGCTATACTAGAGACTCGCACACAGGTGCACTGTCCGAGTCCTGGCTGTGCATGGAGCTCAGTCCTGTGTCTGAATCGTCATCGTTGCTGTTGCAGGTCTTTGAAAGACCCCTGACCTGCTCCACCCAGGCGCTCGGGCTCTGTGAGGTGGGGACCCCGCGGCACTCCATGTCCATCCCATCACTGTCCTTCATCCTCACACAGGCCTCCCCCTCGCCCCCCACTTCCTCCTCTATCTCCTCATCCTCGTCCTCATCCTCGTCCTCCTCTAAGTCCAGTGAGTCCACTTTCTCCAGCAGGTCCCTCAGCTCCTTCTCCCTGGTGTCCCAGATCTCCTGGCTGAGGTCCAGCTCGCTCCGGAGCGCCTCCAGGTCCGTGCTGAGCCTCAGGCCGATGTACAGGCTCGTGTCCAGTTCGGTCCTCACGCGCTCCTCCTCCAGCACGGGCTCCTCGGTCTCCAGGTCCTCGAGGTCCGGGGGCTGGAGGGCCGGGGGCTCTGTGTCCGGGGGCTCGTGGGCCGGGGGCTCGCCACGCCTGCGCTCCATCCAGCGCCGGTTCAGCTCCTGCTCGATCTGGACAGTCAGACTCGCCGCGAGGGTTTCGCGCTCGGCCAGCTCCTCGTGCAGCCGCAGCACCTCCCCGCACATGTCCGCGTACTCCTCCAGGTGCGCGCTCCCGGGCACCCCGGCCGCGCGCGCGCCCCCGCCGCGCTCCTCGCGCCCCGCGTCCCGCTCCGCATCCTCCAGGTACGTGTCCTGCACGTAGTTGGCCCCATGCGCGCGCACGCGGTCCAGGTGCACGCGCGCCTCGTGCCGGTCGATCTCGGCGTCCAGCTCCTCGAGTCGCCGCAGCTGCTGCCGGATGGTGTGGTCCTGCGAGACCACCAGGTGCACGAGCGTCTCCATCCGCTCAGCCGAGAGCGCGTCCTTGGCGACGGCACGCGCGCGCCTCCGGTTCATCCGCTCGAGCTTCCGGAACGCCTTGCGCACGATCCGCCGCTGGCGCTCACGCGACAGGTCCTTGGTGGCGGCATTCGCGTCTTTGGCGTCCGTGGCGTCCGTGGCGGCGGGGTCGCTCGAGGGGGCGGCGGAGGCGCGCGCGCTGGCACGGCAGGCGCGCGGGCTCTCGCGGCTGAGCACCAC
>JBBKCR010000036.1:3849115-3860004 GCA_037577295.1 Ladigesia roloffi | reverse complement strand
TAGTAGTAGTAGTAGCAGTAGTAGTAGCAGTAGTAGTAGTAGTAGTAGCAGTAGTAGTAGCAGTAGTAGTAGTAGTAGTCCTACTGTTTAATGGAAATTAAATGGATGTTTTGATCTTGGGATGCACCTATAGTGACAATGCTAATACATATAGCAACACTTCCTATTACAGTCAGTTTCAGATCATCCATAAATCTCAAGTGTACAGAAACAAACAGTTTTGGGGATGTTAGATGCATATAAAGCTAAAGCAAATAGAAAAAAGGAATCCTCGACACCATACCCCGATTTAACCATTTACCACAATCATCTTTCACATTTATCTGAATTTTACATAAATATTATTCATACCTAGCTTTATTTTTGTCCTTTTTTGTTGTTAATGGATAGGGTTAAAAAACAGCCAAAACACATCACTCAATGCAGAGTGTAAACACAATGAGGAGACTGCAACAAGTCCCTGCACAATTTTACTACAGGATTCCACGGACAAGTATGAATACCCCAGCAAAAACAGCAGTGTTACCAATGACTTTCTAAGCATTGTTCTGCATATGAGGACACAACCAGGCACACAAAACTCTACGCAAGTCTCTTCAAAAAGGCAAACATGTCACAAACATGAGGCTGGATGTTGGTGAAGTCCCACCCCTGAGCGATAGTAGCACCGAGCGGACCCCACCCCATCCCCCTATCCTCCAGACGAGCGCTTCCTCTTTCGGCCTGTTCCCATTCAGGCAGCACAAGCTGTTGTGAAGTGGGACTAGCAGCATATGTTTCTTCTAGAATGTCAGTTCACGAGGGGTGGGGGGTGGGGGTGGGAGCAAGCTGTTTGTGGGGAAAAAAAAGAGGGAAAAAACTGGATTGTGGAGGGAGCTTTTCCTGAATTCCGTTTTTGTGCGCTGAATGCTGACACTGCAGAACCGACTCGCAGACTGATGAGGGAGGGGAAAAAAGCCTCCCCGTTCTGACCACTAAATGGTTTGGGCCTCTTTTTTTTCAACCCTCCCTCCCCACTACCCCACCCCATACCCTGCCTGCATAATGATCTACACTGGTAATCGCTTCCAGCACCGCGACAAACACAGTGTGGTTGTTTCGGCAGAGTCACCATCCTCCCGGCCGTGTTTCAGCTCCTTAGCAATGCAAACTGTTTAAAGCTGGGGCCGGGGACGCGCTCAGGAGCACGGTGTGGATAAACATGTTTACTTCGGAACGTCCTCGCCTGGAAAAAGGGAAAAACCTAAAAGAAAGCTACTTCGTTGAGTGTCCTACTTAACACGGAGAAGATGGAGGGCCGACGCGATGTCTAGGCATGTCTGTTGTGCCTGCTAGCGTTTCCCCTGCAGGAGAAAACTGACATTTCAGTCGCATTTTTTTTTCTCTCCCTCCAGCGAGCTCAAGGGCCTATACGTTCCGGAGACTGCCCCCACTTCCACAGGTGGTCGCCCCCGACACGTCACGCGAGGAAATGAATACCGCTGCGCCGCGGCAGCCCATGAATTATTCAATTCCCGCCTCGCTGTACAACTACTTCACACACAAATACAAGCGCGGAACACTCATCCCACTGTTTTACAGCCCGAGGTGACCACAGCCCCGAAACATAAGCAGGCTGCGGTCTGTACGGGTTCGGAGATTCACCTTACACACCTGAGAACAGGCCCATAAAAACAACTGCGGTCACTCGGCAAAAGTTTCAGCACCTCTGAACAAATGACACGTTTTGTCGAAAACGAAAAACACATTAACAGCTGAGAAGCCTTTAAAATATGCAAATGTTGGTGCTTAGTGCACATTTGGATCTCATATAGGAGCACAAAATAAAAGAGGTATAAAAACGAGTACAGTCGTGTGCGAAAGTTTGATCACCCCTAGTCAAAAGGTGTGTTTTGTGGAACATTTTCAACAGAGACCACTTCAACACACAGATGTCAGGGTTCGGTGCAAATTTCGATCCCGTATAAGAAGAAAATAATGCAGAAATATAACTTTGTGTGAGGAATATTGAGATGCAGGTTTCCCCCAGTATGTTAAAGTCAGCAAAAACGAATTTAAACAGGCAGCAAAAAGTTTGTTCTCTTTAAAGGACCTGTACCAGTATTAGCATAGAAAAACCATCCACACATTTAACCAAGGGCACCAACATTGCATATAATACAGTATAGCGATAATAAAAGAACAGAACGAGGTCCTTTTCCGTGTTATTACAAGTCCAGGCCCGGCTCGGAGGGCTGCGGCGAACCGCTGTTTTGATCGTTGAATGATCTGCCAAATGCTGCTTCTTTTAATCAAAACATTTCTAAAGCACTTTAAAAGTACAAAGCACAAAGTATCTTCAGAATTAAGCATTTTCTAATCATTTTTCCAGGAAGCTTTCTTTTCTGAACCTCATCAATGCCCCGGAATCCCAAGGTAAAAGCTTTTGGCTTTCACCAGAGGCTTTCAAATCAAGTTACCAGGGGTTTTCCATGGGTGATCTTGAACAATTGCCACTAGTTTGAGGGGAAGAAAGGCCCAGATAACTAAAGCATGTATTATACAGCCTGCTTTCACTCTGCTCATATGCTAGGCAAGTTTTTTTTTCTTTCTTTCTTTCTTTTTTTTCTCTTTTTAATTTGTCTTCCAAAGACACTTTGAAAGTGCTCTTGTACTGCCACATCTTAAATGGCTCTCCTCTCGCAATAAAGTGCAGCTGCAAGGCAACCAAACAAAGAAATGCTCTGTCGGCTGTTTTTGATTACAGGTGTTATTGGTTGGTTTCTCTTAATTGTAAATTACTGACGCCTGATGATGTCGTAATCATATTTATGGAACTGCACTGAACTAATGTCGCATTAAACAGATGCTGGAGCTGGTAAATAGTAGCACGTCTGAATGAGGAATGTAACGGAGATCCACCAAATTGGCTTGATTAGTCATCAACAAAGAGTTTAGACCGGTAAATGTAATTAATTTAGGACCATACCCATTCAGTCAAGTGAATGATGTTTCTGAATAATTTGCAATCAATGAATATTAATTCATGAAGCCGTCCCAGACTTTTATCAAGGATCTATCAAGGGCGATTTAAGTTGAGTATACTTGAGTCTGTTCGTCCGGAGGTCCAACCCGATGAAGTCATTCAGTTAGGAGCAGCTGCTCTAAATGCCGAACCGGGAAAAAAGGCCCACTCAGCACAAACACTTCCAATTCATTAGTAATACACCCCGCCCACACCAACAAATGTGAAAATATACAAGCTTGTCATTGGAACACCAGGGACAGAATATGAGCCGGGAGGTATCACACATCTACCGCCTTTAATTTTGCTTTAGTAATTAGTAATTACATTCTGGTGTCTTTATCAGTTTAGCAAGTCTCTGTAAACTCTATAAACCCCTGTACACTTTTTTGTAGTTTTTTAAGCACTAAGTTCTCCACACTTTCTTGAAATAACAGATTGATGTCGTATGTAAATGCTCTTAAAGGTCAAAATGGACCATTTACATCTAAAACAGGTCTGGAATTTACTGTTTTAATGATATAGAACACTATTTTCATATTGCCATCAGACATAAACCTGAAATCATTGATAGGTGAAGTGAATAACACTGATTTTATTGTTCCTGTGGTGCCTGCCAGGAGGTGGGATACATTAGTCAGCAAGTAAACAAAAAGTTTAAGTTTAAGTTTACTGTAATGGCTCGATTATTGTGTCAGATTATCCCTAGACTGGCTGTTTTTTAAGGCAAAGGCTGAAAATTGTATATCCAACTATCCAGCCCACATTAGTTTTGCCCCACCCATTCACATTCAAAGTCTGTGTTTTTCTTTCATTAAACCACAATCGTTGAAAGGGAAGAAACTGAAATGCAAGAAAAATGTAGGATACGGGACCTTCAGTTTCATCCCTCATATACAAACAAACCTGAATTACTGAGTAACCAATTATTGGAAAGCAGCACATCCCAAATATTACACTAATCAAATAATAAATGGATATGTTTTAATGTTTGTTCTACACTGATACTGACACCGGACTAATCAGTAAGACTAGCGGAGTTGCCGAGTGGCATCGGCTGCAAACACTGTAGAGCCGGAGTGAAGGCAACATACATCAACAGGAACAAGCGTTAAAGAACATTCAGGGCAGAAATCAATAGTCTAAAAACAGCCTAATCATGGTACATGGCTTCAGTCCCTCTGTGGTCATTTATGCTTCGATAAATCAACTTAACTGATTTACCTCTGCCACAATTTCATACGCAAGATCCCCCGGGGGAGTACCAGATCAATCCTGCCTAAAAGAATGATAATTTCCTCAGAGTTCAAGGGCTCTGCGTGATTGTGTTATGTTAAAATGCAGGAAACAGGAGCGCGGTTAAGGTTCAGTCGGGTCTGCTGCTTCTTCTTCTTTAGAAAAACAAAGACATTCAGAAGAGCAAGGCAGCGCCTCGCAGCTGGACCTCTATAAAGGACGCGTTTAAGTCCACAAACCTATATGTAAGCATGAGCGGTCCTAAAACTATCTCCCACAAAGCCGTGAACAGTCGCAGGGTCTGTCTAAGTAGAAGCAAACGGAGGCTACATGTTTACTGGGCACCGGCCCTAATGCGTGGGAAGGGCGAGCTCGAGGGTAGTGTGTTCCTTTTCCCATCAAACTAATATACTGTAGCAGTTTACCTGTACACAGTCTGTTCATTATGATCAATTTACCGCTAAACGGATCTTCCGGCCGTCTCCAAGCACAATAATTCAGAGAAATATGTAACAGCGTTCACCCATGGTCAAAATGCATGTTTTAATATATTATTTCTACTTTATTTATCTATACACAACCAATCAAAAATTTGGACACAGAATAACTGAATATTCTGAGATGTTCCTTCTATCACGAGGTACTCTATTTGCCGTACATACGCTACCAGTCTCAATTTTACCTTCTCAATCAATGATTTTTTTCTACACTGTAGTTTAATACAGAAAGCAAAGAAAATGATGGAGGATCACATGGAATTATGGAGTTAACAAAAAAGAGGTAAACAAACCCGAATAGGAAATGGTGGACTGTTGTTTTTTACTTAGTTAAGCGTTTTTTGCCAGAATGTGCAGTAGAACCGAAGTGGAACCAGATCACTAACTGTGTACCGACCCGACCTTCTGATGATCTGATGATCCAAACACATTCAGAAGGAAGAAATTTCACTAATAAACTCTGGAAGAGGAAATACCTGTTTATTAAACACCATTCCAGGATGAATCTGAAAAAATAAATGCCAAGAGTGTGTAAAGCTGCACCAGAGCAGTTTTCAGTAGTAACCTACAATGTAGTCCATAATAAAAATAAAGGAAATCATTGAATGAGAAGGTGTGTCCAAACCTGTGACTGGTAGTGTATGTATGGCAAATATATTACATTCTGATAGAAAGAACATCCCAGAATATTTAGTTATTCATATTTTTAAACCACGAGAACCAGAAGCCCCAAATATTACAAATAGTATCAAAAAGTGATTTTATTCCACTCCCTGCACTACACTAAACCCGGTACTAATGATGCTCTGCTTATAAAGAAATATGCAGCTGGTAAGAGCTGATGCTCTGCACAGTGACTCATCATTTATTACAAGTACCATCACATTGCCCAGCTTTACATCACAGTATATATTATGAATGAATCAGTATTTACAGAATATTGAGCAACCGCATGAATCATTAAGACGAATATAACACTGACACAGAGCCTATAAATGACAATGAGTAACTATGCATAAATAACTACGCGTGCTTGTATTGTTTTGGGGGTTTTTTTATACTGTTTAATGCTTACTCATTTGTTATTTATACGAATCTGTAAACAGATCATACCGAATCTGTAAACAGACATACCAAAACTACATAAAAAAGCAGTTTTAATTCATTAAACATTTAAGAGAGGTACATTTACTCTCTCTAAATGTGGCACCGTCCATTTATACTGGAAAACTGGTGTGCTGCTTATTGTGAAAATGTACTGTACTGTTCCATTTTCGCCCTGTTGTCTTCATTATAGGCCTGTTGAGCTAGGAGAGGCTGGATTTGCATGTGAGAACGGCGCTGCAGTGTGTTGTGATTTGCGCAATATGTCTCCAGATGATGCTGAGGTGATGCTGCTGGTCCAGGCCTTGGTGACAGATGGAAAGAAGAGATTAGTCATGCAACAATATACTGTGGTTACTCTCCTCTCTCAGGGCAGACTAAGCATGTCAGACAAGAAGACGACGTGGGTATCATCCCACCGGGACAGGGCAGGTCACCCTATAGCCTTTATGGGTTCTTCCATACAACCTGCATAGCTTAAGCCCCACATTCCTACCATCCTGATTTTGTTATGGACACTACTGGGATAGATACTCAAAAGTAATCCAATACAAATTACTAATTACTTCTCTCCAACTGTAATGGGATTACTTTACCTACTATTTCAAGCAAGAAGTAATCCCACTCCTCATTAGTCGACCTTTATATTAGACTCTAAAACCCAAACAAATCTGCACCAGCTGGAAAACACAATGAGAGAAAGGTTCCATTATTTAGCCAAAAAAAATGCCAATTGCCATAAGTATCGTTGAGGGGCATGTCCCCATGCCTGCCTTTACTTTGAACAAAACACAAGCAATTACAATTCATTAAAATGATGAATGATTAGTGCTGTTTGGGAACCAAGAAACCAGCCAGAAGGAAAAAAACGTTTAAAAGCAGCTGCCTGGTTAGGATTGAGAAAGCATTTTAATCAGCATGAGGTCTTTATTCGTCAGTTTTTTGTGTTATCTATTTATTTATTTATTTTCGACATATTTTCAACAATACACATGAGAAAGGAAACCTGAAAAAGTAAACAATATATATATATTTTTTATCTGCCTATATCTATCTATCTGCTTATCTATCTATCTATCTATCTATCTATCTATCTATCTATCTATCTATCTATCTATCTATCTATCTATCTATCTATCTATATATATATATATATATATTTATCTATATATATATCTATATCTATATATATATATATATATATAGGGAGAGAGAGAGAGAAGCCCACTTTCTCAAAGATTATCAGTGGTGGTTTCAGTCCATCATGAATGTTTTAACCTCCGACCTCTAATTACAACTGATTGTGACAAGGGGGCGTCCAGACCAGCCAGTTGGAGAATTATATGTCTTTTCTCCTTGCTCCTGTGGGCTGCTGCCCTGTGATGCTGCAGTCCATAATTTCTCCGGTGGAGCGTTTCGAGCGTTCTTGTGTTTTTCTTTTTGTTCTACATAAAGCTCTGTATTTTTATTACTGTAAATTTAATTCATTTATTACTGTATTTACCTGCTTATATCAAGGAAAATGATAGCGAATACAAAAGAAAACACACATGCATGAATTACAGTACAGTCTATACAGGATATTTACATTCGAGCACTTACAGAACAGAAACAGGTTTACCTTTACATTTTCTTTAAGAGTAATGAGTTTAAAATCAAGTTAACATGTTTTGGGAGCACATGTGTGGCATATTTAGGTTTTACACTATAGAAATATGCATTTTAGGCATTTTATAACCACATCACAACAACATGGTTTTTCACTATATGCAGGTGCTCTTGGAACATAACCCCACATTTTTAATACACAGATATGATTGAGATGTGATTTAAAACAATTTAAGCAATGCAAAAATGATTCAAAACACTCTGCAGATAAATTCATCTGTATTAAATGATTGTTTTGTCTGCTTTAATACACCAAAGTGGAAACCTCCCTGGAGCAGATATTCAGTGTGTAAATTCTAAACTGTCTTCCTTTCTTCCAGCTGGGTTTCCACTGTTTGGTCTAAGTGCTCGTCGTCGTGTGGTCGAGGTGTCCGGCAGCGGCAGGTTTCCTGTCAGCGCCTGGAGGTGGATGGGGGCATGCGGGTTTTGCCGAGCACAGAGTGTGAGGGAGCCCCTCGACTGGAGGAAAGGGAGGAGTGTGTATCAGATGCCTGCACTGAGTGGGTCACCGGGTCGTGGGGACAGGTAAATTCAGCACCTTCTCTCTGGACCACTTTCCATTTGGGTGGTGGAACCTTTTCTGAACTGCGGTGTAATGGCTTTGTGTGTGTGTGTTTGTGTGTGTGTTTGTGGTGCTGGGAGGAGTGTATCAGTTTTTCTGGAGTATTTTTTACCCGTCAAATCCACCATCCAAGCATATCCAGTTTGACCTCTGATGCGAGGCCAGAGAACACCATGCTGCGACCAGAGATAGCATATCTGTATCCATGGAAACCCACATGGATCTGATATCAGGATGGATGGGATAGTAGAATGAAAATGACTGTGGTGTTTCTTCCTGGGCTTTTGTTAAAAAAAAAAAAAACATTGGAAAAAAAAAACGGAACCATAATGCCACCTCTGGTACAGGCAGTAATCGTGAATCCAGATGTTTAGATCTATTACATATCCTCCAGACGTTTTCGGTTGCTGAGACTTGGGTGTGTGTGTTGTGCTCCCTGCTCCCTGTTTACTACAGTGTGATGTGTACAGCATAATAAATACCCAAACAGTGTAAAACATGTAAACTAAGAGCCACTGGAGATTCACCCATGTGTGCAGAACTCCATTACAGGCAAAATGGGCATTATATGGGTGCAGAATGGGTACAGATGCTGGAGGTTTACTTACATAGCGCCTCCCAGAGGAAGTAAAGAAATGTTTAAGATTCTGAAAACATCCAGACAGATGTGATATTAACAGAGGGGGAAAGACTGGTATCAGTTTCGACAGATACTCGCGGCTGAAATACCAATATCAGTATCGGACATGGAAATGCGGTACTGAGCCGTCCCTCTTAGTTCTACTGTAAGTGTAGGATGAGAAGTGTATGTTTGTTGTTTGTTGGATGTGTGTTCTGTCCAGTGTTCTGGCCGCTGTCTGGGTCCCTCTGTGTCCACTCAGAGGCGGACGGTTTCCTGTAGGAATCTGAACGGCTCTGACACCAGCCCGGCCTGTGACCCCAGACAGAGGTGTGTTTCACGAACACTTCTGTATTGTTTTTTACTATGATAACTCTCACACACACACATTTAAACAAGCACCACGTCTTTCCTCAGACCAGCCTCAGTTCGTAACTGCACGTCCAAAATGTGCAACGTTCACTGGCGGATTTTGCCATGGCGACGCTGCACAACGGCCTGTGGGAGTGGCTTCCAGTCGCGCAAGGTCGAGTGTGTCCAGCGCCAGAACAACAAGACCCTCCCTGACCTGTACTGCGCCTGGCAACGCCGTCCACTTACCTGGCAACACTGCAACGTTACATCCTGCGGTGGTCCGTCTTTACTCTTTAACCCTCCTCCCTCACTCTTTGTTCTGATACTTATTTTCAGAATAAACTGAACAATGTACTGTAGTTTCTTTCATTTTATTTATTTTGAAGCATATATCATGCACATTTAAATACAAAGTGTAGAAGTTTTGTCTTGAAAACCTTAAAAGGAACTATTATTGATTTTATCATTAGTAGTCGTAGTTTACTAGTAGTAGTCACAGTATTACTGGTAGCAGGAGAACTGTATGAGCTGTAATGTAGGGGTAATAGTGTATTTATAATTGTAGTAGTCGCAGTAATAGTATAACTGGTAGTAGTATAAGTAACACTTATATTAATGGTAGTGAGTGGTTGTCATTGTATCTGCAGTACTGGTAGTAGCAGTATTACTGGTATTAAGTAGTGGTAGTGGTAATTGTAGTGGTAGTATTGGAAGAAGTAGTTGTCGTATTGGTCAGTCAGTCCATCCCATGTGTTTGACTGTGGATCTGTTTTGTGCAGGTGAGTGTAAGGACACCACTCATTACTGTGTGGTGGTGAAGCGCCTCAAGCTGTGCCCGGTGGAGCCATACACCCAGCGATGCTGCCAGTCCTGCTCAGAGGACGTCATCTAGTGGTCAGAAGTGGAACTGAACACCCTTCCAGGCAGATAACTATGTTAACTGTGTGGATTTATCCTCGTGTGGAAACATCTCCAGGACCATGTGCTGCTTCTGAAACCGGCTGAGTTTAAATGGATGCACTACAGACTTTGGACTAAAAGGACCTTTTTAACCAGGGTGAACTGCAGTGGACATGCTTCGAAAGTTCGATTCATCACTGAAGGAATGAAAATAAATAAATAGTTCAAATGAACACAAAAAAACAAACAAACAAAAAAAATCCTCTCTCCCCTGACTGTTTGATTTGAGTATACCCAGTATATGTTAATCAATGGCCCCATGTATGTTTTAATTTATGAAAAATGTGTTGCTGTTGCTTTATTGATTGGGGTGTAAAATACTGTTGGACCATTCACGGGTGTGAAGGGACGCCATGGTGAGTACAGGCTGACATGTACATAGTGTCCTGACTTTAAAACCATCAGTAACCCACATTATAAAATACAGGACCGTCTGTTTTTTTTTCTCCTTTCAGTAAAACCTGCATTAATATTGTGTTAAAGGAAAACACCAGCTTCTTGAAAACCCATTCTCTGTTCACTGCATCTGTGTTGTGCACTCAGTGCCTACAGACAGTAGTTTCAGTGCAGTTCTCTGCATTTAGAAATGGAAAGAAAACAAGCCTAATCTGAATTCACTATAGAGGTCAACGGCCAGTCACAGAATTCCTTGAATTAATGTCCAGAATACATGACTATGTAATGAGAATAGAATCAGTAAGAGCCAAGGCACTCCAGATGTGGTGTATATACACACACCACATACTTATATATATATATATAGGTATGTGTGTGTTAGGGATGGAAAGTTCGGGTCATTTTACCGACACGGATCTTTGAGTCTCGTTCAGCAAAATGAACGAATCTTTTTTCGAGTCATTCGAGTCATTTTGTTCATTTTAGCAA
>JBBKCR010000036.1:3822415-3837850 GCA_037577295.1 Ladigesia roloffi | reverse complement strand
TGTTGTGGATTACTTGAGCACTGTTGCACGTCGCTCTGGATAAGGGCGTCAGCTAAATGCCGTAAATGTAAATGTAATCACATCTGTAAAAACCGCTGGCCTCTGCAATCAATCCAAAAAACTGGAGATGCCGCACCATCCTCGTGTTGATGCTTCAGTGCTCCTGTATGTGTGATTTAGTCAATGTCCTTATTGACAACAGGCTGAAGCCTATGAAGGCAACAAAGACACTTAATGGCACTGGGAAAGAAACCAAAAGCCGATTTTAACGCAACAACCGGATGGAAAAGCAACGCAGACAGATTGATTTTTCCCACAAGCAACCCAGGGAAAATAGCTCCGGAGTCTAACTTAATCACGCCTAATAATCTGCATTCATATCAGCTGTACTCCCTACACAATCCTCAGCCCTGAGGGGGTCTGACTCATAAAATCTTCACATATACAGGTATGTCTTTGTAAAACTAAACTTCAGATTCTGCGTTTGGTATAAATGGCTTTTAAACATGATGCAAAACAAAAAGCACAAGCAGGCGATAATGAATTCTTCAGTTACACCTAGAAGATACATGGTTACAGTATGACCAAGGCTAATACGTTCCAAAACCTTCCGAAGAGAACAACCCACTGAACTTCCAGGTCTTAACCCCACAATATTTAATCTACACGGAGGCAGCAGATAAAAAAGATTAAAACTGGATTTTTAAATGGTGTTCACCAAGGTAGCAACAGGAACCAGACATCTAAAATATTTAATGCATATAGCATGTAGCTCACATAAAGTTATGACATGAAGTGTTTTTCCTGTTTTTAATAGTGACAGAGAACAGTACAAGCCAGGGGTATGAGTGTAAATGCATTTGTGATGGAGAGGTGCATTCAGAGCCTTGTATGAAAAAATAGTCCAAAAAGAAAAGATTTGCTTCAAAGTTGCTTCCATTTTACCTTTAAAACCATTTAAAAAGTGTCATAAATCACTTTGGGTGACATAATAATTGGTTAAATAAACTGGCTTTTGTCACTAGCCTGACAAAAATCTGAGTTGGATTCTTATGTCAAAATTTGTTAAAAATGACCTTTTTTTCTCTATTTCTGGTCAGTGGCCATTCACAAATGCTCTAGACTGCCTCCAACATTTTGTTAGTATCTCCATGTCATCTCGCATTAGGAACAAAACCAGCAAACCTACAAGCAAGGCGGTGCCATCTGAAGCGCAGAGATCTGAGTTTGCTTCTGGAAAGAGTGAATAATACTCGGGTATGTGTAAAACCGCTTTTGATCAGTTCGGGTCTTTATTTATACCAGCTGGTTCCATGGCTGGAAGAATGCGCCAGTGAAAAAGGGACAGGAATAGCTCTCGCTCTCCGTAAGGCGTAACAATTCCCCTCTGATATCCCAGCATATATATAAAGTAAGGCCAGGCGGTGGGGAGGATTCCTGTCTAATAGGAGCCTACAATTATGTCAATGTTTGCAATCAGCATCTTCCAAGATCACCTCACATGTAACATTTTCCATCTATTTGGGCTTTATTTTCTTTTACCCAGTGATCGCTCCGATTCCTGTTTGACCACAGATAGCTTCTAATAGGAAATGATGTGGAGGCCGAATAAAACAGACAGGACGTGGCTGTTTGTGTTGGGTTGCGTCCCAGCAGAGTTTAGCAGTTCATGTTGCCCCGTGACCACAGGCGGGAGGAAAGTGAGTTAGCTGCATCTAAAAGTGGCGAGGATGCTCGTGTGTGGTTCATTCATATCTGTTGATGCCCTGTTGAGGTAAACCCCTCGCTCCTACCATATAGCCATTATAAACCTATTTGGTTCTCGGCTGCTCGCTAAGTGGATATAAAACATTCTGAAAGACAGTAAAAGCATCAACACTGGGGGGGAGGGAGGGGGACCAGCTAATACTCTGTTCTGTTCTCTTTCGAATCGAAGCCTGACGTTAATTTAAAATGAATTTCATATCAAATTAAGCCTTCTGCCTTCCTCCACTACCTTACTAATGCTGCCATATGGAAACAAGGCAATAGTCTATAGGCTACAGATCTGGGAGTCCTTTCTCATCCAGTCAATCAGATATGGATCCTACACATTACAACCAAATATGAAGAGTTGTGGCACCTGTATCATTCGCATGATGCAAATTCAGAAGGGAAAACACTTTCAATCGTGATAATTTGGTACATAAAGGAATTTCTGTACTTGTTTTGAGCCCACCAAGCAAATGACAGCCAACCAAGAATGAATACAAACCTTTCTATTTTTCAAAAAATGAATTTGTATCAAGGAAACTTCTGCAGTTTGATGCCGAGACCCAGAGTGTGACACACAGATTTATTCAGCGAGGGAACGAGTGTCCCTTTTACCAAAGACAAATTCATACCAAGCCATAAACAGTTGGCAACTGAAAAATGAAGCGTATTAAAATGCCATTGATAAGTTAAGTGAGCAGATATCTTATCTGAAGCATACAGGAGCCATATGGTGCCACGGCCACTAGCGCCTGTTGCTGGCACAACAATGGCCCGGCCTGGACGCCGAGCGGCAGGCGCAGGTTGACAAATGGTCGTTAGCCTGCATCTTCCCAGCAGTAAATGCGAGAGCAAACGTTCATATTTGCATTTTTCCCCCCTTACAGGTGCAGAAGGGGTCTAAACCAGATGTCAACCCGAACACAGCACTGTTTGCCTTCTGCAGTTCAACAGCCCCGCACACACATACACTCACACTCACTCACACACACACACACACTCACTCATTCCTCCCTGGCTCAGCAACAGGAAAGACAATAGGGTCTCTCTGTGTGTTCTTCCATTCCCCCACAATCCTCCATTCCCAGAGGTAACCCAATCCACTATGTCTGAGCAAGGCACCTATTCTCTTCCCATTTCACAACTGAAAGACTGCATTCTTCCCTCCTCAGCCATGCCGATGAGCACCACTCATTCAGAAAGTATCAAAATGAATGTGCCTCCTTTTTTTCCACCCCTCCGATTCCGATTTATTATTAAAGCCCCAAAAAACTGCACGCCTCGTGACAACACAGGGGTTAGCATCAGTCTCAACATCACAACATCACTACTGTAGCTCCAGCGCCGGCCAGAGGAAACGCAACAGGTCTGTCCCAGCGACAAGCTGGTGATTAGGTCAGTAACGATTAATAAAGGATTCATAACAAGGATCAATTCTTGTTCGGAGGGGTGCAAGGACACACTCGCTTTTCTACTGTTGAAAATGTTGTATGGAAAGTGTTAAAGTACTCTACAGGTCCTGTTTATATTGATTATGCTGCACTGATTTCGATCATTTTTTATTTCAAAATAAAAGTCGCTGGCATCAAGGTCAAACCTAATCAAGTCTAAAATGTCTTCTAATCTGACAGACCTGTTCTACTGTTCTCCTGTGAACTCTAATAAAACCGTACACATGGGTGTGTGTTTGAAAACGTCTCCATTTCAGCTCGCTACATCTAAATCATTACCACTGAAATGTCACAAAAGCACCAAAAATATGTCCAGTCCATACATTTAGTCTAACATTAACTGTTAACTGCAGTTAAGATACTGTTTCTCGTTTCGAGTTACTGGCAGGGGTTACCTAGGGGCTAGAATGAGGGAATTAGGCGGGGGGGGGGGGTTAAAACATTTTTAAGCACATTTTCATTTTTTTGGTCAAATTTCTCTATCTTACACTTGAAATCATTGTTTGAATTGTATTTCAGTACTGCATGAAATGGTTATACCTTCGTTAACAACATTTTCTCATATGTTTCTGTGCATTAAGAGAAATGTCAACCAACAACAAATAATTTTACTGAAGACGGAACCAATAACACAGGGTCTCTATAAATTAAAGGTATAATAAATGGGCTACATATTAGTAATGTGTGTGTGTGTGTGTGTGTGTGTGTGTGTGTGTGTGTGTGAGTGTGTGTGTATGTATGTGTCTGTGGGTGTGTGTATTACTAATATCTACCCAGTGTACATAAATAATATATAAAGACAAACACTAATATATCATCTGCACAGAGTGAGGAATAGAATAAGCTAACAATAGTCAAAGTTCTGCATATTTCTTTGTAAAGCAATCTGAAAAGGCCTTTTCAAGGTTAAATAAAATATTGACCTCGTCTGTAGCAGCTAGTACTACTATACGAGGTACACAAATACCAGCTGTACCCCAAAGCAAACCAGGGTACTGAATTGTGACCTCCTGGAACAAATAAAGCAAAGGCCTCTCCCTTCCACCAGGCTATGCAAGTTTTTTATTTGACGAGGATGCGTGTGGAGTGTCTCTGCCTTTTGAAAACGATGGCATCTCTTCTACATGTTTAAAAGGAGCAGCTGGAAGACAGCTGTGAATCAAAAAGTCTAAGGCCTCTCCTGAAAACTGGGACAAAAGATGTGTCCCTGACACAGGGTCCCCGAGCTGGAAATGCTAAGCACGCTCGCGTCCAACAGGTCTCCTCATTGCATAAGGCCTGAAAACAAAGCACCTTTTAACGCCCCCCCCACACCACACAAACACACAAACACACTCATACACTCACTCACACACAGCAAGCAGATTTACTTCTCAACATCGTGACATGTCAGGGGTTAAGTCTGATAGAAGTCAATCTGTTTACTGTAGTAAATGATAATGGCCCAGTTAGAGGAAAAAAACAAGGCATTGTGTCTCGCTGGCCCCCTTTTTTTTAAAAAGGCCACAGTGAAATATAAGACAATAATTAACTGCAAGAAAAGGAGGTCTATTCCCAAATCGCACAACAGTGCAACTTGTTTTCAGCCGGAGCACCAACTGTAACTAGCCATTTCCCTCAGCTGCTTTATAGCAGACCCAGATTTTATCCAACAAAACCTTAAAAAGGCCTGTTGTTGGAGCTCTTCAGATTGCTTTACAGAGAAAAAAGCAGGAATTTCACAAATCTTAGCTTATGCTACTTCTCACTCTGTTCAGCTTAAACACTTCCAAGCCCTCCCTGATCTAAATGCAGTTTAAATGAGGGCACTGAGCCTCTCACCACTTCATTTTTAATCTTAAACAAAGTAAATCAACACAGAAACATATGTTTTGCCTAAAAATATGAGTGTGTCCTCAAATCTGGTCTTTAGGGGCACATTAGCAAGAGCCACTTAATTATAAACGTGTATTTATTTAAAGAAATTGAAGTTTATTATTAAGGATAAGGGCAAAAATAGACAATTCCAGTAGCACCAAGTGTGTTTTAAAGCTTTACCACAACACTCTCACCACTTTCGCCTTTTTTTAAAGCTCGAGTCTCCATTAGCCTCCTGACACAGTGTGCTACATGGTCTCTGCTACATGTACCGTTTAGCCTTTAGAAGATGTGTTAAGAAATTTCCAACAAACACAAGCATTTATGGAACGAGTCGTCCTGTTTTTTGTATAATCTGGGACGTTGCCTTGGCCAAATATTACAACAACGTCCATTATTTCCTCGCCATTACTCCAGAAGAACAAGGCGGGCAATCCCAACAAAGGAAATGACAAGAAACTACAGGCTAAGCTCTTATTCCACAGCTGTTATTCCTTAACAAAAACAGAATGCCCAGTCGGATTGACGAGGTCAGGACGCGAGAAAATAAAGAAATAAACCGAATTACTGCCGCTAATCCCGGCTAAAACAAACGTAAACAGGGTGTAGTATTACTGCGAAGTTGCCTCAGCCCGTAACTGAAGGTCTTCGAATGCAACAGATTGCCTGGAGAAGTTGCAGAGAAGTTTCTGGAGGAAAGCAAGCACGGGGTAGAAGATATATTTTGTCGTGTTTTCAAAAATAAACTGGACATATTTAACCACGCTCGGTACGAAGGGGATGTAAAAATGAGGGACCTATGCAAAAAAACCGCAACCAAAAACAAACCTAAGAGAATAAATAAGGAAAAAATATGGAAGGTCTACTCACGGTGGAAATGTTGGAAGGAGAAGAAGGAGAAAATGTGTTGGAGGAGAAAGCAACAAGTCTCCCCGTGCCGTGTTTTTGCGCCACTTCCAAAAGCTTCCAGGTCGATCTGCGGGTCCCTGCGGGGAGAACTGCGGAGGAGAGAAGAGCAACATTTGGCTCCGACATCGTGTCCAAAAATCTCATTTTTACGCAACCATTCAGATCCGAAACGTCCCGAAAATCGACGAGCACTGCTCTCTGGCCCGGGGTGCGGAGCTCCACTGCGGAGCAGGAGCGCCAGCCCGGCCTTCTGTACGCAAAAATGCGAAAAATGTGAAAGATTTTCGCGCTATGTCAGTCTGAGGCAGCGCGCAAAAGTGAAAGCGCCCTGTTGCAGGAGCAGAACCAGGCCAACTCACTCTTCTTTAAAAGAACACTTTTTAGAGTGCCTTTTACCGGGATAAAAAACGTGATAGCTATTTTATGAACCCCCTCCCCCTATAGAACAATCATAAAATTCAAATTTTACATTTATGACCTACAAACTTACCTTAACGTCCGTAATTGATATTTTAAAAAATCTTTTTTTTAATTCTCCCCCTTTAGATAATCGTAATTGATTTTTTTCCTAAATGTTTTTTTTATTATTTTTCTCTTTTTTGCAGACACTGTGGAGTTATTCTCGGAGTCTGGGCCGGTCGGGAATGTGCGCGCGAGAGATGTGAAGAATGCGCGGAATGAGGCTGGAATGAAATGAACGCGAGCGCGGCGGCTGCGCGAGGGGGGCGGAGCCAGCGGCCAGTGACGTCAGAGCGCAGCCAGCGGGCGGACACAGGGCGGAAACGGGGGCGAGGCCAAGCCTGGGCGGGGTGACGTCACGGAACACGTACGCAACCGCGCGTCCAATGGGACCGCGCGAAGGAGGGTCTGTTTATTTCTTAATACAAAATAATATCCGAGTTTTGTTTTTTTGGTTTTATTGTGGGGTTTTTTTTTTAATAAAATGCTTGAAAGAAATGCACAAATAAATAGTATTTAATTCCAATAGAAAATATTTACAAAAGTAAAAATTAGAGCATAAGATATAATTTACACATATAATATTGAATTTATATGTAGAGCAGTTTATATATTTCAAGATTCAAGATTCAAAGATTCAAAGCACTTATTGTCATATGTACAGAATAAATTGCATTTCTCTGTGCAATTAAATTCGTTCTTTGCTGTCCACACACAAATGCTGAGTTAGGTTAAGTGTTAATAACTAATATAAAAAATAAAAGTATAATAAAAATAGAAATGGAAAAAAAAACACACACAAAAAAATATTACATTTTCAAATTTTCCCACAAGGTTTGTGGATGGTTTTCTTATTCATACATGTGTACATATACATACAGAACTGTGCAGAAGTCTGCCAGGAATAAATGTATATACAAATATATATGTATGAATGTATGTATGTATATGCATACATATATACGTGTGTGTGTGGGTGTGTTCATATATATATAAAACATGGCAGTGTACAGGTTACAGCAAATTATACAATTTATATATTTTAAAAGCATATATGTTTTATTCAGTAAATTATACAGATAGTATTATTTTTAAAAAGTCTTAGTCTTAAAAAGAATAAATATTATACCGTACAACTGATTTTTTATGCTCAGTGTATCAGTGTGTTCTTTGTACATATCGCATTGCTTTATATATATGTGTGTGTGTGTGTGTGTGTGTGTGTGTGTGTGTGTGTGTGCCTGTGTGTTTGTGTGTGTGTGTGTGTGTGTGTGTGAGACCTATGTAAATGTAATAGGAATAGTGCTTTTTGGACTATGATTAAAGCATTTTCCTTCCCTTTCTAGTTATTAAGTAAAACCATCAGTAAACACTCATTTATTCCTGGTGTTAACTCCCAGCACCCTTGTGTATGCAGACTATGCCAAACTGGTTTCTCCAGACTTACTCACAGAAGGGAAACTGGATCTTGTCAACTCTGCCTGATACCTGTTCATACCTTCCTAATCCTTTAAGCTAGACGTCTTGTATTGAAAATATGAAAATCCCTGCTTAGAACTGCAGCTGCGGGAGAAGACGCGGAAGTCCTTATGACTGCAGGTGTGCAGCGACGGCCTGTCTGGTCATGTCTGTGCAAGCCTCCCGTTTCTGTTTTGACACCACTGCCCTCGAGAACATCCAGAAATATATTGACGGCAGGGCTGGCCGAGGCACCCATCATTACGCCGATGCGTGCACAGCGGAAACGGCTACAGGTTTTTGTCTGTCCAACAGTCGCAGATGAGAAAACCGTACCTGGGGAGGCCTGGATCAATTACGAACAAACGAAGGAACAATGACCCTTATTTAATGACTCCGTAAACGCGCCTCTCTGTTCTGGCCCTTCTTCGGTGTCTGCAGCGCTGGCAGTGAGTCCTGCTTTCCAAGGCCTTCTTATCTTATCTCCTGATAGCCTCCCCTGGGTGGTGTCTGTTCCTTCAATACCGAACTATTACGCATCAAAAGGGGGGAGGCTTATCTATGTAAATGCAGGGCAGCCCTAGAGGAGCCGATCAACAACACTCCCCCCACCCACCATCACCACCACAACCAAACCACCACAGCCAGGCGTGGAGCGCCAACACCTGCGTACAGTTGCAGGCCTGATTCATTCACCGTCATGGGTCATCTGCCAAACAGGGTTTCACAAGCTCCTTGTTAAACATTAGCTTGGTGTCTCCAGGAAGCCTCAGCGCAGGATCCCTGCATAATAGCGGACTGTAAACGGCTTCATAGCCTTACATCACGGCCTGGTTTCACGGCCGTCTCAGGCGCTAGATTGGATCAGGGGGACAGGAGCCATATGAAAGCCTCCGAGTGTCCGTGAACTCAGGTGGAAATGCGGTTTGTGAGGAGCGATGCAATACGAAATGACTGCAGTTAAACCAGGAGAGGCCGTACATCTGCAGTGTCTTCGTCTCTCCCCGCCCCCCACCCCGCACTTCGGTGACATTAAGAGGATGCATTTGTTTCCAGAGACAATGCATTTCAAAGGTAAACCACATCAACATGTAAATGCACAACAGTACACACACACACATAGGTAGTAGTAGTAGTAGAAGGGCTGCATGATATGTACAGAGATTATATTGGTACATACTGTGATTCGCTCCATGCTTCGTGGTATATTAAAAGACATCCTACATTTTTCTTGCATTTTATTTGATCCCCAGCTGCACTTAAGTCAACTTTTGCATTATGTACCAAATAATTTTTTTCTGTTCTAATCTCTCTGCCCATTTTTGTTACTGTGCCTTTATACAAAACTGACCTCTGATCTGACCGGCCCTGGACTGGGCCTCCTTCAGAAAGCTGCCCAGCCTACAACACTTCTTATAACTTCCCTGTTCATGGGCAGGGCACTTCTGTTGACTCAATATAAGAATGTTAATGACATCGCAAATACAATAAATGTGGCTTTACACTTGTTTAATTTCACAAAAATGAGTTTTCAAAGACACAGTTGCTTTATGAGTGTTTTGGCACATCAGTAAAATGTTTCGTTAAAAGAATCGAGTTACACCATATAGAAAAACATATCGGGACGCCTGACCAATACACCAACAGGGACTTCAACGACATTCAAATCCATTCATTTAAATGTGGAGTTGGTCCCCATTTGCAGACACTGATTTCGGATAAAAAGTTCTAGATAACAATCTCCGTTTCAGTTCATCCCAAAGGTGCTGGATGGGGTTGAGGTCAGGACTCTGTGTGGGACATTCAAGTTCTTCCACACTGAACTCTTCCAGCCAAATCCCAACACTGCTAGGTACTTTTGAGGTACCCTGGTTCCATGTTCCTGGCAGGTGAATAGGTAAAACAGAGAGTATGTGGTGTGTTCACGTATGACGATTGATCACTTTCACTTCAACTTTTTTTATGACAGAATGGTGACTTCATTAAGACTGTCCTTCACTGGATATAAGCGGTCTAGACCCTGGAAAATGTCCCAATACATTTGTCCACATAGTGTACATGGATACTTTGATTCATGAAGACGCTCAGAAAGACTCGTCTGGAACTGTGACAGATCCGGACCTTTACAGGACCCTGTAAAGCACTGAAACTACTGCCTTTCCATCATAAGTAACACAAAGGTCAAGTCATATTAACAAAGCATATATCACACAGGCTTGACGTGTACAGCCTGCTGTTCTTCACTGATGTGTAACATCAGCCCTAAGATCGGCTCATGAGCCATTCCTGACCCAAAATGCACGGCACACATTACAGTTTTCATGACATCTTGGTGGAGGTGCACGCTGATACAATGATAAAGTGCCTCATTTGAGAAAGCAATAAGCTCTCCACTTTCAAGCAGCATTCTACGCTCTGATTCGATCAATTTCAAACAATATACAACCTGGCAATATTTTCACAATCTCTCGAAAAGCCTCAGGCCTCGCGTACTGCTTGATGTATTGCGAACAATATCATAACTTAGGGCCAGAATGATGCGCTCACTCCGTTCCCATCACACGTTGTCATTTGAATGAACAGCAGATGTACCCAAAAAGCCCACTTATACTATTATCGAAGACCATATTTACAGGGTTTCAACAACCATTACAGAGTACAGGTGGTCCTGACAACAAGGGAGGATGGGGGAGGGAAGGGAAACAGACAGAAATCAGTGAGGATCCATGTTGATATTGATGTCTTTCTCTTTCTGTTTTTTGACGGCGCCCTCTTTTGAAAAGAGGTGCACCCTCAGGCACTCAAAAAAGCCGAGCAGAAGGAGCAGTGAGAAGGAATCAGAGCCCCCGAGCTGTTTACCACAAAACACACTTTAATGTGTCTAACCCACCCCCCACACGCATGAACACACACCGCCATCACCTGGCTTAACACTGGGTGTGGCCTCCACACAAAGGCGGTTAATGCAGGGCAGAAACCTGAGAGGGCCCTGCGCTGGATAAGTGTTTAGAGGGGATGGGGACCCCTCCAGCGAGGCCTTCCGAGGTGAGAATAAGGTGCTAAACTCAAGCTCCAGAACAGAACACACACTGTTCTCATTTCTGAACAAGAGGCCACCATGATTTATGATTGGTTGACCCGGAGACCACATGAGGGTTTCAAGGATTAAAGTTCAAATGGAAAAACCAGCACGGTCCCCAAAAAAGCAGACCTGGTCCTCGTTTTATTCCAGGTTAACACAAACTGTCAGGAAAAGAGACTCCCGGGACCTTTACAAACGCCACCTCCAGCTATTGCTCTCTGCTTTCACTGAGAGTCCGTGTCTGTTATCAGTGGTGTAATCTGATGTGGACAGATCCAGCCCCAAAGGCCTCGTGTGTGTTTGTGTGTGCTCGTTTTTACACCTTTTCAGAACAAACCTGCAACGTGGGGACCGAGAGTAAGGTCCTAATAGTGCTTTCTCCAAAAGCAACAAGTTGCATTTAAGAAACATTTTATTCTGGTTATCGAGGTTACAGTTGTTTGTAGCTTTTAGATAAGGTTTGGAACATTCTCATCTTTCATTCAGTCTTGTTACTTCAAATGACAAAACCTCATATCTCCTGAGAAGTAACATCACAAGATAAGCGTGAACATTCCTTAATGTCCAGCAATGTAGTGAGACTTCACTGCATGCAAGTAATTGCCGATTCATTTTTTTTGTGAATAACATTTTATTGTTCAATAAAAGGAATGTGACAGTGGTAGATACAATGCCGGAACACAAGTGAACTCTCATTGCCCCGCCCACCAAAAAAGCAACATAAAATGGCATACGTAAAAAGAATGGAAAAAACCCATCGGCCCCTTTACGATGATCATAAAAGTTTACACACGACATAAAGGGCAGATGCCGTTTTTACATGGTGTATCACTGAAAAAAATCCAATCTTGTTACAGGGATGTAAAATGACATTAAACATTTTCCCCCCCTTTATTTCTTTTAAAGGTGATTTTAAAAAGATGGTACCAAATTTTAAAAGACGGTATCAAAAAGATGATACCAAATGTTCTTTTAAAGGTGCTTTTAAAAAGGTGGAACCAAAGTAATCAGGTAAGTATTCCAATAATCGTGCCTGCAGAACTCGCATGTCCTCGCGCTGAATGTAAACAAGTGTGTGCATGTGGAGCATGTCGGTGTCTTAGCTGCTGAGGGTGAGCAGAGGTGGAGCATTGAGTTGGTGTGTGTGTGTGTGGGGGGGGGGGTTCTGGCCTGGCCTGGCCTGCTGTGGTTCATTTCTCCGCCGCCCTGTGACCTCTGTTAATCAGGGGCCCCTGCGAGGCCAGGTGCAGAGCAGAGCCCGGCCGGGCACACAGGCGCACTGATTGGCTTTAGTGAGAGATAAGAGAGCCGAGTCAGCCAGAACCACTCACTCACTCACAGATAAAAACACACAGCTTCATTTCAATCAGAGCAATGAGCAAGGGGGGTGGGGTGGGGGGGTGGGTTGTCTGCCAAACCAAAACCACCACAGGGGACTTTTCATCAGAGTTATATTCCTTTTATGTGCTCCTGATATGGTAACACTTTGAAATTAAGTAGGTCCAATTAAATCTAGGGACCCCCACACACACACACACACGAACAGGACAGTAACTTTTGCTGAAACCAGCATGGAGGACTTTGTTCTTGAATGCTTACAATCATACAATAATTTAATCCCCCCTCTATGAACACTGCCCTCTACTGGTTAGTGAAAGGTATTTGGGCAGTGTGTGAGGGGGGGTAGTCTGGCTTTCTTGAGGGAGCTTTTACTTTCCGAACTGTACAAACATCCTGAAACTATGCAAAGCCTTAACACACCTCTCATTCCATTTAAAAAGTTGAGCGGGGGAGAGAGATAGAGAGCGGCTCGTTAAAATTTTGCGCAGGAATGCCTTTGGCCTAGAAAAATACCGGAGAGCTTTCTTCCATCTGAAAAACAGGAAGCCGGGCATTCATGCTGCTACCTTAAACAAAGAATTCGTTAGAGGAAAAATGTTGATTAGGTGCCTGACAATGTCGATGTTTCTCTCCTCAGATCCTTCATTCACATTCCTCTGTTTAACATCTGAGAGGTATAAAAAAACTAATTAAAACTGATTATAATATCTGGGCTTGAATGTGATTTTTTTGTTGTTGTTGTTTATTTCCTCTTTTTACTAAGCGCGAAATGATGGACGAATGAACAAAAAACAAACAAACAAAGGTTTGGGAGATGGCAGCTCAAATAATATATAATTTCTGCACCAAAAAAAGTATTTTTCTTAAAAATCAGGATGTAACTGGGTTACTGAAACCACCCATTGCTGCACTTTGCCAGAAAAACCAGGAAGAGCACTAGTCTCCAGGCAACAGGCGAGGGTTTTGATGTCCAAATGTTTGTGCACTAAATGTCTCTTTAATTCAATTCTGTAATGCAGTGTTTGAAGATATGGATCTCTGCTGCCTTTGATGGTCATCCTGGTACTCAGAGGCATGTCGCTGGAACAATCCCACACTGCAGCCCTGTTATAAATAAAGCCTACCTACACCGCCGCCGCCGCCGTTACTGCACCGCCGTACCGGGAGGTGGAAAGAAAAATCTGCCAGTCAGGAATGGGACCAGTCACATTGTTCAGCATAAACGCAGTTCTGATGGCCACGTCTGATTCACAGCAGGGAGATAAGTGGAGGGAAGAACGTCGGCAGGCAGGAGGATCAAGCTAAAACTCTCAGACTGCACTTAAAGTGGGTGGCCTGCTACAAATGATTAGAAACTGTATACCCTGAAAAAAGGGCATTGAATTTCCTCAGCTCAAACCTTTGGCACGAATAAACCGTCCTACGGAGAAACGCTGGTTGCTAAAAGGAGGTAAAATGAAAGAAAAATCTGTGTTTGTGTGCCGTATTACATTCATGTATGCATTTTAATTAAGCGATCTTTTTCAGTTTACATGATCTATGCACTCACAGCTCATCTGCATGTCTAAAGCCTTTTTTTTTAAGAAATGCAACATATAGTCAACAATTTATACACGACTGTATACAGCAGTAGCAAAATTTTTCCTTAAATATTTATCATTAATGTTTTTCTTAATAAAACATGTACACTGCATCACACAGATTCAGCGAAAGTCGGCTCCTAGTTCTGCATTCAGAGTCGGGCGAAGGGACTCTATAGCGAAACACACTTTGGCATCTCTGGTCCTTTAAATGAGATTAAGACCAGATGCTGGGGCAGATTACATTAGAGGAGAGGGGGATATGAAACATGGCGCAAAAAAAGCACGTCGCTTAAAAAGTGTCTTCATTGAGTGAACGGCATGCAACGATGCTTATATGTAGCGTTAGTTTCTACAACGGGATGTCGTAGTACTACACATGATTAATGCACGACTTGAATGTCGACTGCTGATATACTTGCTGCAACGAATTCGAAACAAAGTCAAAAAAATAAAAACACTTTTCTTTTTACACACTTGGTAAAAAAAAAAAAGCCTGAACATTTTAATAGCAGAGGGAGGCTCTAATCAATGCAGGAAGAAGCATTCTCCGGTGTAAATGAATGCCCGAGGCATGTTAATAGTCTTCTAAAGACACTGCTAAGAGTACACGATGGAGGAATCAATTACACGTAATGACCAGAATCTTTAGTACAAATCAATAGCGAGCTGGGATGAGGGGCTCGGCCTGGTGCCGCGCCGAGCGTTTACCGGCTGTTTCAGAGGCCTGCCTCCGTCCCCTTTTGTATGTGTGAGTAAACAGCGGTTGAGGATGAGCAGAGCCCGAGATCAAGCTCCTCGGCCCGTTTGATATCATGAAGAGACGTCTGAGGAGGAAGCGCCGAGGAAGGTAATTGCGGCTGGGCGGCTAATGGCAGGGAGCGCCGCTATTCAGGACACCTTTAGTGCTGGACGCTCGATTACACAGGTGGTCATAGCTGTTATTTTGCTCCTCTCTTAGCGCTTCTCTCCTAGTCCCCCCCCAGTCCTAATGGGGCTGGCAGAAAATGTGTCAGAACAAAGATTTTTATCGAAAGGCAATTGTCAGCGCCTGCCCCTAAACGCGCAAATTTTCACATTTAACACCAGCGCTTAATGCACACGCCAAGAATACAGACAGAGTCTGATTTCGGCTTTTTCTTTCTTTCTTCTCAACACCCCCCCCCACACACACACACACCCGTGCACTTTATTCGGCGGCCTGTTTTGTTCCACCGCGCGATGAAAAAGTCTGCAATTTTGGAAGCATAAAAAAGAAAAGATGACCAACTAACAGACCCAACCTGCAATTCGTCCAGGCTCGCGGCGTCCACACTCGCCGGCAGGAGTTAAGGGAGTTTCAGTCTCTCTCTATCTCTCTCTATCTGTCTGTCTCTCTGTCTCTGTCTCTCGTTCTCTCTCTAACCCTCTCTTTCTGAATCTCTCGTTCTCTCTATCCCTCTCTCTCTATCCTTCTCTCTGTCACTCTCTCTATTTCTCTTTCTGTCTCTCTCTCTCTCTATCCCTCTCTCTGTCTCTCTCTCTATCTCTCTCTCTCTCTCTCCCA
>JBBKCR010000036.1:3751532-3763896 GCA_037577295.1 Ladigesia roloffi | reverse complement strand
ACAAAAAAATTCATTAAAAATCGTACCATGACAAATCTTGAAATTTTTTTTTACATTCTGTCTCTCACAGTTGAAGTACCTATGATGAAAATTACTGACCTCTGCCATCATTTTAAGTGGGAGAACTTGCACAAATGGTGGCTGACTAAATACTTTTTTTCCCCACTGTATATTCAGAGATATTATACAATGTGATGTGATGTGATTAGCTAACAAAGCTGTAATGGCCAGTCTTTAAATCTCTCTATAATAAGCATAGGACAGGTTTACCTTGTATGCTATTTCTGTTGCCTCCCTGAGTGTCTTGTCCTTGTGAACCTCCAGCTTGTTTTCCATCATCGTCATCTTAAAAGGATGCATGCAGAAAAGCTTGATCTAAAAGACAGTGAAAGTTAGATCAGAGCAGGCCCATGGAGAAACTGTGGATGAGGTAACTGCACAGGTTTAAGAAGACACCTTGCACGTGTTGCGCTCAATCTCTCTCTGCCTCTTCTCCTGCTCCTCTGACTCTTTCTCTCGCTGGACGAGGCGCTTTATGTGCTCTGGGAAATCTTCCACATCAAGGTATTCTGCACACACAAGTTTAAAGAATGTTGATTATAAAATAATTATTAATTCCTGTCAATATAAGACAGTTAAACACAAAAGCTATTCGAATTAAACAATTTCCTTTAGGATAAATAAAGTTTTCTGATTCTGATTCTGAAAAACAAAAAAAGGATTTTATATTATGCTTGTGATGGGTCTCTTACTTGCATTCCTTGAGGGATCTTTCAATCTGTATATGAGCATATACGCATTTGTGGAGCTGTTGAAACATAAAATACAATTAGTTTCATGCACACAGTGGGTGTTCTAGTCAAAATGTTATTAGTGATGCAAAGCTGTTCGTTCTTAGACGATTTTGGCATCTAAAGACCACAAGTGTAAGAAAAAGGGGCAGCCATCAATGGGGCTTTGTTCACATTCAAAGAAAGAGCCTGTTGTCTCCATCTTAGAGAGACGTCATTTAGTTGTTTGATGAATAAAGTTCATGGTGATTACGCCTATTTAATACACGGCCCTGCACACACTCATCCCTTAAACGGCAAAAGCCAGAGGCGGCAGCATAAAGGAGCAAGTGAGATGGAAGGGTCCACAAACCTAGCAAAGGCACTGGAGTAATAGCCTCTGCTCCCTGAGGACCCGCCATATGTCTTTCGGATGTCGTCCTGCGTGATCTACAAATCATAACATCAAAGATTTTAGCCTCATTATTTCTTTCAGCATTCCAGTAATACAAATGACATAAGGAACCTCTGGGAGAAGCTATTCGAATTGTTTAATACGTGAGATTAGAGTGTTGTAAGCGGACAGACCTTGTTCACATGCTGGTCATTGAAGCTGTACCATTGTCCGTCGCTGAAAGACTTGATGCAGGCGTAGTAATGTCCACCTGCAGCACTCCCAGAATGAACCATTACCGAGAAGAGTTCAAAAGTCAGAGAGCTCTGCAGAAAACAAAGGCAAGAACTCAAGTATATATCAGCAATTCAGTGAAACTTAAGCACAAGAGTAGAACTTTAACCAGACCTAAAAATTTAAACAGACCCAGAGAACAGCCTGAACATGCTGCTCGAGTTCAATCCAACCAACAAAATCCAACTTGGAATCCAAACCCAAGCATACAAAACTGAGTCCAAAAGGCCTGACAGAGGTACTTTTTTAGGCAAACGATAATGTTGTTCATGATTGACGACTTGGAGACTTATTTCGGCATTTCATGCCAAATCCAAATAGCCTTTTTAAAAGCAGCAACATATATTAGCTAGCCTGATACATTTGTTGGTTGCTCCAATAAAAAGCTAAGCCTCTCCAATCTGTTCAAACAAAGCTCCAATTAAAGTATATTTAAATATTGCAACTTATCCTGCTTTAGCCTTTGTAAGGCATGACAGTAATGTATAATTGTTTTATAGCCTAATTTTGCATCCATTAAAAAAGTGATAAAATTCTCACAAACCCAAAATTGCCTTTACAATGTGTGTGTAAAGGGTTATCAAAAAGCTAAGCTTCTACATGACCAAATTCAAACAAGCAATTTCGATTATTCTAATTATACAGACAACCTCTAGCAAGACAACCGCTGCTTAAAACCTAAAGTGGGTACAAGAGGGTAAAAATCCATTAAGGATGGCAGATGGCTTTATAAAAATTGCCTCCAAAGTCCAAGAATTTTTTTATGAATGGCATTTAAACCAGGCATGTTGCAGGAAGTCAGGTCCCAGTGGGTTTGAATAAAATGCTTAGGGCAGCCTTAGTTCAGCAAGCATGAGTTGGGGCAAGAGTGGGAGTACCTTTGGCTTCAGGACCCTCTCGTTGGTGCTGGTGCTGGTGCTGTCCAGGCAGATGCCTTCATCGACACCATCGTCCGTGGAGAAGTCATTGCTCATCTGGTCGCTGTGGCAACTGCCCTCATTCTCTGCCCCACTGTCGGTACAGCTTTCAGTCTGAGGAGACTTCTGCAGTGCGTGGTTTGTGTGGTAAATCAAAACTCAGATAAGAGACACTCATCAGTCTCAATAATGCATAATTAATGCCCTTATTCAAGAGCAAACTGAGATGACTAACCAAGCGCGCAGTTTAAGCAGAATCCTTAAACATGCCTGTCTACAGCAATCAAGCAGATATTAAAACTTCTACCTCATCCTCCAGGTCAATGAAGGGACTCATGTCGAGCTCCTCAGGGAAGGTCATGCGGTCATTGAGTTTTATGCGGTGCATAGTGGTGTAGTCAAAGTCGAATCTCTTCAGCTGCAGGGTCAGCAAATAGGGAAAGTGCAGGAATCTCAGGCCCTGTAGCACAAGACAGAAACAATAAATAAATAAATAAACAAACAAAAAATGGCAACAAATAGAGCAGACAGAGGATCTTACACAGCAGCTTACCTTGCGGGCATCACATTTCTTCTTGCAGCGCTCACAAAAGTACTGGTTGGGCCCATCCAGTGTCTCAGGCTGGATAAATGCCTGCAATGCCTCCTCCTGTTAGATACAGCAGATAGAAACAGCCGAACATCCCTTATTGAAACTAAGGTGCTTTTTTGCATATTGAAAAAACACATAAATTAAAATACAAATTTTTGGCCTAAAACTTATCTAAATGCTAAAGAAAATAAGAAATGGTGTTTAAAAACAGACTGTATATTTTTATTTTACGTGGGTAAAAAAAATATCTTGGGTTTAGCTTTTGGCTGAAACGATTTCTGTCTCAATAATGAAAATGATTCAACTGAACATATTGTAAAAGATCAAATACAGAGTATACAAATACAGAGTATAATTATAGTAATTATAATTATAGTAATAAATCAGATTTTTTTTTTGTGTAATGTTTTATATGCATGACTAATGTTTTTTTTTGTGACAATAAACATGTTCATTCATGATGCAGTCAATCATTTACTAGTAACTGAATCACAGTGAGGTCAGAGATTTACAGCCCTGTCGTACTGAACGTACCACACTCCCAAAAGCCTGGCTGGCTCCAAAGGGCCGGATGACCAGAGGGATGTCCAAGTATGTGTCGATCCGCCAGCTCTCATAGCCGCACTCCAGACAGCGCACGTAGTCCTTCAGCTTGCCTTGGTACAGCTGGTTTATAAGGTCAGCCTGACAAGACACAGCACAGAAGCATTCAGAACCTAAACATTCACCCGATGCTCTGCTTGGATTACGAACAGGAAATTTCAGACTTGCAGCCACACACCCTCGATGAAAAATTAAGCCCTAAAGTTGAGTGTAAATTCACTAATAATACTTCTCCTACTCAATAAAAACCCAAAGCCCAATCTCTCACCAACAAACAACAAAACATTT
This sequence comes from Ladigesia roloffi, assembly GCA_037577295.1. NCBI lineage: Eukaryota > Metazoa > Chordata > Actinopteri > Characiformes > Alestidae > Ladigesia > Ladigesia roloffi. The sequence goes on along the minus strand of JBBKCR010000036.1, from coordinate 3,760,038 downwards.
CCTCACTCCAATGCACAGCCTAAACAGCAATAAAGGACAGGGGTTCCTTTTCTAAATCATAAGCCAAGAACCAAAGGAAATGTTGGTTTCTTTGCTGTGAGGTCATAATAAAAACAATGCATTTACATATATCCACCCACGACCATCAGAGCAGAGATCATTCACATATTGTTAAAGCTACTACAGCAAAAATGTATGTACATTTATGAAAAGACACAAGACAAAGAGATGTTGGATATGGGCAGTGTAAAACTGCATTATTTTTGGTAGCCACACAAACTTAATTAATGCACCATAAATGTAAACGGCAATAAAAAAATAGGTCTCAGAATTCAAGGCTTGAAATGGTGGGAACATCCCTTTAAACAAAAGCTGTGAAATGTCTTTAAATGTACAAGTTTCAAACACTTCTGACCCATCGAGCCCCACGTGAGGACAGACGCTGCCAGTGTTTACACACACACTGTTCACAGAAAGTGCCAACCCTGGGACTTTCCTAGCCACACTGGACCCTTTGTTCTTGTGGGGGGTGGGGGGTGGGGGTGTTCCATTGGCTGTGGATTAGTGTCACGTCAGAAGGTGCAATGGGCTGTACCTGTTCTGTCTGTTTCCACTTCTGCTCCAAGGCATCAAACATGACCCGACACAGTTCCTGGACATCATGCTGCTGCCACGCTATAGAACAAACACAAGCTCAACATCACATACTAATTTAAGTCAAAGCTGCATCATTTCACAGTAATTCAAGGGAGGAATTTAAACCCCACTGTCATGGCCACTGCTTCCATACTATCATGACAAAAACAGACACAAGAGGAGCCATTCGACTTCTAAAATGGTACGGCTTTATGGCATTACCTGAATGGACGGATACAGCACCTCAGGGTGTCATGTCACATATTCAGTCATATTTCATATCTGTCTTTATTATTTATTTTTACAACATGCATGCTGCCACTGTACTTGCTGCTATGGAAGTCCTTACACTGATTACACTGCTGTGCTCATATGGCACAATGCACTTTAACATCTCACTTGCCTTTTCCACATATCGTCGCTGTCGGGCAGAAACCTCATACGTTCCATACAGCTATTCTAAAAAGATGTATTTTCTAAATGAATGAATACTTTGTCATCAAAATTGATTTAACCATTTTCAACATTTTATAACTTTTTATGGACCAACTTGGAGACTGAATAATAGTATGGATTTATGGGGGGAAAAAACCCAAAGCAAAACAAAACATTAACAATTTACGAGGTTTGCACTTTAATGACAATATGTAAATCTGCCAGATTGTGGCTACACTTTTAACTTAAAAAACTTCAGAGACGCTAATTTTGCTTTCATATTTTATCTTTAACTAGTGTTCCTTGTTTAAATTGTTTTACTTTATACTTCAGATTTTATTTACAATGACACTTTTTATAAAGTTTGCAGAGACATAAAATGCTGTCCAGGATTCATTTCACTGCATGTTGTTGTTCTTTAATTTTGCATTTGACAAAGAATCTTAAAATTTTTTAATTCTGAGGCAACCGGACAGTATCGGCAGTAATGTAGCTTCAATTTCTCTTTTAGGGATGTAAACCCAACAAATTAAAAGTGGAGAGTAGCTTCACCTTCACTGCTGTCCCACCCAAAGCTACGAGTCACATCTGTGGTCTCAATGGCACGCTTCTTGCTGGTCTGGAGTAGCACAAAGAGCCTCTGCAGCTGGTAAGGAATACTGGTGACCGGATCTTCCTCTGACTCCTCAAACTCCCAGCTGAACGTGAAAAGAGGATGATTTTATCTCCAATTTCCTGTTTTCGCTCTCCATTTTATAAAAGGCCGTGTGGAAAAAAAGATGTTCTCTTACTTGTAGAGTGCGTTTCTAAACTCTGGAGTCATGAACAGGGTCTGCAGTAAACTGTTCAGGTAACAGGTCATGGCCTGATTGACCAAACCCACATATCCTAGAGAGGAAGGAGAACAAGTCAGAAATTCCCTTAAAGAGAGACTGAATGACAGATTAACCACAAATATTCCGCCCAAAAAATGCATTCCTAGCACTAGTGATGTGACTTTTTGGCAAAAACACAATTTGAAAATCGTTCGAAAATCCGAAAATCTTTCGAAAATCAACCCATGATGACAGAGAAAGAAACCGAACTCCAAATCACAATACAGTAAATGAACAAGAGCAATGCACCTAATAAACTCTCAATTCTAAAAATGCACCACTAACCACATTTAGAACTGCTGAGCCAATAAAGCTAAATCCGGTGAAACGGCCTGAAGTCACTCCTGCGGGCGCTTTGCTCTCGGGTGCCTGGTACTGGTTGATCTGTGGTATGCCAGCTTCATATGACACAGTTGGCACTGAACTGCATTGCCATTTAACGTAAACGAGTCCCTAGCCTCAGGTCTCGGCATTATTTCTGCCGCACGGTAAAACTCAGTTTTCCTCTTCTGGAGTAGCCTATGGGGGAGCTTCAGTGGTAGCGCCACCCTCAGGCTGAATTAATGCATTACGTGATGTATTGTTGAAGAAATGTCCTAATTTCTGTTATTTTCAGAGTCCCTTAAGTGAGATAACGATATTCGAAATAACTATTCGATATTCAAACGTATATCGAATATTCGAGTCTCATCCCTACCTAGCACCTGTTGCTAAGATGGACAGGCTTTAGAGAAAATTAACAAAATTTTTATACAATTAATTTATATTCTAAATTAACTGCCCCCAACACTTGTCCAAGCTTGCTGTAGCTAGGGACAAAAAAGTGTGTGGGATAGAACAACACAATGTCTCAGGGAAGCTACCTGTCTCGGACTTGTTGAGTATGGAGGAGTAGGAGTAGCTGGGGCTGCTGTAGTCACTGCTGCAGCCCACAGTACCGTCCCGGGGCAAGGGCCCGATGAAGCGGTCCTGAGAGCTGTCATCCAATCCACTGCTGTCTGCTGTGCCTGACTCATCCTGTTCATAGACAGCAATTATAAACAAAAATTATAACAAAAAACAAGTCATTTTGCTTTAAACTACACCTAATACTCTCAGAATGATTGTTAATCATATATTTGAAACATCAATTGATTTATTTTCCTAATGAAAAGCCCTGGGGTCAGTAAGTCCCTGGAACAAACTTATTGACCCCAGTACTAGATGCACATTCATATTAGAAGTTGAAGTTTATTATCGTAAGTACAAAGTACAGTGTACGGAGCACAATGAAAGGCTTACTTTAATACCCTCTTCACAGACAGAAAGTAAGACGTAAGAGGCATAAAGGCATAAAAGACAAAGCAACGCAGCAACAATATCTAATTACACTGCACTGACACTTTACATTTATGAAAATGAGGCAGTAAAGTGTAACGTCTTGCGTGCTACATTATTTCTCATAGAATGAAGAACAGATTTTCTGGCACAAAGGGAGAACCTCAGTAAGTGTACGGGACAGTCTCTCCTGATCAGGCCACTCACAGAAGCTATCTGAGGCTGCTCCCCATCTTTGTCTGTGAGTTGCAGAAAGTTCCTCTTCCCCGGCTCAAACCCAGACTCCACCAGAGACATCTCACTGGCCTGGTCCAGAGGAGCCTGTGGAGACACCAAAAATTAAATAAAAGGATGTTTTTACAAATGGAAAGCACAAATATTTAATTAATATGGGTGAAGTAAAATACAAATACTGTATTTGGAAAGGCACAAATAACGTGTTTTTTCACGAATACTGTATTCGGACAAATACTTAAAAAAAAATATTTGTATTTGGTGAATGGGTTTAAATGCAGAGGAGGAATGTCATGTGTGCAGTGGTGTGTTCACGTGTGACCGATTGATCACTTTCACTTTTAGATACTCCGCCTCCCCCGCACCCTCCCCCTCCCCCTCACACGCTCAAGTTACAAATACGAATAATTTTCCCTTTTAACAAATACAAATACAAATACAAATACAGATACAAATAGCGGCCGCTCTGCACACCCCTAATATGTATGTATAATGACAAAGACTCAGTCTGGTGAACTCTTTCTTGACTTGATCTTGAAATATCTGTGATATTAAGCCACATTTTACCTTTCCTGAGTGCTCTCCGGTATGAGGTTAACCGTAGGAGAGTTGGTGACTGTTCATCATCGAGATTCACAAGATCATTTGAATCTGACTGAACCAAGAATCAATAAATAGTCTTCAGCATTTTTGGAGACCATTTTTTAACTTTGAGAGGAATTCTAAATCACAGACCTGTCAGCTCAGTTTCAGGAGGTCACTTATTAAATATTTAAGGATTTGTACTCCAATCTCCCATTGTGTATTTATAGATCGTTTATGCAGAGATTAGGCTACTCCTTCTCTGCCAAAATCCACAAAACAAACCCTGCGTGGTACACCATTATGCACAGGTGGAGCAGACAGACTAATCAGGAATTAATATAAATATTTTTAGGCAAGGTCTGAAAAGCATTTCCAGGCTTTCAATATTCATTGGCATTTAGGAGAAAGGACTCATTCTCAAGAATCGTCCGTATAAATGGAAATTTAGCCACTATTATGAGCCTCCTAGAAGGTACATGTTAGAATTAGAACCTGATGGTGATAAACCAATTTAGAATTTTTGCTTTATTTTTCTCCGTCATGTTTTTTTAGTGACAGAAGCAAGCAATGGTCCACTCGTCCACTGCAGGAAACAGGTCTGAGGCTCAGAGCTACCAGTTTTATTGGCGTCATCTCCAGAGACTCACAGCAGCATGCTCAGACGAGTATAATTCTTAACAATCAGAGTCATCTACATTGTCATGACTCAATATGGGCCCGTTATAATGCACTTTACATTTTGTGTCTGATTACACAAAGTGCGACACCACATATGATTTCTAAGGCAACTCAGCAGTTTCAGCTTTAATGGATTTGTGAAAGGTTTATTGTTTTGTGCTGTGGAGCACAGTTCCATGAATGCCTAAAAAGAACAAGCTAGGAATTATTTAACATTTTTAACAGTAACAATCCCTGTCCTTTGTTTCCTGACAAATTTTTTTGGACTATGGACATAAAAGTTCAGGCCTGGAACCAAAATACACTTCTTAAATATCCTGCAGCCGCTTTGAAAGTAGTGTGCGGTTGGGGGAGCACCAGTGGAGGAACTGTGCGTCAAGAGCCTGACTAAAGACATTTTATTTTAGGATAGTAAGGCACATGCACTCATGTGCTGCAACTTATTTAGTCATATAAGAGGCCCACTGGCGCAATGGCATAGCCTGGATCAAACCCCGGGCTTAATCCCGTGACCTACTCAGTGAGCTAACTCCAGCTCCAGCACCTGTGCTCTGGGTCAGCTGCAGGATTAGCACCCAGCCAGGTTCGCATAACACACCCTCGCCTCATGACCCAAAACAAAACTCAATTCACTCTCACAATATCTATAAAAGGAACAGCCTATATAGGAGGCACGATATAGAAAGTTACATGAGGGTTCATTAGACAAACAATTAATGCACAATAAAATACATGTGGTAGAATGCATCATTTGTTTTAGTGCTCTGAAAGTTTACAGCTATGGATAACTGAATGGTGAGGTTGTGTGTAGGTATACAGTTCTTGTATTGATGTCTACGTGGCTATAAAAAAAATTATACTGTCAGGTGGAGTCAAATGAGGACAAGTTCTTTAATGTGTAAACATGCTAGGCTAACAAAGCCCGACTCTCAAAAAGAATAGAGGTACGAAGAACTCACCGTTTCCCCCACGCTGCCCCATGCCAGTTCAAAGGTGCCATTCACATAGCCAGCCTTGTGAGCAACATCTTCAAAGAGCTTGGAGAGGGACGTGGAAGCCGGAAGGTTTAGGGTCAATCGCTCGTTGACTGTCTTGGCGTTGGTGGTGTCCTGGACTATACACAGCACTCTGGGCTCCTCAGCAGCGCTCTCTATCTGTGGCACATGGAACAGCACTTTCACTTTAATTGTCAACACGTAAAAGAAAGGGTTGCATGGCTTTGCGTGCTGCTAAACAGGCAGTTGACATTACTCATTATTAAGTCAAGATGGCTGACAGTCAGCCTTCGAGAAATTCCTTGGGTCCAAGCCATAACATGACAGGCGCACACGACATGAGGCAGGCAAAAGTGGAGCAGTGGTGCTTATGCAACACAGTATTGATATGACCTACTGTAGCCCTGTAGGCTCTTACAAGACACAGCTTACATTATAAGCCTGTGTGCAAGTTAGTACACCAAGGAATATGTAAGGAAGCTCAAAATCTCACCCATGTAAACTCAAAGTTGTAAGAGGGTGCACTGATCTCAGAAAATGACAAATGTAGGGTTTGGTGAGAAGCATGCACAGGAGAACATGCCTTTCAGGGAACTGGAGGAATGTCTGCTGAAGCCACAACCATTTGGAACCAACTGTTATGGAACATGGAAATCATGGCCCAAGTGTGTAAAAAGATTTGATCACAGAGCATAATGTCTGCTAGTTGACGACTAGTTGCTAGTTGAAAATCATAGACTGTTTACAAAGCTGGAGCCACTCTCTTTTCACACATTGTCTCCACTCGCTCAGAGCGCTCTTCTCTGCCAACCTGCTCATGTTACCACAAGCGTCAGGGCCTCAAAGCATGACGCAAATAACATTTTTCTTGGTCATTTGGGGACCGGCACCATGTTTTTGGGTGAGCACCTCAGAAATAACTTCTTTGGCATTTTAATCCCTCTTCAGTGAAAACTGTAATGCGTTCACAGTCATTGGCTGGTTTCAAAAGCTTAACTATGGCCTGAAAAGCATGCAGCACAGGTGCTTATACTCCTATCTTTCTTTTACACACACACATTAGTTTACAGTTAGTAACTGCTCACTTAATTAATGTGTCAGTGCAAATGCAGACACCGGGCTGTTAACACACACACACACACCTTCAAAACTCTCATGCCAGAGCTACCTGAGAGAACCTCTTCTTCATTTCCTCAAATATACTCTGCCTGCAACTCCAAAATATACCCTGATGACAAAGCACAGAAAACAAAACTCTGATCCACACATCTGATTCAGAAGGACACTGCTGACTGAAGAGAAAAAACCTTTGAGAAGACTAAACCTCTAAGTAGAGCCAGACTACCCACACTGTTTTAAGTTCTTCATGGATTCTACACACTGCACAAAACTGTGGATCTAACAGAGAGGGGAAAATATGCCAAAATGCTTCTCTAAAAGACCCACAGATGTCAACACATACAGGAGTATTATCAGCTTAAGGGGTATTTTTATCACAGATAATATCGCTGGGTGATGACATGAAGCAGGGGGGGCTGGGCTCTGCCATCGCTGAACCTGGCACAGACGAAATTCTCTAGGAAGTCAACAGCACAACTGCACAGATCACTCAACTGTGTGCAGACGTCACTCATTTTACATGCTGGGCTCTTCAATTTGAATAGAAGCAAATAAATAAATAAAAAGACTGGAAAATGCTGATCCAAAACTTACTAATGACTAAAGGGCTGGGAGAAGAGCTGGGTGTGCTGAAATACGCTGCTGAATAGATCTGATCCTTCGCAAATGTGGGTGTTAATGTTATGCAGCTGATTAAATTACTGTGATTGTGTCATTAATGTTATTATACATTGTTATTATTATATATTCTTTATAACCTACACAGCCAAACGATGTTTTGTGGTTGAGTCCCCTCTGTAATAAATGCGAGAAGAGGAAATGGTACAGTGGCCTTAAAATTACATGTCAAAGGGTCTGTAACATCATGGAAGCCAAACACTAAATGTGAACAAATGTGAAGGAAAAAAAAAGAAAAAAAAAGAAAATGTGGTTTAGTTAAAGACGCACCCATGAACGCAAACACTCGTTCCGCCGTCTCCTTACTCAGAATGGCTTGGTAAGAGCCGGGATATTTTTTTTTTTTTTTTTACTTTTTGGGCCCATAAAAACTAGGGATGAGACATGATTTTCGAACAGTGGGATATTCAATATATATTCGAATATCAAATAGTTTTTTCGAAAACAGTTCTCACTTAAGGAAAACAAGAAACAGAAATGACGACGTTTCTTCACCTATAATTCATGAAACACCTTAATTCAGGGTATCTGCAGTCTTAAGGAAGCTAAATTGAAGAATTTTTAAGACTTTCTTTAAGGTCACTTTGATCAAATTTAAGACCCTACATTCACAAAATGGCAAAACAGCGTGTGACCACCTTACAAATAGTTCTGAAACACTTATTGGAACTGAAAGCACTGAAAAATAACTGAAAGTGCCTGTATTTCACAACAAAGTTCTGTGAAGTGAATAAAGGGAATAAAATGAGATCATTCCAATCACATGTATGTATAACAGAATGTGTCTTAAAATGATAAATCAGGCCCAAAAATGAAACCTGACCCAAACCCGAGCCCCTTGTGTCCAAACCCAGCCTGGCCAGACACTTTAACTGCCATTTTTGGCCCGAGCCCGATTTAAACCTGACAATTTTTAAATATGGGCCGCTATAACACACATGTTCTCAACTGTGG
>JBBKCR010000036.1:3726396-3737716 GCA_037577295.1 Ladigesia roloffi | reverse complement strand
AAGGAGAATATAATTCAGGTTTCCACCTTTCCCAAAAGTGGCTCAACAGAGAATTGTGCTTCATTAGTTTTAAACTGGAGTTGTGAGGACAAGGTTGTTAAGATATTCTAGTTTTCCCCCAATCCTCCTGCAGCTGGATGGCCTAATGGTTAGGGCGTTTACCCTGCAATCAGAGGATTGGGGTTCAAATCCCACTGTTACAGCTGAGGAAGGTACCGAACCCTCACACTGCTCCCCTCCATACTGCCTCACGTATGGAAGCACTAAGTGAATGGGTCAAATGCAGAGAAAACAATTTCCTTCGGGATAAATAAAGTAAAAAAATCCCTTCAATCCAAACAGCTCTTCATTACAGATGCAGACTCATCATGGTTCAGAACACAGAACAACTGACTGTGAACCTTCGAGCATTAGCTATGCTGTGAATATAAACCCACATTCAGCCATTTAAGAAAACAGTGTTTCAGAAATCACCTCAGCAGTAGGAATGCTAATCTAGAATCAGTTTGAGAAAATGTTTGTCCAACATGAAGAAATCTTATCCATGATTTGCCCTCATGACTGCTACTGGAGGCTGTATCCATATGTGTATAGAGTTCACAGAGCATAGTAAGTTATACTGAAAATCAAATATGCATACCATATTTAGAATTAAATTCGAATGAACTAAAATTACTCCTCTGCCACAATTTACAAAAAAAAAAAACTAGTGTCAGGGACTGGTGGTGAAGTGATGAATGTGCTAGTCTTGTTGGTTGCATTATGAGGGTGTTAAACCAGCACCAGTTACATCAAATAAAACATACTGTTATTCTCCACAATGCATGGTCATTACATGTACCACCATACCTGCACTGCAATGTCTCAAAAAACTGGCAGAAAATTGTGTACATTGACAAGTGTGCTGAGCCTGGCCATTTTAAATTGAAACATTTAATATATTAAACATTTTACATTCAGACCAACCAACTGTGATTATTATTGTTTTTATTAGCAAGCAAGAGTCTGCGAGAGTTGCACCATTGTGCTAAGTGGGCTTTCTATTTTAAATCCCCTGCAACTGAAATCAACTGTGCCAAGCTAAAATCAGGAACCACTGCTAAGCTAGCAGATACATCCACGAAATTGCAAGCTGATCTGTAAATGAAAATTTACTTGTAATAAAATAGAAATGCCAAATATAGAAATATTTAAATTTTTACCACCATTAGATTAGCATTAGAAAAAGCCAAGACTGAGACCATAAAAATAGGCATGTTAAAACAACTGTTAGACATCTTAGCCATTACATATATTTATTAATGTTTGCTGACTGTGGAAAGAAGCCAACTTCATACGTGACTGGAAAAGGGGGAACAGTAACGAGTCAGTTGTGAGTAATGTTTGTACTTCACTTCCCCTCTATTACACATCTACTATTGCTTTCCTTATCCTTTTTCTGTCTCGAGGGCACTGCGTTTGTGTGAAATATTCGCCAGCCACACTCAGCTGCACATGCAACAGCAGCCAGCAAGAGGAGTCAGTGTGACCAGCTGCTTTTTGAATACTTTACAGCAGCAAATTGTACCGGTGTACTTTGATATGTTAAAAAAAATGCATGCAGGTCTGGATTATGATGGTTTAAATGTTCTTTATTATTAACAGGAAAGCACAAATGACTAATTCTACATTAAGATATCCCAAAGCCCTCATAAGAACTCTTCCCAAGATCTCTGGGCATACCGTGTGCTGCTCGTCTCTGATCTGCAAGTGTGCCAATGTCCTGAAGCTGTTTGCCCTGTTCTTCATCCAGAGCTTGGGTGAGTGCCTGGTACCATGTGGGATCACGGGTCTGGATATCTGTTGAGGAAAAAACAAATCAACAACAAAAACCCCTCCAAGTGAACTAAGCATCCTTAATAAGAAGCAAAAAATAAGCATTTCTTTACTTGGATGGATTTAAACCTTTCTACAAACAGCTCTTACTCTGTAGTATGGCTTTAAAGATCTGGTACTCGTCGACAGGGTTGTCCTCATCATCAACCAAGGTGGTATAGCCCTCAAGCGCAGTCTCTTCAGCATCGTCTTCCTCCCAGTCCTCATCGTCACCATCTTCTCCTGCTTGCTTGGCTAACATTTCTAGGTACTCTTGTCCTTCCTCATCAATGTCATCTTCGTCGCTTCCAAGCTCAGCTAGGAACAAATATAACGAAACATTCAGGAAGGCACTCACTCACTTTTTACTTCTATTAGCATGCTCTGATGTTCTGGATGACATTAGGTGGTTGTTCTGATACGTAACAAGAACATTTCAGATGTAGTTAAAATGTTCTTCCTTGGAAATATAAAATTGTTTTGATATTTATGTAATTTTAATAAAGGAAAAAGTCAGTATCTCGATTACCATTATCATCATCCTCTTCTCCATCCTCATCATCATCATCATCCTCGTTCTCATGCTCGGCCCTGCAGGCGTAGGCCCTCTTCAAGCCGCTAAACAGAAGGATGGCAGCAGGGAGAAGCTGGCCGGCGACTTGATTGATGGCCTGCGGCCTCTGCTCCAGATCCATTAGAGCACAGAGCCCTAACACGCACATCTTTCGGTCATGGAGCCTACAAAGACAAGCGCATAGGATTAAAGGCTGAAGCTGAGCGGGACGGTGTGATCCACTCTAGAGGAAAGCAGTCCGTGTCATACCCGAGGAAGCAGTCGATGTCTTTAAGCCACTGGGAGATGAAGTGGTTGGTTATTGGCTCAGTGTTGTTGGGGAAGCGCAGGTTCTCCAGGGTGTTGAGCAGCAGAGGAGGGCTGTAATAAAGGGCACCGATGGCCACCTGCAGGCACATGGTCCTCAACTCGCTGGTCTTCACCTCCCGCGTCAGACGTTCCAGTGCTGTGGTTACAAACAAGGGCACCACCTGCAGGAGCATTTGGCAATAACGGTGTTAATGTTGAGAAGAATTTTTAAGCAGTTTACCCCTTCAACTTTTCTCACTTGAATGACATCAGTTCCGTAGAGAACCTAAATAATAAAGATATCACCCTCCCACTCCCCAATTTTCTGGCCAAATTAGTTATTTCCCATTCTATTCAGTAGCCAGAGCTACTAATCATGCAATAAAACCCCCACTTACAGGGTGAAGGCTAGCACATGCTTCCTCTGAGTCATATGTAACCACCTCACCAGCCATTAACACATTGTCACTGGACAACATAATGTGATTGGAGGAGAATGCGAACTGCCAATTCTATTATGTCAGATAACAGATACTCTTACTGGGAAGAGAGGAAGAAGCCAAAACTCATAGATCTCCTGATGATCCAACATTATGCCACTCCAGAGCCACAAACAAATCTTAGGAGCATGAATTGAATACTAAGCCTGCAATTTAAGGTGTTAACATAATTCACCTGGTCAATGCCACGTCCTTTGCACTGGAGAATGATCACTTCCAACAGTTTTGCTGCGTGACACTCAGGGTCTTCTCCTGGGTCACCTGTCAAAACCTGAAAAGAGATAATACAAATTACAGCTTGCAATAAAACAAACATGCAGGTAGAAAAAGAACACCACTACAGTCCACCTAAACAGTTCTCTTACCTTTTTGCACATGCTGTAGATGATTTCAAGGTACTTGGTGTCAGACAGAAGTGTGTCTGTGTCGACTGTAACATAGTTGTGTAGGAGCGGCATCATGTCTGAAAGAAAAGTATTTTCAAAGGAAATGCAAAGAACATTTGCGAACAACTGAGGAACACGTAACTCTCACATTAGAAGACTTACTATATAGGTCCCTTTTCGGTAATTAGAATTTTTTTCCACACACACACGGTAGCATCTGAAACAAGCAAAATGAAGTTACCTGTGAAGTAATCAAAACCATCCTGCTGGAAGACTTCAAAGACCAGAGGGAGGAGCTGCCACATCTGTGGTGACACCTGTTGACACGTCAGACTGTGGGCAAGTGACAGGATCTCCTCATAGAACTCTGTAAAAAAAAACAAAAAAACAAACAAAAAAAAAACCCAGTGAGGCACCTGACCTGGATAAACACGGGACCATTTCAAAATGTCAGCTATGGCTGGAGCGTTTAACCGAACTGACAGGGCAATGCGTACCTAGGACATGCTGCTGAAGTACTGTACCAATCACCTGCAGACAAATTCCCTCCAACTGCTGCGTGATCTGAAATAAATCAGGAAAAGCAAATAAGCAGATATTCAGCCACTTGAGCACTGGCTAAATACAAAGATCCCTAGAAACATACATGAACGGCTGCCCTGAATTTCCTACACCATACTGGTGCAACAGCATCAATCTGGTATATTTATAGCTTTTAAAATGATCTCGTTAGAAAGCATTCAGGTGGTTGTGTGGTTGCTTGCGCTTGCACTGTAGTAGTAGTAATTTAATGCCAAATCAGCTACAGTGGTTTTGTCATGGCTAAAATGTATATTAGACAACTATTATTTGAAGTCAAAGACAAAGAACTAACAATCTAAATAAATTCCTTTAAAAAAAGGTTTGATAATTCCCAAACCTTATGTTATGGTACCATATAAAAAAATCTTCCAGACTGCTTGCTCCGTTTTACTGACCAGATATTTCTAGATCCTTCCTATGAGGCTATTTTAAAGAGGGCTAGAAAAACAGCATGCATTCCCAAGAGCTTGTGGGTGGCTAGAAGTACGTCAGCACAGATACAAGCCGAAGAGGATGGATAAAGTGGTGTAATCACGGCACTACACAACAGGGCTATGCAATTCACCACTGATATCACAGAATGGGACGAGAAGCTAAGTCAGTGCGTGGGCCCTTGGCTGCACTGACCTCTTTATGGTCCTCCACCACACTGAGGAGTGTGTCAATAGTGTTGAGTATGCCCATGGCTGTTACTGCCTTGTCATCGCCCCCTTCCTCATCAGGGCCAGTCTGGATCACCTGGTTGAAGGTCATCGCCTGGGAGAATGCAGATGAGCACTTAAGTTATAACGCACACAGCCCTGCATACTGAAATCCTCCTTCCGAGTGAATCATTCAAAACCTCCGTCAGGAGCCGTGACTAAGCTATCAGCTGGAGGGCCTTACCAGATGCTGGGTCATCTCCACGGCGATAGGGGTCACCTCCTCACTGTACTCGCAGATCATCTTCTGTATTACATTGGTGAGGTCGTCATTCTCCGTCTCACGCACGATGTGGAGAAGAGCCTGCATCACCGGCCGGATGAAGGGGGTGATGTACTCTTTGGCTGCAGGTTAAGGGGTTCAAAGAAACTATGTGAGAACAAGCTGCATTTACCAATTAACATGCTCCTCCTGCCACCACTTTTGAACAAAACACCCAATATGAAAACTTCACTTAGTTTAACTTACAATTTGTCTGTAACTACCAAGAGGAAAGGAATAAATATATAAGCTTGGCTAACTTCACTCTTCCTCTCAGGGAACGCAAGCTCCTGACTTCAAAAAGCTGTATTAATTATTTACAGCTCGACACGGTAACTCTGCTGCTCAGTCATAGATACCTGCGGCTCTGCCTCTTGGTGGCCTGCATTAAAAGGACAGCACTCAGCTTTAAGCTTTTCTCAAGCTTATATTGTCACTTTTTCGGAGTTTATACTGCCTTATAAATATTTATTGAATGTTTAAAGAAGTTGTCTATGTACAAATACATAAACCTGTTTACAACTACATTTTACCCATGGCAAAAAATGCTTTACATTCATGTATTTATAACGTAATGCAAAACATTTGCTGCATTTAGCGGACACCCTTACCCAGAGCGAAGTAAATCAGTGCTCAAGCGGTCCACAACTGTATCTAGCACCTTGTAAAGCATTCTATTTATTTTAAAGTGCAAAAATAGGTCATGAGACATTTACAAGGAAGCTGCTGTTCTGACGCAACACCTTACTTGATAAGGTTAAAGAGAAGGTACCAGAATGGAAGAGAGGTGGGTGGACCTCTACCTTTCTCTTGATTGCTGATGAGGACCTGCAGGGCGATGGCCGCCTCCACTTTGACGGGCATCTGGTTGTCATTGATGAGGCAGAGGCGGGTCAGCTCTAGCGCCGTCTGCAGATTCTGGTCACTCTTAAACTTCACCTCACAGAAGTAGTGCAGGACCCAACAGGCCTGGAGTCAATGGGGCAGGGCAGACATTCAAGAAATTCACTCTCTCATCTGGATTTCCATCCTCCCCTTTAAATATGACTTAGGATACTAAATATTTAAAGTAAAAACTGGCATAGGAGAAGCTTTTTAAAGAAAATTTACTTATTAATGCTGCAACTTACCCTTGCTCTCATATAACCAAGCTCACTGCGGAAGAGAGGGAAGACGTGGTTCTGGAGCATAAACTCCATCTGGTCTTTATAAATCTTTTTCTATACATAAAAGACAGAAGGTGTCGATACACGGGAGTTAGTGACATTCAGTTAAATAGATAGTAGTAATTAGAGTATCAGGTATGGAATAAAACTTGGATTTCTTCAAAACAGACCTTGAGTAGAATCTCAGCCAGAGAGCCAATCATGTGAAGGGCACCATCCTTCTTGCGGGGGTCAGAGGTGGGTTCAGTGAGGATCTGATAACAGAAGCCCATGGTCTTCTGCAACACCTGTAGAAGGAATAAAACAGTGAGCAAATCGAACAATAAAGGCCAACAAATCTTGTTCCTTTTGAGGCTTTTGTAGGAGAGTTTGGAGGCTGGCCAGTGGTAGAGAGTCACTAAGCCAGTACTATGATCTCCGGTGGCTCTGTGGCTGCTGGTGTGGTGTGAGCACCATCACACAGCCTGCAAAACACAGACCGGAAACGGCACTAAATGCAGACAGATACTACACACACCGCTGCCCAGCAGCCAGCAATATATACCAAATCAGGCAAACAGAAATCGAAATCTGCCTAATATCATAGAGATCTGCCACAACAGCAGGGAAGCCTGGACTCCAAGATCGCTGAAGCTGTGCTGCGGTATCTGGCACAAAGACATCAGCAGCAGATCCCATAAGTCTGGCAAGAAAACGAAGTGGGTTCTCCACGGATCAGAGTTGGTCGTATTGTACATCCCACAGACGCCAGATTGGACTGAGATCAGGGAAAGCAAAGTCAACCTTGAAATCTTTGCCAATTCTTTGCTCTTTTGTTTTTCAGTGTGGCAGGACGCATCATTCTACTAAAAGCATCCACTGTTATGAAACATTGCCATGAAGGAGTGCGCACACTGCCAATGTTTATGTACCGGTCAAAGCAACATCCACATACATGCCATTTTTTCTGATGTAAATGACTGAGTGTTTATTTGCTGTATAATATCCCACCCCCTTGACATGTGGGGTGTCAGTGGTTTTAATGATGGTTGATCGGAAAATGTTGGTACAGAAAATTGGGTAACGCCGGGTCTTCCATGCACAGAAAAGTGTGTGGGCAAGCTTACCATGCTACACTTGGGCAACTGTTCAGTCAGTAAAATAAATTGCACAGCAATATAATCATGAAAAAGTACACAAGCTTTTTACCCACCCCCAAAAAAAAAACACCCCAACCCAAACACTAAATAGAAATGAAAAGCCACATTGCTCCAAAATTTGTTTATAACATCCCCGCTCCATTCTAGGCAGCCTCGGCAGGTGCCCAACAATGACGCTACATGAGCAGCAGGGTGCCGACTGAATACATCAGCATGTTGGCAATGAGACCTATACACTTGGAAGTGTGGCTGAAGAGCAGCATGCCAGGATTCTTTATGCCAGATGGTGCTTAGCGAGAACTCACTTCTTTCCTTTTATTACAGGCGGTGTAGAGCAGGGTCTGAGCAGCCGTGGTTGGCGAGATGAAGTCCTCAAACACATCTAAGGAAGAGTCCAAACAAAAGACATTACTAATGTACTTCTCTAATTTCCACCTGCCAAACTGAGCTTCATGCTAATGGAGAGTCTGCCATATCCAATGCTCCTACCAAACTTCATGCGGATATACTCGTAGGGATCCTCCTGCCACAGTTCTTCATCGCTGTCTGTGTAGCACATGAGGGGGAAGACCACGTCCTGAATGATGCCCTGCGGTCAGACATGTTCAAAAGATTCTCCATCATTGCCAGGGCAGGATAAGATTGGAAAAAGCAAGCAAACAAGGTCTAAATAAGCTCTCTTCATTTTAGACTTACTTAAAAACCACAAAGATACTGATTGAACAGACCAAAAAATGTAAACCATTTGCTAGTCTACATGCGTCAATCACCTGAGCTTTGACAACAAATGAGAGCTTCTGAGAACCTGCCAATTTAGCAAGCAGTCAACCACGACAGCTTCTCTGATAGCTACTTTCTGCATTGTCAGCATGTTTTACATTAATGCACTCTGAAATCTGAGAACAATTCTTGCTAACCAGTGGAATAACCAATTATGTGCTGCAGATAGTTGTATGAACACAATGTGAAGTCAGTCTATGGTGAATCTAAATAAGTACAGTCCTCTTACCTGGATGTGTTGCTTTAGGTTTTTCCAGGTGACGGCGTGCGCAATCCCCTGGTTGATGTAATTTAGGGTCTGCTGCAGAACTCGGGGTGCTACATATTGCATCTCTTTATACTGATACAAGACCTTCAGCAGAACCTGTGCGGACATGAAGGTGGATTGTTTAAGCTTCAACATGTCAACTCAACCCGAAACAAAGCATTCCTTGTCTGTCAGCTCCTGTACCTGCTGAGCAGCCACCGCGTAACCCTTCAGGAAAAGTTCCGCGAACTCTGTGTACTCTTTGGTCGTGTTGCCGGGACTACCATATCTGAAAGACAAAACATTACGATCGGCCATGTCAGATTACACTTGCAAAAAACACACAAAAGATAACTAAAAATAGCCACTTCAGTGTTTCCAACTGTTCAGCGTGGGCTGGCAAATCAGCCGTGAGTCACCAGCGAGAGCTCAGCCTCCGGTTTGCCGGAGTGGAGCTGGAGCGCTGGGCTGCGAGAGCGAGGAAGCGAGGGCGTGCTGTACCTCTCGAAGAGCCGGGCCAGGATGTGGAGGGCCCACTTCTTACACTTCCACCAGGGAAGCTCAGGCCTCTCGTCCTCATCCACCTGCAGGGTGTCCTGGAAGGCAGCAACACACAAACATGGTCAGTCCAGCGCTCAACACTTAAAATACTGACTATACAACAACTGATTTATTCATACCCTACGGCTATTTCAGTGCTTTGCGACTCATACTACATTTAAAAATCAGACTTTTACATAACTTGCTAAGTGTCTTCAATAAAACATGTCTCATATGCATCTATGGTTGCATTAGGAATAAGGATTTTTTTTTGTTGCAGAGGGAAATCCATAATGGGGGTTGAATCAATCAAACTGTTAATCTGCCATAAGCAATACTCCACAGTTTTACCAATTTTTTTACATTTAGTAGAGCTACTGTTTTCAATGACTAGTTTATTTAAAAAATGGACACTCAGAACTAAACTGTAGGTCAGATTTCAACTTTTGTAGGAGAGATTGGAGGCTGGCGAGTGGTAGAAAGTCATATTGACGTCACTAAGCCAGTACTATGATCTCCGTTGGCTCTGTGGCTGCAGGTGTGGTGTGAGCACAGTCACACAGACTGTAAAACACAGACTGGAGACGGCACTGAACGCAGACAGCCACCACGCACACCGTCCACCTGCAGCCAGCTACTTTCACAGAGATAAACAGGTCTTTACCGGAGGTACATCTCTGTCCACTACAGCTTTCAGAATCTCCATCCACTCCGTCAGGATCTGCCTGTTAATCAGCTCCAGAGGGAGATTATACTGGAAGAGAACAGAAATAAAAAGTTACTACAGATTTACGAACAGGTTCCGATTACACTCTTTAACGAGACAGCTGCTTCAGAGTGACAGATCAATCCGGGGGTACCTGAAAGAGGGCGTACAGGATTTTGAAGATTTGCTTCTGCACCAGCACAGAGTCGCTAGAGGGGTCTGGCAGCAGCTGGATGAAACGGTCTTTCAGCATGGGCATGAAGATCTGCATGGCAGCAATCAGGGGCTGACGCTCATCAGGTTTCTTGTACCTGTTACAAATGAGCGCAGTGAGAAACTTCACTTCTGTGTCTCTGCACTAAAGCGATGACAGACCAAATCAACACAATTTCTAACTTATTTCAAATTCAAGATTCAAAGCGTTTATTGTCAAGCGTACGAAGAAATTGCATTTCTCTGTGCAATTAAATTCTTTTTTTCGCTGTCCACAGACAAATGCCGAGTTAAAGTAAATAGTAAAGATAAAAATTAAAGATTAAGACTAACATTAAAAATATATAAATACTAAAAGAAAGATTATAATAAGAATAATAATATAAATAATAAAAATAAAATAAAGGATAAGTAAAGACCAAGTGTGTGCTGATGTGAAACAAATATAAATTGTGCAATAAGAGTGAAAAAAAATTAAATAAATCCATCATCCAAGAAATTTCTAATCCAAATCTGCACTGGCACTGTAAGGCTGAATTTACTTGCAAGTAAGGTTAGCAAAACTTCATATGGAAAAGTGTGCCACACAATGTCAGGAACAGAAACCACACAGTGAGCAATGATTCAGACACACATCAACTAACTGGATGGCTTTAAATACCATTTAACTGTTCGTGACATCAGCTGTCCTCTAACCAGTGCAAAACTAAGAAAATCAAATAAATTTTGCAGCCAATTGTCTGGGGTCAATTCCTCCACGTTTGCAGCACATTTTATGCTGAGCATCATCTTACTCATAGTTTTTCACCAGCTGGTACAGACACAGCAGGATACCCAGCCAGCAGCCACTGTTGTCAGACTGCAGGTAGAAACCAATCTTGTCCACGATGGTTGTCCATTTGTTGGGGTAGTCATGCTTAATCATGTGGTGAATGCAAGTAGTGAGCTGCACTCTGGAGAACACAGTAAAAAAGAGAAGCAGTCAGAGCACAACAGAGGACACCCCACTACCTTCTAGACTGCATGCATTTACTTGTATAGGGTCACTTTTCACCATTGGCCATGTTACCTGATGCGCTCTGGGGACTGAATGATTGCCTCCACTATGTTGTCTCGAATGAACTGACGGTCCTCTTCAGGGATGTTGTTGGCAGGCGCTTCATTGTTCGTGTTGTCACCTTCACTCCAGAACTGTGTGACCATGTTCTTTAAATAGATCACTCCTGCAAGAGCAAAAGATTATCACCACTTTAGTAAGGAGACCTTGTATTTGTGAACTTCAGACAAGTGTTGACTGCTCATTCACTTCTCCCAAAACATTCCTACTGAGGCCAGACACCAAGTTCTCAGCAAATAAATAAAGAGCCTGGTTCACCAATGAT
>JBBKCR010000036.1:3691635-3706671 GCA_037577295.1 Ladigesia roloffi | reverse complement strand
ATAGATAGATAGATAGATAGATAGATAGATAGATAGATAGATAGATAGATAGATAGATAGATAGATAGATAGACGGATATATATATATATAGAGAGAGAGAGAGAGAGGGAGAGAGAGAGAGAGAGAGAGAAAGAAAGAAGCACCTGATACACAAATGTGGTCATGACAGATTAGCTGGAAATGGGGCCTTCAGTAAAACTGTATGATTTCACAGATCAAAATTAGCACAGTATAAACAAAAACCAGCTGTTTTAGTTAGTTTGTTCTAACCACAAGAGCCACACTTGCTATATGATATACTAAAAGGGCTTTTTGCCTATACATATCTATTCTGTGTTAGGGTATATCAAGGCACAAACACAGGGTTCCATTTCAGCAAACTGACTTCTTTACATTTCACAAAAATAAGAGGTTCGAGGGCCAGAACACAAATAAACATCTCACCAGCTACACCACAGAAGATGGGTAACTTTGACCTGTAGTGTGAGGGAAGTGTGAGTTTGGACAGACAGGGCACTGCGGAAACTTCATACCTCCATGATACAGGCAGGAACCAACAAAAAACAAAGGTCACTTCCTACTAAACCCCCGGCCGTCTGGGAGTCCTTACTGTTGAACCGGCCAGGGAAACTGACTGGGACGTAACAATATTGAAACTACCACTAGTGACTGACAATTGTTATTGTTGTTTAGCAACGGGAAAACGTGCAGCCGCGTACTTCCTGTTCCAAAACAACTGCAGTCTGAACCCCCAAGGATAAGTCTGTACATGCACCTCTCTTTTACCCCGCCTGTGCGTGAACAGCTGGAGCCTAATGTGGCTAACAAGGGATTATACCCTATACATTAGTTTTGTGCCAACTGTGTATTTTAAGTGGCACCTTAAACTTCAACATGGACACACCAAAGTACAGCACAGAGTGTGAAATTCATTCTCTGTATTTAACCCATTCATCAAGTAAAGCAGGGGGCAGCCAGGAGCATAGTGCCCTGGGAGCAGAGTGTGGGGGCGGTACCTTCCTCAAGATTCCCTCAGTGAGCCCACTAGCAGTCCTGGGAATCAAACCCCTAAGCCCTAGGACATGAGCTGAGCTCACACACAAAAGAATATTGAAGAAATAATATATTTTGTGATGACCTTTGCTACAAATGACCATTGGAGTGGCAGTCATTATGAGCCTGGATTTCACTTAATCACTCTGTAATGTATAAAATGTACTTTTCTACACTTCTGCTGGGATCAGTGTGCGATTCTGACAGCACATTATTATCCTACTGACAGATTTTGGGCACCAGACAGGTTTGTGCTGATCAAATACGTTTGTGGTACATTTCTTTTTTTTTTTTGCCTGATTCTTACTTTAACACTACTTTGTGACTCCCTTGGGATGAGGTGAATTCTTTCCTTCTTCTGGAATCAGAGAGAAAATCACTTTTGACTGTTTTACAGGCGTCGTTCCTGTCTGACCAGCCGGAGCCATACCTGCCCTTCCTGTCCCGCTTCCTGGAGACACAGATGTTCGCCTCCTTCATTGACAGCAAGATCCTGTGTCATGACGACGAGGATAAAGAGCACACACTGCGGGTGTTTGACGTCCGGGTAGAAAAGATCCGGCTTCTGAACGTCAGGACTCCAACGCTTCGCACCTCCATGTACCAGAGGTGCACCAACATCGACGAATCAGGTCAGAGCAGACCCAGAGAACAGAGGGTCAATTCCAGTGCACTTCTGTCTGCCTTATGCTTTTCATCACTGCCCTGACAGAAAAGATCTTGAATATTTCATGATGAACGGATCAATCGAAATTCTGAAAGCCTGGAACACTTTGTATGTCCGGTTCCTGTCACCACCCTCATAAACGAAGTTTCACATCAACTATCGGCTTTTCACTTCAAAACACTTTGGTTTACATGCAACTGATTAATTAAGAATTGAGTAAAATTGGTATATTTTCCCATCAAGTTAAGAATGTGAATTTTGTTCCTATAGATATAGCTTAAAAAGTGTTTTTTGTTTTTTTTTAGTGATTGCGTATTGAGTTTATTTTTCATAACCACAGTATAATCTAAACATGCGGCTCAAATGATGAATGTCTCACATGCGTTTGTGTTTGATGGACAGACAATTTAAATGCTGGTTATGACTTATCTATGCTTTCAGAGACACTTTTTAAAAAGCGCTTTCAGAAAGTCGATCTGGTGGCCCCTCCTCCCCATCCAATTTATCAGGACAACAAGGCTCGTCTTAGTAATTCAGGTCTCTCATTCCATTTAGCTTGTGTTCCTGGGAGGTGGGTGAATCGCCTGAAGCCTGCAATGCATTATGGAAATTATTCTAATTATCATGTAGCATCATTAACCTTGCTGCGTCCTCCATTAGTCCTGCTGATGCTGCGTTGGTACAACATGGTAGTTTTCTGTTATAGATACGGTTCTAAAGGTTAAGTACATCATTATGGACGCAAGGCACCATTCAAGCCCTGAGCTGTAATCTAGTGTGGTGTCTCACTGAATATTGTTAAAGAAGTCTTTTCATGCAGGTCATGGCTCCAGACTTGCCAGATTTGAACAGTTATGAATAATGCATTGTATGAGTTTCAGATACTAACCATTGATAAAAAATGACAGCATTAACAAGCTAAACCCACATGGTCATGGCGTGGTGTCTGCAGAGCACCTTTGATCAGTGGTTAGAGGAGGCGTGCCGTTGTGTAATACTTACTCACAGCATGGTATGTGGGTGAGAAGTGGTGCCTTAATGTTTTATTTTGTTCATTTCTCACTCACAGTGACTCACACAGTGCACAGTGGGCCCCGGTGGTGATGTAAGACTCTCGCGTTCGCCAGAAACATTTCCACCTTCTGAATGTTTTTAACTCCCTTTGTCCCCGCAGAGAAAGCCATCGAAATGCGCCTGACTAAGATCGACCACACTGCCCTGCACCCACACCTGCTGGACATGAAGATCGGCCAGGGCCGCTATGAGCAGGGTTTCTTTCCTCGCCTACAGTCGGACGTGCTCTCCACCGGACCCACCAGCAACAAGTGAGACCGACCTCTAAGATCATTTCCACCGCAAGCCTAATTGTGTCTGTTTGTTCTAATCCTACGGAGAAAACTACGGATGGATATATCTGTTCAGTTTTTTGTATTTGGAATCGAATAAGATTGATATTTTTAAATGCAGAAAAACTACATTATTTAATGTATAAATATGCTATGTGGACAAAAATATTGGGACGCCCAAGCGTTCAACCACATCCATTTTAATATGGTGTCGGTCCAACTTTGCAGCTATAACAGATTCCATTATTCTTGGGAGGCTTTCTTGGGGGAAGTTTCTGTGCATTCTGTGTGGGCCTGTGTGGGAACTTCTTCCACATTAAAACCCATCTAGCCAAGTCTTTATGGGGCTTGCTTTGTGCAATGGGCCACATCATGCTGGAATAGAAAACTTCCCCAATCTGTGTCTGCAATATTGGTAGTATCGCATTATCCAAAATGTCTAGGGAGGCATTAAGATTGTCCTTCACTGGAAGTAAAAGGCCTAGCCCAAACCCTGAAAAACAGGCATGTCCCAATATTTTTGTCATTATATATGTATATGTATATTGATTAACCCCATTTGTGAATCAGAGGTTTACAGATACAGAGGGCCAGATGCAGTGTGTCACAACACCAGTTCTACTTAATATAAGTAGCTAATTTGTACACAGAGTTTTTTATAAACTGTCATGTTCCCCTGTCTTAGATGGGCTAAGAGGAGCGCTCCTGCTCAGTGGAGAAGGAAGGACCGACAGAAACAGCACGCTGAGCATCTCTACCTGGACAACGACCAGAGAGAGGCAAGCACCGACCCTCTGCTCCTACCCAGCTAGATTTACATAGGCCTCGTCTGTCAGATCTATCAGATCTATCAGATCTTTCTTTAGTTTGCATGTTGTTGTGTCACTCTTTGATCTTCTTTATTCTGTGGTGTCCTTTCTACAATCTGTTTTCGTTCATTGTTTTACTTTTTCTGTATAGCAGAGTTGATTGATTGTTTTGTTGTTTTTTTTCCACTTTCTGCCTGAACATTTTCTCTTCTTTCCTCTCTCTGTCTTGCATGACCCTGTTGTGTTACCCTGTCCTTTCACACTCTTACACATGCATGCATATCATACTGTTAGCATCTGGAGTGTCTGTTTCCTGAGCTCCAGTTGCTGGTGGCTCTGGATTACTACTGGTTCTCGCAGTCCTTCAGGCCGTGTATTAAGTCTGTCAAGGTGGACGCGGTATGTGTTTATTGTGAAGGTGGCCTGACTGTGGCCGCTGAAGTTCACTGAGTTTTTCCTGCTTTAGTTCCTACACTGTTCCCGGTGACCTATTTCACATTTGTTGACAGATGTGTGTGTCATTTGCTCTGACTGCAGTTCCGCTGGTCATTTATCAGCTGCAATCTGGAGTGAAAATCTTTCTACTGGACAAATTGAACAGTTCAGGTCACAAGAAATTAGAGGGAACATATTATGCAAAACTCACATTTATGCATCCTTTTGTATTTCCATTTGGGTCTCTACTGCTATAAACAGTCCAAGCTTAGGGCTGCATAGCGCCTCTGATTCATGTGTTAAACGTGCAGTGTATGGGATGAGTGGGGTGTGGCCAGCAACAGCTTATTTGCATAAAAGTGACAGAGCCCTTAAACAGCTCATTTTGAAAGGGATTGAATCTGTCACGAATAAAGCTTGTGAGGTTTTTTATATGAGGGATTTTGTGCAAAGAACTTCATGAAAATGTTTTGTAGCCCCTGGACCTGTTATAACTACAGTGAGTTTTGCATAATATGTCCACTTTAAAGCTCATAACTCCAACAATTAACAGCCTAGATAGAGACTTTACTTCTGACACACTGAGCTAGAAATTGAATGTTGGTCCACGTTTGTCTTCAAGTGTCAAAGACAAGAAAAGACCTACAAAATAATATGCAAAAAACTATATAAAGAGTTATGATTTGATTTTGTTGCACACATCTGTGAAATCGGTCAAACAGCCCAAACCAGAAGAGCCCAAACAGCAGTAGTGGCTCTGCTTATTGCTTCATTACCTTTAAACACAGTCATCAAAACATCAAACTGCTGTTTTAGCTGCTGTGCAGTTCCAAATACCTCATGTTCACGTTCCCCTGAAATACTTTTAATAAATAGGGACATTTTTAAATAAAGTCTTAATAAGGAAAATGCTAGCCTCTCAATGTTTTGTGCTGTGGCTTGTCAGTCCTTGTGGATGTGATTGTCTCTCCTACTCCATTTAGATATCACTTTACAGCAGCCTGCCTCCTCTCACATTTACACTCTGTGATTTCAGAAGTACATCCAGGAGGCAAGAAACCTGGGCACCACCATCCGGCAGCCCAAGCTCTCCAACCTGTCCCCTTCTGTTATTGCCCAGACCAACTGGAAGTTTGTGGAGGGCCTGTTGAAGGAATGCAGAAATAAGGTATTTTTACTGAATTAACATGGGAAAGAGGGATGCAGTATTAGTTTGATGCAGTAATTCTCCTTATCATTAAGCTATTTCTCTCCAGGAGAACAGTGATCTTGACTAATGTAAAAGGGGAGGTTCTTTTTATGATGCACAATATGCATCACAGACAGAGCATGTGGTGCATTTGTTAGTTTTTAAATTACAGATGTGTATTGAATGTTCTGAAAATAAGCATAAGCATATGTAATTTATTAGGAGGATAAATATTGTCATTTTGTCCACTCTATTTATATTAAACTTAACAGCCCACAAATATAACCCACTGTTTCAACTAATAAGAACTTGAAACCTTGTTTAAATAAAGATTGTTAGTTGTAAAATATGATTTAGTTCAAAAGCTTATAACATTATGAAACAATACGCATATACATACTTTACAGCTTAAAGTCTAATCTTAGTAAATGACATGTTGTTGAACTTTTAAAGGTGAGTTCCCTTGGCAATGTACAGTGGATGTAATATTGAAAATAATGACTGTAATTTTTTAATGTTCCTAACTGTGGTTTTAATATAACATTCAGATAGCCATCCTTTATTACATTATTTTATCAGGCAGATGATATCTTGCACTGTGCAGTTACAGTGAAGTTTGAATACGTGGAGACTTCAGTGCAGTCTGATTCTATGCCTCATGTCTGTCATTTACTCAGACTAAGCGCATGCTGGTGGAGAAGATGGGCAGGGAGGCGGTGGAGCTGGGGCATGGGGAGGTCAGCATCACTGGAGTGGAGGAGAACACACTCATCGCCAGCCTCTGTGACCTGCTGGAGAGGATCTGGAGTCACGGTCTACAGGTCAAACAGGTATACCAGAACCAGAAACTCAGAAACATCAGTTACTAGGCACTGGTAGAGTTCGACCGATGTATCGGTTTTGCCAATTAATCGATTCCCGGAACTTATATATATATATATAATATATTCATATTTATTACATATAGCACATTTTCATTATTCAGTACTGTTTATTTTGTTAGTTTTTTGGTAATAAAGTTAAGTACTATTTTACATGGAGTGTATTAATTTACCAACCTAGCTATCGGTATGGGTCAAATTAAATATCGGTCGACCTCTAGGCACTGGTATATAATATTGACATATTATCGTCATTCTGTGAACAGTCTTGATACTCTTTTGTGTTGACATCTCAAGAGCTTTGCTCAGGTCCTTTACTGAAGAACCAGTTGTTCTCACACAGTGGAGAATGTTTATTTTGGAGGTTCACTGCTTGTTTTATTATCAGTGGATACTGCAGTAAATGTTTCAGTGCCACCATGTGGTCACATGAAAACTGAATGCATGAGTTGTGAAGTTGTCCCTGGAAACAAATAAAGATTAAACTACAGTTTCAATTTGTTGCGTACTTCTGTAAAATTGGTTAAACAGCCCAAACTGAAAGAGCCCAGTAGTGGCTATGCTGGTTGTAAGAAATTGGTTCCTAGGGATTCCTAAACAAGGAAATAAAAGTTGAATTAGGATGATGTTGGCCATTTTTTAATTATGGCTTGTTAATCCTTTTCATTCTAAAATGAAAACCTTTCTGAGCTCATGTGATCTCCTTCAACCCGACAGGGAAAATCCGCCTTGTGGTCGCACCTGTTACATTATCAGGAGAGCAAAGAGAAGAGGGACGCCACGCCAGCTGGCCTAGGCCCTCCAGGTAAGACCTGAATTACTTTACTGTAGGTGAGAATTCACTGCCATCTCTGTTTTCATGTTTATACTCAGGAAGAACAGTACTGTACATGTCGGTCTTTGTTTTCCTGAGGTACAAAATATATACCTTAAAACATTGTCAGGAGGGTCTAGCAATGCGTCCCATATTTTTAGTTGTGTAGATTCTTTGTATTCCCTTTAAAATATTTCCCATCTTAAATTTATAAATGTAAAAAGAAAACAAACGCCTCGGAATATGATACATCCGTGTTCCTTAAGTGAAGGTATTGAAGACATGCTTTTGAGCGCGTCACCCCTGTGACACCATTTGCACCCTGAAAAGAAGTTTTATTCTATAAGTATAACTGGAATGGGTACCATATTACAATAATAATGTAATCTTTCTCTTGTTTTTAGGCATCATCCATGACACCGAGAGGCGGAAGTCAGATGCTGGGTGTGCTATGCCCCCTCTAAAGATCTCCCTCATCCAGGACATGAGGTCAGTTTGAGAACGATTAGTGTTGTCTCACTTACTGTAAAGCAGAGTTTCCCAGCATCTTTTGCGAGGAACCAAACCGAAGCCCACAGAGGTTCTGATGGACCGATAGGCGCATGACGGGGGTTGTGCCGCGACACAAAAGATTGTCCTCAGTTTTGCTGTTGTCAACGAAGGTTTTGTCTCTAAATAACAAAGAAATTGGACGGCTTCATGGCTTGATTTGCTAGCTTTCTTCTTGCCTCCCACACACATTGTACTCAGGACAATAGCACCCCCAGTAGCCATAATCCATATTTAGTGGAGCTCTCATATTTTCAGTTGAATAATACAGTTTCTTTCTTTCCTTTTTTATTCTTTCCTTTGATGTTTTTTGTAAGTGTGGATGCAGCTTCAGAAAAGCATTTGAAAAGAAACCATCAGCAGAGAACAGACAGAGCCAGCAGACATGCAAGGGCGTGCAGAGTCATGATTTAGGGTGATATATATTCAAAATGTTCTAAAATAGTTCGAGAATATTTAAACGCAAATAATTAAACCTAAAATATTACAGCTACAATGTAATTACATTAGCAGTAATTATAATAGTTCATAATAATAATATTAATAATACATATTGTGCAATTCAGCAGCTACTATCTCCTTCCTTCTCACTGTTATGTTATTGCAGCTCTGCAACAAATATTGAATTATATTCCCTTTTTGACATCAGTGGTTGTTGTTTTTACATGACCATGAATATGAAGATTTTGGAATTTGTGAGATTACTGCAATCCACTGGCCAGTAATAGAAAAGACAGCCTTGTTTTTCTTCACCAGGTGCACTTGCTGATGCGGATTAGGTTTAGATTTTATAATGAGAAGATTTTTGGTTTTTTGTTGTTTATTATAGTTCAGTTTTTACATTTTTATTTCCAGAAAACACAAGCGATGCAGGAAATAATTTGGTTCCATTGCGGAAGTTGTCTTTGAACTGTTGAGTTTAAAAGCACCTCCACATGTTTGTCGCTCATGTAAATGTCCTTGTGTGTAGAATTATAATCACTCTTAGTATATTAGAATGAAGTAGTTGTTGGTGTCAGCGGGGTCCTCTGGGGTCTGAGTAAAGTCGCCTGCCCACATTGCGTGAAGAAGACTGAGAGGGGTGGTGCGTGCATGTCTTCACATTACTTCCAGTCTAATTAGCAGAAGCCCCCCTGCAGAGCCCTCTGGTGAGACAGCAGAACGCGGGAAGACTTCAGCATGCAGCAGTGCCCCCCCGCCCACACTCAGCTTTACATGTTCTCATGCACACGGCAGAGCTGAGCTCGGCAGCTTTCTCTGACCAGCCAGACTCTCGTGACTGCTGCTTGTTTAATTAAGTGAGTTTCTGATAGATTCCTGTGAGACTGCTCACAGAATTCATTGATGCCAGCATATAAATGGCATTATAACAATATGTGATATTTACTAACTCTGGGATTTGCAAGGAAATCAGAATGGGGTACAAAATGTTTCCAAAAATAAGAGGAGCCACATTTTAAAAAGGTTTCTTGGATGCAAGAGTAAATTAAAAGATTATGGTTTAATTAGATGGCATCCAATCATCAACTAGTTTATAGTTTATACTGATTCTATTCACTGATACTATGTTTTTTAAAGTTGTTATATTTAGTTTTATAATTACATGGTATCTTGCTGTTCTGCTGCCTTTCCATAGATTAACCCTCTGGCTGTCCTGGTTTTTGCCACCCTTTCAGCATCCTCATGGCCAAAAATAGCCACCAACAGATTAAGACTGTGATTTTTATTATATTTATGCTTTTTTTTGCTATTTTTACTGCATAAAGTGTTTAATTTACATCTGTACTTGTCATAAGTATAAATGTTTCATTCTTTTTTTATTTTTTATCCTTCAAATACCAGTTTGTTTGCACTATGCACTATGAAAACAACCTCAAAAGTGTAAATGTTCTATATTTTCAATGTTGCTGGATTTTCTTGTGTTACTAATAGTACAGTCTGAGATATGGAACTGATTAACAACAACACTGATTATTATGCATTGTTTATTTTTTGCCGGGAAAGCGAAGTAAAAAAAAAACCTCACACTCAGCGTCTTTGTGGCCAAAAATTAATATATATTAAAATATTTTTCAGCTTTTACCAACATGATTTCTTAAATTAGCATCAGTCCTTGTCATGAAAAGCAAAAAATCATTTAAATTGAGAATTTTAACAGGCCAATAACTTCAGTTTTCTGAAATAAAAACAGCTTGAAGTATGTAAATATAGTTAAAGCCTCCGAATGCACGTTCACTCCCCGAACCACACAGCAGAATCAGCTTGTTTTCAAACCAGATTTTGTGATGTCATGCATCTGTGAGAGACCTGAAATATAGGGCAGCGTAACAAAGGAGATTATTTACATTTGTCTTGAAGGCATAATCTCTTTAATTGTAATGCTGAAAAAATGGTCTTGTGAAAATAATGTCCATTATGAAGAATAAAGATTTTTTTGGCAAACAAACCCACGGAAATGTCATGGAAGTAAAAAAAAAAACAGATTATGAGAATATTTGCCTTTTAAAAACACCATAGCAACTCTTTGTTGACGTTTTCGCTTGATGTAGCGAAGGTGTTACACTCACCGGTTACTGTGATTGGTTAGGGACTCATTTGTATTATTCTGTGAACAATACATGTAATGATAGATGATATTTCGTGCCATCTTTGTGGAATCTTTGTAGAATCTCTTTAGTTGGACTAAATCTGACTTTTGGTAACAATCCATGCAGAAGTTGAGGGTTCTATAATAATTGGTGCACATGACAAGCGTATTGTGTCATATTTTTTCACAATAATGCCCACCCTTGATAGTGAGGGTAATCTGTTGGCCCAACGCGGTCACATGGTGCGTGATGAATTAGCTTTAGGAGAGCACTTTGCATGCTGAAAGCTTGTTTGGCGTATTGGTTCCACATGCACTCTGTCGTCGTGCTTTCGTGCTGAATAGTCTGTGGATTCTGTGATGGTAGAGAAGGTGTGGGGTGGGGGTTCTGTGGAGAAATGGGGTTATTTGGTAAGAGCGATGGGGGGAGGGGCAGCACTTAGAGGGGAGGCAGACAGCGCTCAGTGGCAGAGCTGGAGTGGAAGGGAATGTGTCTGGACAGGGCTGGCATGATAGTGGCTCGGAGCGATGACAGCAGGCTGGCTGATGCAGCAGGGAGTCTGGGCTCAGAGCTGCTCCTCCTGCTGCCCTCCTTTCCTCCTGGAGCCTCTCCTCTAACGGCCGCCCCTCTAGAGGAACGCATAACAAGGGGCGCTGGAGAGATGCAGCAGCATGCCTTTACGAACCTCTCTCTTTATCACAGGGCTGTTATCTGTTTGTATAAATACTCGAGGCAGTCATGATCAATAATTGAAACTCGATTTAAAAACAATTAAATGAACTTTCTTGATGAATCAGCAGTGATAGTAGACAGTTTAAATAATTGTAATGCTTCCATTTTCTTTCTGGTCAGAAGAAGCCTTCTGGCAAATTAAATTTTGTGGATTTTCTGCATGAAGATTGGCTTATACAACCTTTTCAGTGAACAATCATACATATTTCTGAACAGTTTCTGCTTATTTGTGCAAGAACTTTCACCCAGATCATAAAGACGTTATTTTCAAACGTGTTTAATTCTGCAGAAAAGCAGTAATGGTGCATGGAAATGTGCAGGAGTGTGTTCTCTGTAGATCACCAAAACATTTCCATTTGACCATGGGCGCTCAAACCTTTACACAGTTATTTTTTGGTTGTGTTTGTATTGACATTTGGAGTTATGATGGGCATTGGCGTCCCAGGGCAGGTGTTGAGAGATGTTTTGACAGATGTACGACGTTTGAAATGCTGTTAAATGCTGGACATAATATGTGTCCCATTTTTAGACCTCTCTTATCAGACCACTCTCTTGCTTTTCTCAGGCACATTCAGAACATCAGTGAGATTAAGACGGACGTTGGGAAGGCCAGGGCCTGGGTGCGACTCTCCATGGAGAAGAAACTGCTGTCCAGACACCTGAAGCAGCTCCTGTCTGACCACGAGCTCACAAAGTAAGACACAACTTTACAGTAGAGTTCCAAATCTACAGTGAGACAGCTCAGTTCTTTTGTTTCTGGCAAACTTTGTTGAAGACCTCCTTCCATTCTTTCTGGCCTGGTGATATTTTAATACTAAATCCATTTTCATTTAAATAAGGCGAACGAGACGCATATCTATAATGAATGAACGTATCGGAAGTATCAGTTCTGAATGCGGCAGTCGACCATTAAAAATGAAAAGCGTTTCATTATTGATGGGAGCTGCAGGGTAAACTGGGTCACATTCATAGTTTTTTGAGGGGTCCTCTCTCAGCTTAAGAGTCTCCACCACAACAGATTTCAGCATGAACTTACTTTCCACTTCTTTTGAAATATCATCTAAAATATCGTCATGCATTTACTTTTCTGCAGGAAACTCTATAAGCGTTACGCTTTCCTGCGCTGCGATGATGAGAAGGAGCAGTTTCTCTATCACCTCCTGTCCTTCAACGCCGTCGACTACTTCTGTTTCACCAACGTCTTCACCACAATCAGTGAGTGGCACAAAATAAAGAGATGCACATGTACTGTAAATGAGTGCTAAGAAAGCACAAATTGGATTGTTGTCCTACTTGCCTTTGTTGATTGATCTCTTCTTTTATTGTTGCAGTGATTCCATATCATGTAGTGATCATTCCCAGTAAGAAGCTGGGCGGCTCCATGTTCACAGCCAACCCCTGGGTCTGTGTCTCTGGAGAGCTGGCTGAGACCGGAGTCCTCCAGGTGCCTAAGAACACTTTGGAGATTACTTTTGAAGTGAGTAACAACATATAACTGAGTTTTATGTAGCTCTGCTTTGTTTTCGGTAAGCACTATTCAGTGTTTTTAGCTGAGGCAGCACCTCGCTCTCGTCCCTGCCTGGAGGGCACAGAGAATGTGATCGTTCCTTTAGTAATTCCACTAATTGTAATATCAGTAGTATCTGTCAGTCCGTTACCCGCGAGATTATGTTTGTGACTTTTAAGCCCCCAAGTCATATCCTTATGTAAAATATGAACTTCCTTTTTTTAAATACTTACAATAGATGAATAAATTACATTTTAACTGGGGCATGAGACATACACACCAAAATACCCTTGCAGATGTACAGTGGTAGGTCAGCGGTCTCTAAAGGTTTTTGCACAATGAACCAGTTTCATGTTTTCACGGACTGGTGTAGATACTAAACTAAAACTGGAGTGTGTTGTTTTTTACTCATTTTTACTAGCTTGTGGCCAAAATTCCTGATGTACCGTATCTTGTGATAGTGTTTTTTTTATCTTTGTGATTTTGTATTTAATAAAATATGATTCTGTGTTTCTGTTGCTTGGGGACCTCTGCCTTAGACTACCATTTGTATTTTAACCTACAGTAAAGCTTAGGTTGGGATACTGGAATGAAGTGGTGTTGACTGATGCATGATTGATCAGGACTGTGCTAGAGGCCTGTGACTAATGGCTGTGTAATTTGTCCCCCCTCCCCCAAGTGCCAGAACCTGGGCAAGCTGACCACAGTGCAGATTGGCCACGATAACTCAGGACTCTACGCCAAGTGGCTGGTGGAGTTTGTCATGGTCCGCAATGGGATCACAGGACACACGTACAAGTAAGCACAAGGAATCCGCTTACCCAGTTATCTCACGTTCTCCATTCTCTGACCTTACAAGGCATGCTTTCAACTGCAAGGTTGGATAAGCTTTGGAAAACTCATGCAAACATCCTACGTAGTGAATGTCAATTGTCGTTTTGCCATGTGAATTAAAATCCTCATAGTGTGAAGAAAGAATATTTTTAAAACTATTTTGATAAGACTCGGAATTGTGAGCTGTAATTTCTCATTCGGTTGAAAAGGATTTGGTAACATTTTGCCCCATTTGATCCGCCTGATAACAGTTGACATGTAAGAAGGGCAGAGATGAGTCAGTGGTCACTGGACAATGGAGAATGAAAACTACACTTTTGTGCGTGTTTAGGTTTCCGTGCGGCCGCTGGCTGGGGAAAGGGGTGGACGATGGCAGTTTAGAGCGGATTTTGGTGGGCGAGCTGGTGACTGCCAGCACTGAGAGTGAGGACAGAATGTGCCGCACTCCCCCCATGCAACAGTCCCCTGGGATGATGCGGCGATTCGTTACAATCTCACCAAACAGCAAACCGAGTGAGTAACCCTAGCAACAGGCCAAAATGAAAATGACAAATGCCATAGTGTTCGAAACCCCTACTGACGTATTGGCTGTGGCAGTGTGCACCTCCAAATAGCCAACCTGTGTTTTATTGTGTTTTTACTAGAACTGAACACAGGCCAGATCCAGGAGGGAGTAGGGGAGGCAATCAATGGCATTGTAAAACACTTCCATAAGCCAGAGAAAGAGGTAAGTCCACCAGAGACTGTAAATTCTTGTGCTGTCCCTGCACAGGCACACCTACAGAACCTGGTAAAACAGGTGTGTCTGAGAATGGATCAAAATACACTGTCTAAACTTGGCCCTCCAGGACCTGAGCTGGACACCCCCTGCTCTACAGACTTTTCTTCACAGTAGATGAGGTGACTAGGATTGAATCTCTGCCTCTGTCTGCTTTCAGAGGGGTAGTCTGACTCTGCTGCTCTGCGGAGAGTATGGTCTGGTCTGGGCTCTGGAGCAGGTGTTCCAGCATGGCTTCAAGTCACCACGCCTCTTTAAGAATGTCTTCATTTGGGATTTTCTAGGTAATTACCACTCTGTATTCACTGGACCTTACTTTTGACTTTGTGTTCCGATGTTTCGAAAAAAGAAAAAAAAATTGAATATCTTCTTTCCAGAAAAAGCACAGGTTTACTTCGAGAGCGCTGAGCAGAGTCAAGTGACTCAGGACGAGAACTATCAGACGAGGGTGCGCCATTTCTGTCGCTTCATGCGCGCTATCAGCAGCACACCCAGAAATATTGGCAAAGATGGAAAGTTCCAGATGCTTGTGTGCCTCGGAGCCAGGTAAGTCTAGCTGTAAGATATTCTTTGAAGGAATACTCTAACCTTTCAACCTAATCTCTTGTTGAATACATTTAATCACCATGGACAAAAATTGCTATACTATCCCTGTTCTTAGCAAAAGTAACGTAAGCCTTAAATATTCTATCATTTTGTAACCATAGAACAATTATTGTCCATGCCAGCAGACAGTGGCTGATAGTGATGAGGTGCAGAACTGCTTGAGTTTGCCTTTATCATGAGCTTTGTTACTTGTTCTTGTCATCTGACTTTGAATAATAAGAAATGTTTGTAATATAACAATTTATCA
>JBBKCR010000036.1:3666930-3680421 GCA_037577295.1 Ladigesia roloffi | reverse complement strand
TGGACGTGTCTGTGCATGTTTTTTAAAATTTGAACGGTTTGATGCCCATCCACTTCCATTAAATGACTACCAGACTGCTAAGGCTAAAGCTAATAATCTACGTTTGTGTTCTTTTACAGCAAAAAATGTGAATAATTAATTGAAATTAAGTCGATTTTTTAAAATTACCTGACAATGGTATTAAAATATTACAATGGTATTAAAATTCCTGCAGAGTGGAACTGAAGTGTATGAAAATGACTTTTAAATTTAAGCATGGGGGTGCACTTTAATCATGTATGAATGGTTTGACTGAATTTTTCACACTGAGGACCAGAGGAGTTACTTAAATAGAAATGTTTTTTTGTGGCAAACATTATGCTGAGCACTGGATATCCTTCTCGGTAAAGCGTTCTTCATCTTCTAGTGATGAACCGAGTGAGCAGGTCAATGTGAACAGGAGCTCCACGAGCGGTGGGCTTGTGTGAGGAGTGTGGTTGGGGGGTTGTGGGCTATTTTCCTGACCCACATCCGCCCCCTGCCCCTCCTCCTCCTCTCCCTTCACCCCCCCCCCCCCCCCCCCTCCTCCGGGGCTTTGTGACAGGGACGCTGGGAGCGCTACTTTTACGCACGGACTCCTGAGAGGAAGCCGAAAGGATTCGGGACTCCCATGCTGACATTTCTCGCTGCAAATGATCCCTGGTACGAGCGAAAAGCTGGAACGAGCGCATGGAAGGAAAGCGTGTCTTCTAAACGCACTAGAGAAGTTGTGACTGGACACCCAAGGCGCTCGGTTGTGTCTCGTGTCAGCTCGTGCACGCTCCCAGTGAGGTTCCCACTTCAGCAGCTCCTGACTGGCACTCATGGTGTAACTTCCTGCGCGTGGACCGTTTGAACGAAACTAGGTTGTGGGTTGTGGCCGTCCGTGCGCCTTTCGTGAAGGGGTGTGTGTGGGGGGGAGTCATAAACACGGCGTGGACACACCCGCGGGCTACGAGACCCAACAGCAGACGAACTTGGACCTCGTCGAGATTTGGTACAACCCCTCGCAACTACTTAGCACCACTCGCCCGCGCTGGCAGCAGCACTGTGAGTGACAGCTCGCATGGGAGAGGGAGCTCCGAGAGAAGATGAGCCATTTCCACACGGGAGGACACTGAAGGCTGCTGGTGATCCGGTGCTTTGACGGTTGTGTGCAGTTGCATGTGTCACACCCATCTGCGAGTAGCTTCAAGGGAGGTTCCTCGCCAGAGCTGAAGGTTTGCGCCCGGTTCGTTGGCCAAGGTGGTGCTGAGCCCAGCTGAAGATGGCACCGTCCTGGCACGACTGGCTCAACGGGCTGTGGAGATGGACACTGCTGCCCTCGCTTCTGGTTCTCTTTCTCAGCG
Source organism: Ladigesia roloffi (assembly GCA_037577295.1). Lineage (NCBI taxonomy): Eukaryota > Metazoa > Chordata > Actinopteri > Characiformes > Alestidae > Ladigesia > Ladigesia roloffi. The sequence goes on along the minus strand of JBBKCR010000036.1, from coordinate 3,679,054 downwards.
GGATGCAGACTCTTGGAGATGAAGATGGCTTCAACGCAGAGGTAACCAGTTTTATTCAGGTTTTGGAATCAACAGACATTGAAGACCATAATATTTTATGGCACAGAGTTTGACATTCAGGCCTTCTAAATAAACAGTTTCTTAGAAATCTTGACTGGAATAATTGAGTATATGACTAAGTTAAAAGACAAAACTTTTTGAAAATAGCAGTTGTGGTTGTTCTCACGTGGAAGCACGAATTGACTACCTGTAAAAAGGTACACTCATGTTTGTGAGAGAGAGAGAGAGAGAGAGAGAGAGAGAATGGACTTTGTCCCCAGCTGCACTCACTTGAGCTTAGTTTGTTAAACATGTTGCATAGGTCTGAAGCTCACAGATCTTTCTCACCCAGGTTAAGGTGTGTGTGTGTGTATTTGCCTGGGTGTTTTATTTTTAGTGCTTTTAAACCAGGGGGACTCCCCTCTCCTCTGCCTTTACTGTGTTTCTTTGATTTGTATCGCCATACAAACTCCATACAAACTCCCTGCAAACTCAGGTATTACAGAGTGGACTGTTGTGATCATATATTCTTTTAATGTCCACCTATCAAGTGCAGGTTTAGCTTCTGAATAGGTTATGCTCTCAAGGAAATCGTTCTTCAGGTGTTCTTTTACAACAAGCTGTTCATACATGAAATCAGGAGAAACATTTATGCGTTTAATTATGAAAATTATTCTATTTTAATTATACAGTGATCTACAAAGTTATAGTAATCAGTTTCTGCATTACCCATGACATTTAGTAGTATTACAATTGCTGTTCTCATTATTATTATTAAACACAGATACAATCTTTTGTATCTACACTTTAAATGGGTTAAAATGGAATAAACTTTTTTTTCTGATACAACACTGAAACCCCCAGTATCAGCGAAACCCAATACCAAATCGATTATCTTCAAAAAACTGCTAATCTTTAAAATAAGCCATTTAAATTGAAGTACTTCATTTAAGATAAGCATCTAAAACCCCACTCTTCAACTACTCAACCACTCTGCTACCCCACAGGAAGAAATGCCCAGCCAGCTACATGACATCACACAGTGTGGGATCTGATACAGCACTGTACTGTATTCATTCTGCTTCACCTCCAATATCAGATCCAGCACTTTCTGTTGATACCAGCCCTGCTATGGTCTTTACAAGTTTGTCTGCCATTATTCCTGTTTTGCGTTAGAACGTTCGCATCACAAGTCTTATCCGAAATGTATTTTTCATTGTTAGAATTTATAGTGACCGCGGATTGACCACAGGAAGGCTGAGCAGCCGTAGGTGTGAGTTCCTCATGATGTGGGTGTGTGAGGCATGGGTTTGTTCATGGTATACCACCCTGGGCATAAGAGGCCTACTGTGGTCGGCTCCCTGTCATTAGTGGCCTGGCACAACCGACAAGAATACACAACACAGTCTTTCTGAACTCCCACGAGTGCACAGCCTACCCAGCCGAAATGGCTTCTGTTAGACATTGTCTTCTCTAAAAGAAGATCTCCTGCACTTTTTTAGGGCTACGGTTCTCTGCTGCTCAGAATGAGGCTTTAGCAGAATGTCAACAGCCGCTATCGTCTCATCCTCTATGTGGACTCGTGATGAAAGCCTGGTTTGATTTAAAGCAGTAAGCGGTGATGGATGACTCAAATGGCGACTTGCATCATCTCTTGTAATTTCCCCCTACTACGACCTTGTCGTACTTCCTGTGGCGGAGGCTATTTAATGTGCATGGGGTGTTTGGATGTTGGGTGTTTGTTTCAGAGGAAGTGAAAGAACTCGACTAACTTTTTCTCAGCCATGTGGGTGCATCTCTTTGTCTGAAGATTGTTTAACTCTCTAAAGAAGTTTGGGCTGCTTACACACTCGAACTGACTGCTGCATCCGGCATCCTGCCTACTGGCCATTGTAGGTTATGCTTGAGTCATACGAGACTTGCACTTAGATACCATCTTTGGTGTTCATTTAGCTGGCTGCAATTACACGTTAAGTATCGCATTGAGGAGATGTTTTGGGTGCCTTCTATTTTCAGGACCCGGGTTTCTGCTGCTGACCAACCGCAGAAAACTTTGAGCATGCTATTGAAACAATAAGCGTAAACAAAATCAAATAAAGAAGGAAGGTTTGCACAGGTCGCAGATTCTCTCAGCCGAAGTCACCAGGCAAGTCAAGCCCATGCATGCCACAGTGTTTGTGTGTAAGTGAGTTTATGTGTGTAAACCTGCCTGTCCTGAGTATTGTGTGTCAGGGAGGGCAGGATTATCTCCTGTCACCGGGAGTCTTAAAGGAGTGCCTGTTTACTAAAGCACACTATTAATGGCCTTTTGGCTCTGCTTACTAAACAAACACACTGTGGAGCCGGACTGGTTCTCCTGACAATGCCTGACAGGTTAGGCTTTCAGACATGGCTGAAATCAATCAGCAGGTTAAGCTGCTCCATGTCAGGCTCATACAAAACATGGGGATCACACCAATCATTAGGCGTAGTAGGAATAGGCTCTGCTGTTTAGCTGGAGTGACCTGATTTAGCTATTTTAGTGCAAATTGCTTTTTAGAGCACACACATCATGAAAAAACACACATTTATTCATTACTTTATTCAGATAATGGGTTAATACTATGCAAAAATGATTGCTTTGGTTAAAACCCATCATAGAGGTAGAACTTAATGGGGGGAAAATGAAAATAAATTAATTATATGGATCCTTTAAGCATAAACTAATTACATTGGAGGGACTATTCAAGAAGCAGGGGATAAAAATAACAGCTTTTTTGGCCAAAAATACTTCAAAACTGCATTTGAATAAATTCATGGATGTTTTCAGCACCTTCCTCGTGGCTTTCAGTGCCGCCTCCTGTTGTGCTGAGCTGAACTCTCACCAACTATTCCTTTCTGAGGGATTCCATTTCTCGCCATTCTGTAGTGAGAAAGTGAAAGAGGTGCTGAACACCAGGACTGTCCGCTTGTGCTGCATGTGATTAGTGAATGCAACAGCTGTTTTCCAAATGGGCCACAAACAGAAACAGTGTGAGAGAGGGATGGTTTGGGCTGCAGGGCTCCAAGGCAGCTGAGGAGCAACAATGACAGGTTTTGTCTTCGGCCGACTGTATCTGAGAGAGGGAGCAGAAAGTGGTGTAGGTGGGGGGAGGGTTTATGAGCTCTGCTGGACACAGGGAGCTGACTGTATCACTTCCTGAAGGCCAGTGCAGGTCCAGCTTTTAACCCCTGCAGTGCCATTCTCGGTCATGCCCGAAACACCGTAAACACGCTAGCAAACAAAGGTCCTAAATGGTTCCTGCAGAGGAAGCCTTTAACCTCAGGATCAGCTGACATGTCCAAACTGCCTTATAACTCAGCCCGTTTGGATTTTACTCCATCTTACGTTTGAATGGAAGAATTTAATTTGATTCATTACTATATTACAGTCACAGTAGTTGAACATTCTTCAATAAAAGGGTCTCCAATGACCTCATTTGTGAAGATAAAGAACTGAATGTTTCTTCAGGGTTCCTTCAGGCTTCATTCCATGCACCTTCACATTTTTAGAGTGCCTGGGATATTTGGGCTATCTCATTGTGGACCTCTCAGCAGTCTGTTCTGGTCTGTTCAAGGCTGTCTATGTTGGGCCTGGCCATCCTCACGGTCGCACTGAGAGATAAAGAGATGAGATGGGATGGGAAGAGGGAAATACCACTGACTTCTAATGGCATCTGTGTTCAGTGAAATGAAGGGAAATGGGAAATTATTATATATAAATAGAGAAAGTCATTTTACAATAAAAAGGGTTTAAATGTGGGCACACTTAAGCTCTCAGAAGCAAATCAGTGTAGACGTTGAGGAGAAATTTCATTACTAAATAACAAATCAATGCCATTAAATGATAATGGCTACTGAACAGTAAGGCCTGTGAATAACAGCCTAATAATAAGGTTCATGGGGTTCAAGTAATTCATTGCTTTTTTGTTGACACTGCTTCCATGGAAGTAACCTGATTTCTCTTCTAATTGAATCGCAAACCCCTTCAGGAGAGGTCATTGATTTTTCACCGCTGGAAAAAATTCAATTGTCTGCTGATTTGCCCTATTTGGTCCTTTGACCTCATGACACAGTCCCTCTCAATTAAATAAAATGAGCATCTTCCATATCTTGATGGAAGAATGAGCCTGGTTAAAAGTCCCAGTGTGGTGTATTGGCCCAGAGTTCTGGAGATGAGATTTAGCAGAACCGAGAGCAGGACTCAGAACAAGCCAAGGCCGGCATTGATTGCATTGTCAAAACCAAGAATGCTTTTGACTCTTTCTTGCTCTTCTCCTGTCTGTTTCTTGTCCATGTCTCACTTTCTCTCTCTTTCTCTCTTGCTCTGTTTTCCCATCTTTCACTTGCTTTCTCCCTTGATCTCCATTGCCCACCCCCCTCCTTCTTGCTTAATGACCAGAGAGATGGCATTCGCCCAAGCCCTAGGAATAAAAGCTCTCTCCAGTCGTTAGAGTCTTGGCTGACATTGCACTGGACACACACACACACACTCCCACATACTGATTCAGGGACGTTTTACAGCGCCCTGCGAATTGTTGGCTCGTGGAGAACCTGGTGATGGCATTGACTCTCAAGGTCCTTTTGAAGGAGCGTCTGGTTTTTTGGGTGTTCTCCACCCAGGCCTTGCTTTGTATGCATGGCAGAGAATGCTGTGGTGGTGCATTGCACATTGAAATGCTGTCTGATTTTAAAAGGGAACTTTCGTACTTCTCCTGCTTTGAGCTGGAGCTATGTCATTGTTCCAATGTACTTTAATTAAAAAAGCCCACAAGAAATGATTCCAGGTGTTTTTGAGAGATCCAGGGAAGGAGATGTTTGCTGAAAAGGGACATAGTGGTCTTTTATGAGCTAATCTCATCTCACGCTCTCCATCCCCCGCCTGCACTGAAAGCCTCAGGGCCCCTGTGGGACTCACAGGACCTTATCTGTGGATTAAGGTGTGTCCCACACAGCATGGCCATTCACTTCCCCCACTCCCATCCCACCTTCATACAGTAGTGAGTGGAGCTTTAAAGAGAGTGAAGTTCTCATGGTAGAAGCCAAGCTGAGCCACCTCGGGAATTAGGCAAATACAGCCAAAATGTAGCCTGAATGCTGAAAACAGTGGTAATAACCATCTCAAATTTGAATACAATCCATGTTTATTATTAATATTAGAAGCAACTTAAGTCAACAAGCTTTGTGGTAGTTGTGTGGTGATTTAACTACAAGGGTTTACGTGCCAGTGGCTTTGGCCTCATAGCTACTATGCCAAACCAAACATCTTGTTACGTTACAAAATGTGTTCATTCAAATTTACCAGTCAGTCACTTTTAAGGTGAGGTGAAGAAGCAACAAAAGCACAAAAGCAGTTCTCCAGTGCTGGGCAGGAGATGAATCTGAGGTGCTCTGTGCTCTGGATGGTGGCTATTGGGGGGTTCCCTCCTGGCTGTGCCCAGAAACAGGGCCATCTATTCAGCTGCCTCCACTGCGCACACAGGGGGCCACAAAGGCCTGCCTCTTCTGTAGGCCGAATGGAGAGGGGGGCGTCCAGGCTAGACAACAGTGCAGCAGCCCTGGTCCCAGTGCAGGAAAAGAGGGAGCATTATAGAGGCATTGACCCCGAAACCTCATGAGTCCAGAGGGACATCTCCATTAACCCACCGATAATTAAGGCCAGCTCAGCCATAGGTGGGGTGCAGGCCTGTAAAATCACAAACGTAGTTGGAACGAATGCTCCTTTGTTGCTGCACCACTTGCTGCCCTGTTGGGGTCAAATAGAAAAAGGTTTGTTTTTGAGGCTGTGTTTATAGTGGCCACTTTACTACGCAGTGAATCAGTTTATTCTGAGATAATTGGATTAGTTAAACAGCCTAGCTTGTTCTACGAATTGGTGAAAACCAGTTTTCACAATCTAATATACTCATTACTTTTCCGATTATTTTGATGATTGAGAAAGTATTTTATTTATTTTATTTCACTGTTATTTTATTTTATTCATAATGGAATGTTGGCTTTAAAACATTCGAAAATACTCAAATGGAAGAATATTATCTAGGAATTTTTTAGAACAAAACATAGAAAGGCAGTCGTGTTGGAAATCAAAGTTTAAATAGATTTCAACCAAGAAATGTAAGATTTATCCAGAATAGTAAGCAGAGCTTTAGAGTGTTTTATTATGTCTGAGAAAGGGGTGTAACATTGAGAAAGAATAATGAATCCAATGAATGCTTTGTGTTGGGACCTCGCTGGCCAAAAAGAACTTAGCAAGAAATTACCATGGGTGGAACTTTCGGGTCCAAACAGTAGAAATTCTTCCTCCTGCCGGGCTCCTCTGGTTACCATAAATCTGCAGGTGAGGTTTCCATGCAGCTGAAAGAAAATCATGTATTTTCCACAACTGGAAACTACAGACTATAGTTTATTATTGAATAATTTATTGGGTTTTCCAAAAAAAGTTAACATATCCTTATACCTTCCAATAGTCTGTTGAATTCAGTCTGTACCCTTAAATTATTGAATAAAATACCAACGATATTACAAGTGATTCCAAACTTTTGAGCATTAATGTGGATTGTTATGACCATCAGGCCCTGTTTTTCATTGTAGGATAAACGAATAGGAGAAATATGCATCGTCATTATGCAAATGGTCATTTAATCATTGCTCTGTCTTCAGGGGGTCATTTTCAATCAAGACTGTTTCAGGTTGAGTAAAAATGTACACAGTTTTGACATTGTGCATTCAAGCCTGTTGTGACAGGCCTCAACAAAACAGATTAGCTGCAAAAACACAAAAGAAATATTGGGCTTTGTTCAGCAGAACCACAAAAAGTTGTATTTTCTCTTTTTATAGCTATGAAATTGTTCATCTGCGGTTTTGAATTCATAATTTGTTCATGTCCTGATTTATTGTCTGTTGTAATGGAAGTAAGAGATGGGTAAAGTAAACCCAGTGTGCAGGCTGTGGGAATCGACAGTTGTTGATACAGTTGTTAGTCCTTCCTGGCCTCTCTGTTGTGCCCCAGACTGTGTAGGCAGGGCCAGAAGGCCTGATTACAATTGCCACAGGGCAGGCATAATGATGGGGTAATTTTATTATGTCATTTGTGCTAATTGCTAAGTTAAAGATGTTGAGGAGTGGGCAAAGCCACCTACGCTGTTTCGGAGAGGCAGATCAAAACCCCTTCCTAAACTTATTGCCCGCTCCTGCTCTCCTCACTATACCCTCTGGCCATAAGGAACTCCCCTTCCACAAAAAATCAACAATCTACATCCGTCTGAGGTCACGCCATGCTGGTGCCTTCTAGAGCAAAGACCCTCTTTTGATCACAAATAAAGTGCCTTCCTAGACAAATTAAACTAAGTTACATCATTTTCAGCAGATGTAGCCATGACAAATTTAGTTTTACTCTGAGGTTAGCATAGCTAGCTAGCACTGGAAGCTTACTCTACAGCACTTAGCACCACACACACTGCATGCCTGTGTCATCACATGCTTTTATGCATTATAAATGAACAATGTATATACAAAATAAGGATTCAGTGTGGCTGATTCTATAGAAATCCTAATTATGTGCATAGCACTCTAGCCTTTCCCTCAGTCAGGGTCAGTAATTTGACCTACTCGGGTGTTGGTGCCTTGCGTCAATCTGTAGCCACATATGCCATGACTTTATTGTTCAATATGGGCTTGTATTAAGTATCTCTCCCAGGATGACAGGTGCGACTCACAGTCCACTACTTCTGCTGCTCCCCGAGCTAATAAACGGCTGTGACGGTCAATCTCAATGATCTCTGTGGTGTTCTATTTCTCTCTCTCTCTCTCAGTCCTGGCTCCGGATGTATGGCTACCTCCCTCAGGCCAGCAGGCAGATGTCCACCATGCGCTCAGCTCAAATCCTCTCCAACGCCATCAGTGACATGCAGAGATTCTATGGCCTGGAGGTCACTGGAAACATGGATCCAAATACTATAGTGTAAGAGTGTAGCTTGTGGTTATTTTTATGCTAATATTTGTCATAGTGTTACTTGTCCCTGTATCTAGCAGCAGACTAATATTTTTAAACAGCTTAAGGCTTAATTGAATCAGTTTGACACAGCTTATATGCTACATCTGGTCCTGTGGACCCACACACTACATACACACAACATAATAATTATAAGTAATTACTGAGCCCTTTGACAGTAGGAGTGTGCTGTTTACACTGCGTAAAACCAGAGTGTGCTAATTAATTACTAAGATTTACCTAGTAGTGAAATGTAAATGATTAGCAGTATGTGTGATTTTAGAACAGTAGTAGTATGACAGTATGCCAGTAACAGTAAATAAACTGACTGATAATAGAATGCATAATAATCGCCATCATAATATGAGGAGAACAAATCACTGCTTTATACCTGACAGACAGACCCGCCATCCTGCAATATCTATTTTACCACCTCATCCTGCGCAGCATGCTTTCTTGTTAGGATCAAAGTTCAGCAGGGTACACAGTGATAGCTGTGAGAAAAGTGAGTTCATCTAGTTCAGGCTCTTTCATGGTTCTCCGTTCTGTGCATGCTTGTTAAGCTACTTGTTCTAACTTCTCTTCTTCTTTCAGAGCCATGAAGAGGCCCCGCTGTGGGGTTCCGGATAAGTTTGGGGGTCAGATCAAGACCAACGTCCGCAGGAAACGATATGCCATCACTGGCCACAAGTGGGACAAAACACATCTGACCTTCAGGTAGATATGAGGAAGATCAGCACATGTCTTCATGTAAGTACTGGCAGAATGTTTTATATGATCTTCTTTTAACAGCATACAGAACTATACTCCAAAGATCGGGGAGTATGAGTCATACGAGGCCATCCGCAAGGCCTTCAGAGAGTGGGAGAAGGTAACACCGCTGACCTTCGAAGAAATTCCCTACATGGAGGTCAAGTATGGCCGTAGGAAGGAGCCAGACATCATGATCTTCTTTGCCTCTGGCTTCCACGGTGACAGCTCCCCGTTTGATGGAGAAGGCGGCTTTCTGGCCCACGCATACTTCCCTGGTCCAGGGCTGGGTGGAGATACGCATTTTGACTCAGATGAGCCGTGGACGATCGGCAACGAGAATTTGCAAGGTGAGTCAACATGGTTTCTAATGTCACTACAGCATTGTGGAGTCAATCATTCGCCACAGCGCTACGAGGGTTTCCAGTCACAAGGCCTGTGACCTTTCAAAATGACCTTATTTTCCAAATTTATAGGGCCACACTATAACAGTAAGCTGAATTAGCATGCCCATTTTACAGCTTTTAGTGGTCTGACTGTGTACACACTGCATCACTCAAACACATTTAAATGCTCAATTGCCCTTTTGTAAATGTAAATGTGCTTTTTGGCTCTTTGGGCTAATTTAGCTATACTCTTTACTGTGATCTGGGCTGAACAACAAAAAAAACGAAACTATAGTAAAGGTCCCTTTGCTGCTTATTGGCCGCTGCCAATTGACGCATCTCGTGGGGAGATATCTTAAGTGTTTTGCTGAGTGTTCTCATGTTTTTTTTTTTTTTTCTTAAAGCCCTGTACTTTGATCATTTTAAATCAATTTATTACTGTATTCACTCTGATTATACCAATTAAAACGACAGCACATACCAAAGAAAACGTGCTAGCTTGAACTACAGTGCAGTCTACACAGTTTATTCATCGGTATTTTACATTGTAGCACTGTGGGAGACAACAGCTCAGTTTAAAGTGTACAGTATGATTTTATTTTTAAAGTAATGAGTTTAAAATGAAACATTTGGGGGCATATTTTGGGTTTACACTATAAAAATAGGCATTTTTTCTATATACGGGTGTTCTTGGAACCTAACCCCTGCAAATGTTGGGGATTTACTGAAAAAATATTAAAATAACTTATAAAAATAGCAAATGTTTTGGCTTATAAAAGTTGCTGAAGATAATATAGAATCAGAATGGCCTTATAAAACCATCAAAAGAGTCTTTGGGGATAATTCTATCACTGGTCTCTTTTGAAATGCTGCCAGGTCCACAACTGAAGCTGAATTCATTGGAAGGGGAGCTGAAGGAGTACTAGATCTATTTAAGCCTGCTTGTTTGAAGTGTTCCATTAAGTGGTTGAGGGAATGCATGCATGCCTTGTTCATTGGAACAGAGGTAAAGGCTGCCATGGCAGCTAAAGCACAAGCAGTTTGTTTTTGTGTCAACAGACATAGTATTAATGTCATGTTTCTGGCACTCTTAAAAATAAATATGCCTAAAAGTGTCCTTTGGAGCAGTGCTATAGAAGAACCACGGCTGGGTCCATAAAGAAACTTCAGCCCCACTTTATATTAAATGCCCCTAATAACTGTGTAGTTGCACATTAACAATGCAAGTAAGAACAATATAACGATGGGTGGTGTATTTTGTATTCACTTTATAAACAGATCTGGTAAAGATGGTGTGAGTTTGAAGAGACTTTTAATAGTTTAAAGAGTTCTATTTAATGTTTTTCTTCTAACCATACACACAGTTTTACTTTAAGATGTTAGTTTCGACCCAATCCCCCCAAAAGCCTGTGCTGTAGGATCACGGAGGCTCTCTGTCTTGTTTTGTTTTCTTGTTGTTGTTGTTTTTATTCTTTATTTGGAATTACATGAAGTGAACACTCAGTGAAAACCTTGTAGATGATTTAATTACATTCCTGTTTAGCTCCTCACAGCTTGGAAGTGTAGCGATGATAGTTGGTAATAGGAGGTGCTGTTTTGCTGTCAGACCTTTTGAGTTATTGAGATGGATCTTGCTTGGATAGGTTTAAATTAACACAACATAATGTAGCATTCACTGTGAAACTGTGCGTCATAATATAACTTGGATGGAGCTACAAAGGAAATGTGCTATATGGGATATGCTGATGAATGCAAGGTCATCTTCCACTGACTTTAGATGTCTGAAGTGGCCACAGGGTTTCTTTTGTGGTCTATGGTTGAAGTCTTGGTCAGTGTGTCGCAGCTGCATGCCGATATGTGCCTTATTCAGCCATATTCATGCATTGCTATCATTCATGCCCTGCAGACAAGGGGCAGCTTTCAGTGGCAAGCCATATACATACGACTGTGCCCATCAGAGCCTCAGCCTATGAAAGACATCATTGATCTGGCTGCCCGAAGCAATTAGAACAACCGTTTAGCACGCCTCCTATCTTTTGAAAGACAATACGCTGGTATCTCTGGAAAAACCCTGAACAAGCAACATTACTCTCCGGTGGCCTCATAAGGCCGTGCAGAGACGGTCAACACTGTCCACACTGATGAACGACAGATACCATCAATGAAGGAAGCGGTCAGTCATCTTTTTTTTCTGCTGACTTTATGGTTGGAGAGCCATTTACCCTGCATTAGGTTCATAAATCAATCTGACAGCTGGGATTTGGAGACAGAATATGATTCAAAGAAAACGTGCAATGTCATAATCTGCTTGTCCATGCAGGCTTTGATGTATAATATGTTGCAGATATTCTGAAACAAGCTCTACAGGCACTGAGTTGGACTGCAAAGGTACAATTCACTGGTTTACGATTACTGACTGATGGTTATCTGTTTATCAGTACTCCTCTACTTCCACCTGTCCATTTAAAAAATGGGCGACCACTGTGCTTGCGCAATGTCTACTATTGAAGTACCACTTTACGACTGCCAGAATGTATATGACGAACGGTTGTTCTGTGTTCAGAATCTGACCACTGGTGAAAAACATGAGGATGACTAAATCTAGAACATTGAGTCTCTAATTGTACACCTGAAGATGCATGGCCACATAGATGTGTATAACAGAGGGACGAGTGGGTGTGACCATGTACAGTATAAACACCACCAAAGTTGCTTAACAATCATACTGGTTTGACATTGTTCTGGTATTAATCAGCATTAATGCTGTGCTGGTAATAGCCCATACGTGTATTATCCAACATTGGTTGTCATTTAGAGTTAAACGTATAGGAGGGATCATGAATGTGTAGAAATGAATGGGCTATATTAAAGCGACAGTTCACCCTAAAATGAAAATTTGATGTTTATTTGCTTACCCCCAGGGCATCCAAGTCGAAGGTGA
>JBBKCR010000036.1:3606235-3621085 GCA_037577295.1 Ladigesia roloffi | reverse complement strand
AAAGTGAACTCTTTAAGATGTGAAAGTGAACTCTTTACTGTGAAAGTGAACTCTTTACTGTGAAAGTGAACTCTTTAAGATGATTCATGTGTATAGAGGTAGAGGAATCCATGGAGCGTTTCTCCTGACCTGTCAGTGTTATTGTGTTCGGCATAATCGCAGCTTGGGAAATAAGGGAAAACTTTGTTGGTCAGCATATTTTTGGCGCGTTCCCATTCATTCATCCCTGCATTGATTATGCTGATCGTTTGTCAGTGTTCTCAGCCATTCAGGCCCATCTTCATCATCCTGTCATTCATTTGTGCTGTATGTCACTGATCAGGCACAGTAGGCCCGGCTGCACGCGATGCCAGTCTGTCTTCACTGAACTTTGACCCAGTTTGGCCTCCTGAAAACTTCCCCAGTTGCAAAGGCCACGGCGTCTCTGTATTGTACGCGGACAAGCAGGCCGAGATCGCCATGAGGATATGCAGATGAGGATAAAGCCCTGTAATAATAGATGTGAGAAAGGAGAGAAAGTAATGCTTGTGAAACAAATGGGCAAAGCAAATAAGAGAGAAGAAAGAGAAATAATCTCATAGAAAGTAGGAGCCCCTCACTGAGCTTGCAAGGGGAGAGAGAGAAGGGGCTGCTGCGTTTTTTTTTTCCCGCTCACTTGCTCCATTAGCATGACGCCCACCCCACCCCTACACTGCCCCCCCACCCCGACATGCATACCTCACACAGTTGCCATCGTTAGCAGCGACTGCGGCCTGTCAGGCGCTGCAGCACTGGGCCGGGCCGTGCCGGGCCAGGCTGGGCCCCCTTTGTCCCGAGGCCTGAGAGGAGGAGGTGTAGGGGGGTAGTGGGTGGGGGGGCAAGAGCCGGCAGGGCCTTGCAGCTGTCGCGAGGGTCGGGCCACGGACGCCTGTGATCAGCCAGCCGTGAAATCTGCCCTGAACAGCTCGGTATTCAGAGCCTGACCCTCTCACACACACTCCCCAACACACACACACTCTCTCCGACACTCCGCTCTCATTGGCGCTAAATCTTCCCCTGGCTTGCGGAGCTCGTCTGGCGCCAGCTATTCGTTGCGCCCTGCCTGTCGATAACCCTCGCTTCCCTAGAACCCCCCCTCCTCCTCCTCCTCCCCACCCACCAACCTTCATTCCTGCCTTCCCTACCACTCCTCACACATATAACATGTTTGTCTTTGCTCTGTTCCATTCATTCAAACTTTACAGAATTAGTGACATTATAGGACACGTCAGAATCTCCGATCAGAATCTGCCAGTAAGGGCTCCTTGAAGTGCTGTCATAGAAGAACTGTACTTTTAGTTTTCTAAGAAGTACATAGTAAAACGATACATGAATTTGGCCTATAGTGGAAGACTCACATTTCATTGCATTTATTAGGGTAATAAGATCTTATCATGGTGACCAGCCTATGTACACAAATCCACCGAAGGCATATATTAGCCTAGATTGCTCTTTGAGTGAGAATGAATGATTCAAAGCACTCAATCAGTACAGATTTGTGACATATGTACAGTATTTGTACAGTATTTTGAATAACCAGTTTGAAAGAAGAAGAAGAAAAGCAGTAATTGGTTTTGGTAAATAAAGTCCCATAAATGTAAATAATGGAAAAACGCTATATTTAAAATGAAGGATATGGAAACTTCGAAGAACCCATTCATTATGATTTACACATAACATAAAAATTGAAACCACTACAAACGTTTATAATGTTACACACTTATTAAAGCTTCATATATTATCTAGGATTATTTTAAGGCTCCAACAGGCCTGGTAAATTTTGGTCTGAAATGGTGCTATAATTGTAATAATGTGCATTTAGAAAGTCTGGAATGGGCAAGACTAGCAGCACAGTGCACAATACACTTTACAGTACACATTCAATATTACGGTACAGTACTAGGAAAAGGTAACTTCCTTTAATAACTTTCATAGTCCCAGGAAAGACATGTGCCTTTCTTTTCTAAAAATTGTCCCGAGGAGCAGTAATACAAGACATTTACTGTAAACTTACAGGCAAATGTTTGATTTGCATGAAGCCGTTGCTTCATGGCAGCTGATAACTGATGATAAGCTTCCATTCCTTTTCCCACATAGAGGAGGGAAATCCCAGCTCACTATCATTCTGACTGCCCTCAGGAAATGTAGTGGGGAAAAAAATAGATCATATCTGCGCTATCTACTCTAATCTACTGATGATCAGGCAAAATATAAATTATTTTATATCTTTACTATTTGTGAATTCTAACATAATGTACATTCGGTGTTCAAGTTATGAATCCCTTTGGTCTTTGTTAGACTTCGGTTCAGTTGAATTTCTGTGCTAGTCAATGGCATTCCTTTTTTTTTTTTGCTGAGTGGACAAACTGTGAAACTGAGTAGAGCCTTTAGAATGTGTGAACAAAGATGTTCTTGGTCACAAAATAAACTTCCTGGTCAACTGAGCTGAACATTAGCGCTCCACCAGCCTTGTAATTTGGCCTATTTCCTCCCCCCTCTGTTTTAAAACATGCTTTCAGCTGACAGCAAATGCAAGACTGGCATTTGGCAGCTTAATTGACTGGCCATGAGAAAGTGGCAGGAATGGAATTTCACCGGGGCGATATAATGTTTTTATTTATTTTTTTAGTTTTTAACTCCCTGATTTGATATTGATTTAATGTGACTTTTGGAATGCACGGGGCAATGTTTTGTCTGTGCTTGTGTGTAATACCATGAGAGCACTGGTGTATGACTTTATGGAGCTGCACAGATTAGTTGTCAGCTTTCACGGCCCTTTGGATGCACTTTACCAGGGTGCCTTGCATGTGGTAAAAAGTAATAAGGCGTGATCCTTGGCATGAAGTGATGGAAACAATTTATTTGAAGAGCAGTTAACTAGCGACGGCCCTCAATGTAGGTTAAATGGGGATAGAAGAGGCACATCCCTTCATGCCCATTTTATCAACGGGGGCCCAGGCTCATAGAGAGGTGGGGTCAGCCCACCCACACTGCGGAGTCTGCCCACATCCTGGGTCCTGTGTCCTCATCACTTGGCACTCGACATGGCTTGGACGAGAACCAAAATGACTGTTGCCTCCAACTCTGCCTTATGCTGTCAAGTTCTGCCAGTTGAACTCGGGGTTTTGTGCGCTACTTCCTCCTCTTTCTCGGGCCTCTCTTTTCCCCCTCTGAGCATGTTCTCAGCATTCTTCTAATACTGTTCTCTTGTACTCCCTTCGTTCATTTGAATATGATTTGATTGGAATGCAACGTCAATACCTCAGTGTTTGGAGGTTCGTTTCAGTTCATTGTAATACCTCTGACATGCAGGGCTGGTTCTGAACACATGTGGGCCCTACGTGACTTTCCAGCTGGGGGAGGGTTGGAGTCTTCACCCACCTCGGTGTTCTGTTGTGCCCAAGAATGAAAATGAGGTAATAGGTAGTCCTGCCTTGCTTTTTACAATATCTACATAAATCACTATTTGATGTCTACATTCAAAACATTGTTGGGTACTGCATTGAGCCTATAATGGGGAGATTGTGAATAGGATCCCACATGATGGCATAGTCATTCACAACACAGTTTCCAGTTAGAGTTCTAATCCAAGCACTTCGAGCAATCCAGTGATGTTGAATTAGTGGTGCAAAGATGAGGTGGCGCTTCATATTTCTCAGAAATGTCCGCTAGCTTTAGCATCGACTTAGCATGTAGACGGGAATTATCAGTGACCTTATTAAGTAATGACTCCCTGAATAAAATTCAGTAATTAATGAAACAAATAAAAATACATTACTAATTCTAAGATTCTTTTTCCCACCAACATCATATTTCACACAAAAATGCACTACCATCTGTGTGGCCTCGTGGGGCATAAACAAGTGTTTGTATTGCGTATAGCTAGAAATGAGTACCGGCAGGTGAGGAAGCTTGCCGGGTACATTTGTGTATGATGGTAAATGTTTCTTGAAATGATAGGGATGTGCGTAGATCAGTCTATGAACAAGCCACTGCAAGCTGATTCACCCAGCCCGGTATTTCAGATGAAAAGAGAATGTGCTGCTTAACGGTAATTACTCCAGGCACTCCGGAATGTAAACACCGTGCAGTAACAGTTGTAATTTTTTTATTAGTAAAGACACTGAAGAGCTACATGCAAGATTTAACAAGTAAAATTGCTTCTGCTTGTTTCTGTGAGCGAACGAAGGACTCTAACCGCAGTCGGATTCTGGTAAACAGGGGGAGTGCGACTATAATGATGGTGTTGATAGTGCTAGTAGTTTGCAAGTTTTGGTGCTCAAACTATACATTTGCATTTAATTGCGACATGTAAATGACTTTTGTTCTCCTTTAATCATTTTCATATTTTTCCGTTTCAAGATCACAGTGTTTCTATTTGTGTTTCTTTACATTGTGAGTTAAATTAAACAGATTAACTCTGGGTTTATTGTTGATGTTAAACAAATCTCATTTTTCAAGATCATGCTAAGTTGGCTATAAACTAATTACAAGTCAACATATCAAACATATCAAAAGAAACAAATGTCTGAAGGCCTAATCAACCAGCCTCCCGTCTGCCTTTACATTTTTGGACATGCAACATAGGTGTTTCCACCTGAATGAAGTCTGGATTGAGTCGAGTTTTTAGCACTGTTTATTTACCAAGGCTGCCTTTCTGCTTGTACTGAACAGACCACTTCCTGCCCCACGGCTACACGGAGTCCTGTTTCTGACCCTGAGTGCCCTAACCTGTTCCTCTGCCTGGCTCTCCGTGGTCCGGGCCCTTCTGGTAGCCATTACCTTGCTGAGAAACTCCACAGACTTTTGCCTCACCTCGCATTTCTGAGAGGTCAAATGGGGTCAAACGGGATGTCAGGACTGGAGGCATTTCTCAGATCTGGATGCCGATAGCATGGAAGTCGGTTTTGGAGTGTTTGTTGTGGCCTATTTCCAGACGACCGCATACGTCGCTACCTTTGACACGTTGGTTTATGTGCAGCTATCTGAATGTAGACGCAGTGGGTGGACTTCTCCGTTCCCCACAGTGTTGTGTGGGGAAGTTATAGATCAGGCTTTTTTCCACACAGGATAACCCTCAGGGCTTCCAACAAAGCATGCAGTTGGGTGTCAGAAGCTCCACTGCAAGTGAAAACAGAAACCGACCCATTGGTGTGTAGGCCTTTCAAGTTCACCTTGGGAAGTTCACAGTCCATTGACGCCAGTTGTGTTTTGAATGTGAGTCAAAGGATACCAGAGATTTAATGCATCCCATAATGCCATTATCGGCTTGTTTTCTCAGCGCTACCGGTCTTTATCAGGAAAGCAACACTCATGTTTTAAATTCAAACACACAAACTGCGGCAGTGATAAAGCCGTGGCTTGATGACTTTGCCGTGGACTCTCAGGTAAGAGCTCTACCACCGTTTAGACTCAACTTGACTCCAACTGAGCACAAGGTAAGTATTCCCAATGCATTCAGACTCACAGTACCCAGTTTCTAGTGGAACTTATCAATTTAACCCTCGCTGAAATATTTTTTTCTGTCTGCCTGTTGTCCAAATCTCCAAACTGTCAGGATTTTTCCCTTTTTTTGTCCACGACCCAGACGCCGAAGGCTCTTCAAACAGGATACAGAGGTAGATGGCAAAGGAGATTTGAAGTGATAGCCCATTTTAGTGGAGAGAAAGGCCCTAATTGTCTCCGCTCCCCACAGCTCCCCTCCCTGTGACAGCCTTGCATGCCACTGGAGAAAGAAAGGAAAGAAAGCAGCCGAGAGAAAAGGGAGCAAGCGAGCGAGCGGGAGAGCCAGAGAGGACAGTTTCGCTGTGCAGCTGCTCCTGTGGATGTTTTTGGATTACATCAGTGCTTGCGCAAAGAAAGGAGCGAAGGACGAGTAGAAAAGGGATCAGAGGGAGAAGGGAGCGGGGCACACTCCACAAATCAGGGGCTCTTAGCTGGGGAGGGGGGCCGGGGCTCGGCCCTAGAGTTCTCTGGACAGAGCTGTCATTGTTAGCAGGTTGAAGTGGGTAAAGCCACGGCTGAATAGTGCCGCGGGATCCCCCCCCATCGCCTTGCCCCCCACCACCACATCCTGACAACACAGCAACAGCAACCTAACCTTGCCCCATCAGCTGCCCACGCCAGAGGTTGGCATGCAGCTGAGATCGCATTGCTCTTAACACTCACTACAGCTCCTCTATTGGAAGTAATTCTTCTACATCTCTGTTTGGCTGGCAGGCACTGGCACTGAATCTGTCAAATACAGCCATAAAGGAAAAGAGATCAAGAGGCATACAGAGGCTCATAAAAAAGGGCCATTGGTGCTTAAAAGCTTAAAATAATTTGCCTTCGCTTTGAATCGTTCATTCAGAATGTTCTCAGGTGCACTTATGGTCTTATTGGTCATATTACTGATGTTTCGCAGGGTGTTATGGCAAGTCATCTGTCATTTTGTTGGTAATAAGATGCTGAAAAATAATCCCAGAAGCAGAAAAGGTAATGAGATGGAATAAAATGACCGATTTTTTAATTTAAGTGCATTCCCTGTGCTATCTGGAAGAAGCAAATGTATTGATTGCAATGATTAAACTTTCCTTGATGTTGTATATCTTGGTATGCGACTGGTTGCTTGATTTGGTTCTGGAGCTGGGAGCAGAATTTTCCTGGTTCATCAAAATAAAAGCCCCTCTGGACATGATTTTATTACACTTGCATATGACTGAAGTGGAAATCCAGCCAAATCACATATCCCTACTTTCAACAGTGTTCCTCATTATATTCAAATGGTTTAAAATGCAAGCTTGTTGGAGGGGTTGCTCATGTGCTGTTCAAGTGTGTGGAGGACATCTTCATTTGATTCTGGGGAAAACGTGTATTTGCCACAAGAAAATTGTCACATTTTGGGGTGGTGGTGGGTGGATGGGGGCAGAACAATGGTGTAGGATTTGCATCGGATGCATGACGGTACTCAGATTTCTATACATACTATAAGGGCGATTCATCAGACAAAAACCTATTGGGTGAAACATGTGTACTCTTACTTTTTATTACTCAGTTTTCACCAAACATGTTTTTAGCATCAGAAAACATAAGATGCTCCATCTCACATAAGCATCTTTGCTGGTTTTGCTTCAGTGCCACATGGTAAGGGGTGCAGTTTTCTGTGCTTTGAGTTGGAGCATAACTTTATAGTGTATAAACCAGGTATCAATTATTTAATTAAGTTCTGTTCTGTGCATTGACAACAGCTGAATTATCCAGATGTCTTTGCTGCTTGACATTATTTAAGGCTCCAGTTGTTGCAGCTTAAAAAAAATACAAGTTCTAAATGAAAAAGAATCATAAGAATATGTAGCACCTTCATAAGCCTTTCATGACAAACACCTAGAAACATTAACTAAGGTTCATTATTGCAAGCATCAGTTATGCCAAGTTAGACGAAATTGACCAAAGCAACGTTTATGACACTTGATGAAAGAAGCCTTTATAACTGTTCATGTTCAGGTTATGTAAAGAAATGTTCATTTTGTGCCATTTTCTTGTAAAGAGTTCATGTAGGTGTCCTTTAAAATAGTGTTACTGTTTATTCATTGAAAATAGAAGGTTTTTTTAATTGCTTTTAAATGCCTAAAGAACATTTGTTGATTCCCTTACATTTATATCAAATATGTGACTCAAGTGCATAGTATAAAAGCTCTATTACAAACAATATTTTTAGGGCCATACAGGAGAGTTTGAATAGAATGTGCTCATTTATTAATAACCAAAGGGTTTTTCATTTCAATTATTGTTTTGATTTGAATTTTTGGATCTGTCTGAGCAATTTTATAAACTTTATTAAGTTAAAGTGGCCAATACCACATCTGGTGATGGTAAAATGATGCTTTATCCAAACAAATCTTCTGTCCGATTAGGTTACCTAAAGGTCACTGAGTTATTTGAGCAGCGCGGACATATTCCACATTTCTTAAAGCGCTAACTAGGAAAAGCTGTTTCAGTAGCGCTGCTCCTGAATTGTAGCATAGTTATGTTCTCTAGAGTGATACAGTTGTTTCCATTAAGTTATAATGGGCTGTTGGTTCTGTCATGGGAGAGAGCTCTGGAATCCTGCTTTGCTTTGCTTCTAACCCGTCTCACTGATTGATTGGTGTGGTATCCATGGTCCAGTGGGTCCTAAAAGGTGAGAGAGAAGTCAGCCACTACAGCGTTCGGCTTCTAATCCACAAAACAGAATTAAGAAAGGTCCCACGCAATCCTTCATATGCTTTTTTAAGTATTTGTGAGCTAATGCATTAAAAAGCTCTCATTTCTTGATGATGGATATTGCCAATTGTTCGGACCCCGTGAAGCAAGAGTCGGACTTGACTTACCATGAGCGAGGCGCAATAATTCACACAAAAAGAACCAACACATTTACGACAGAATGTCAAGGAAAGAATGCGCTTTTTTTTAACGGGAAAGTTCCTCTCCTTTCAAATGGCTTTTTGGAGCATTTATTTCTCATTTGAGCTCAGAATAGGGCCATTGTGAGGCGGCTCGTTTTTTTACGACCGCCCTTTTTTGTTTTCTTATTTTTATATGGTGACGCTGCTGCTCGGCCGCCTGACAATGCGCTTCAGAGTGATCAACACAGGGGCGCCCGGCGCTCTGACATGCATGGTGTGACCACGTTCCTCCCACCGATAGTTGTTGGTAGGATTTAGTGTCTTTTTATTGTTTTATTGGCCCCCCAAAGTCAAGGACCTGTTCTGTGAAATGCCCCAACATTGGTGTCCCCACCCAATGCGAAACACAGAGTCATCAGATGATTTATACCTTCAGGCCATGGATCAAGGTTCTATAATTTGTTGCATCGTTGGAGGTTGCTGCGTATTTTCTGGTGACACTGGAAGGCAAAAATACTGCTGTCATCCGGTGAGAAGATTGGCTTTTATCTGCTTCCTCAGCCTGTATTTAAAGGAATTTTTTGGTTTAAAAAAATCACAGTTTTGCACTCATAAAATAATCAGTCGTAACATTTCAACAATTTATACAATAAATATGTTTTTTAATTCTGTTTCTGTTTCTGATTCTGAAAACTACCTGCTTAATTTTATGTTGGTCCCTCTCTTATACAACCAAGATGGCTCTGACCTGTTGAAGCCTGGACTTCACAAGACCTCTGAAAGTGTGCTGTAGGATTTGACACCAATATGTTAGCAGCAGATGCTTTAAGTCCAGGAAGGTGCAAGGTGGGGCCTTCATGGATCATAATAAGTCTCGTATGTTTCACAACTACTTGATCAAACTGAGATCTTGGGAATGTGAAGGATAGGTCAGCACCTTTAACCATTTGTCATGTTCCTCAAACCAGTCCTTTACTCATTTTGCTGTGTGGCACAATGCATCATCATGCTGGAAGATTAGGGGAACTGGGCATGACATCAGCCTGGAGGTTTTTACTTGGTCCCAGTTCATGGTTCATGTCAAATAAAATCCACATGATTTCCAGGACACAAGGTTATTTGTCCACATTTGCACATCACTTATTTAATTTTTTCCATTTTTTTACACACACATATATATGTGTGTTAAAAGAATATATATGAAATAGAAATGACTTTAAAAAATAATAATATATATATATTTTATGTCATTTTTTATATTTTTTATGTCATTTCTATTTTATTTTATTATTATTATTTTTTAAATATTTTATTTACTCTTAACCTAACTCGGCATTTGTGTGTGGACCGCAAAGAAAGAATTTCATTGCACAGGCTCATACAATTTTTTTCTGTAATCATGGCAATAAATGCTTTGAATTGAATTGAATTGAATTGAATTCCTAGCAGAGCATTACAATGACTTTGCCAGCTACATGATTTTGGACGCTTTCACTGGTTCACTTGTTGTCCTTCCCCTGGTACTAACCTCTGCAAACACCTTGGAAGAAGATCTGACTAACTTGTCTAGCCATCACAAAATGGCCCTTGCCACAGTCTCTCAAATCTTTACATTCCACATTCATCCTGCTTCGAACACATGAAGGACTGACAGCTCACTTAGTGTCTATTACATCTCACCATTTGGCAGGCGGCATTGTAACAGGGTGATTGATCAGTCACTTCACCTGTCAGTGGGTTAAATGTTGTGGTTGATCAATGTAGCTAATCCACCAAGACATGTTTGCTGTACAAATTCGGCTTCTTTAGTTTATGGTTGGAGGTATGAGTGTTGCTGGACACACTGGAATTCAGGATGAAACCTAATCACTTCTGTAAAAATCACTATCAACTTCTCCTAAACAGTTCTCCAAACAAGACTGATGGATGTGGTTTAGGACTTAGTTCTGTAATTCACAACTGCTTTGTTAAGGCCAGCCCTAGTGGGAATGAAGAGCTGGATTTAGTTTGAGCAAGTCTTTTAACAGAAACAATATGGGCTATTAGGGTAACTGCTGAAGCAAAGCACCATTCGGATAGTTCAAATGATCTATCAAACCTTTTGGATAGTATGTTGACCACAAAGTTGTCTAAAATCCTCACTTTCTACCATTTTGTCCTTGAGCAAGACACTTAACTCTCCAGGGATGTCGTCCCTATAACAAATGTTTGGAAGTCACTCAGGATATGCCCTGAATGTTATTGTAATACATTTATTATGTTTTGGGGTGGTGGTGGTTGGGTACTTGCCCCTAGACCAAGAGGTCATGGGCTCCAATCCCACCTTCAGCATACCACCCCTGTGTCCCTGAGCAGGACCCTTGACCCCAAGTTGCTCCAGGGAGTTGGACCCCTGTAGTTAGGGAATGGAAGTCACTTTAAGTAAAAGCGTTTGCTAAATACCTTAAATGTAAATGTAAAATGATACTAGGTTGATTTATGATGGAGATATCCTTGCTAATCAATACACGCACCCATCTGTCCTGACTGCTCCTCTTCATGACCTGCACTGTCAAATAAGAGCTCCTCATCCTCTCAGACCAGGGCCACACATTATATTGCCTGTTAATGGTTTTCACACTATTGGCCTTTGCAGTGGTGATATCTCAAATGGCTGCAAACCTCAATTCCAGATGACTGACTCTGTGGGAATTTTGTTAGGAATGATGGAATGTAAACCACCAAAAATAAATTACATTGTCTAATCTCTTGTCATTTTATATTCTTGGTTAGACAGTCCATTAGTGTACAATATAATCAGAATTTTGGGATGCCTTTTTTATGAGCAACTGTGGGGACAGCAATATAATGAAAATGATGAAACCTACTAATACTTCTTAATATATATATATATATATATATACATGTTTTCTCAATATATATTGCCTCTTATTGATGCCAGATTATTAACAACTACGAATGCAGAAGGTGTTGTTTAGTGTTTCACACACGTCTCTACACTAATGGCCATAATGATGCTCTCTATATTGTGAACATGCAGTTGTTCAGTGTTCTGTAAATACTAATGACATTATCAGCACTACAATTTGTGCTATAATGACAGTGAAAAATATCAACATATAGCCCACCACTTGTTCAATTTGGTAAATATTGTGTGTTTAGATACTATAAGGCTGTGTGGCCTCTAATATCCTTTAAACCTTTATTCAGGAATAAACATATTGAAGACTTCTACAGTCTTAAAAAAAAACCCTGGCTCCTACAACTTTCAGGCCGTATCTCATGAAACAAGCACAAGGATGAAGCCTTGACCATCACAATCTGATGACCCGTGGTCATGCGTTTACCTTCTGCCATCTGGTCACTCTCACTCTCCTGTGAGGGCTCTCTTGATGTCTTTGTTTCTTCACCCTGTCATAAAAAAGCCCAAAAGTCAGCTCCTCCTGAGCAGTGTCAGAGCGGATGTTCCCCAGTGCTTTGATGCAGCAGGGATGCGTTCTTTCTCTGTGGAATGTATCTCCAGCCATGTTTATAGGAGGCCCTGATGATGGTAGCGTCTAGCCCAGAGTTAAGCTCCAGGTCAGCCTGGATGCCAAGCCTTTAAAAAATGTCTTTAAAACTAATGGCCACCTAATGGGACCACCAGAGATGGCTGTTGCCTGTGGCAAAGTCAGCATGTAAACCTGCCCTCCACTTCCCCACTTCTCACCATGAAAACCTGACCTCTCCCAACAATGCTAATATGAATAGAGCGAGTTTATGAATGGGGCACAGTCAAGGAAGCGAGGATTCACACCTCCACAAGAGGCCTCTTACATTTACAGCATCCTTAAGTTCCACCACTTACCATCTGAAAAACATCTCCGCTTGTTTCTCAAATCCAGGGCCTCCCATGGTCTCACAGTTTCACAGCTAGCTGTTCCTTACTTTAGTGGCTGAGCTTTTAAATTTGATGACTTGGCTCAGTGAGGCCAGGCTGGAATCATCTTCTCCAGGTGATCTTCATTAGAATATCACAAACAGCACAGTCTCTCTGGAGCAGAGCCAGCATGCATCTGCATGACTTCAGACGCACCTTGTCCTTCTCAGTTCACATGACGTAAAGCTCGGGACACGTCTACTTCAAAAGCTCTTAAAGCTAGAGAATGTGTTACGTATCGGGTATTGGCTTTCGCTTGAGAACCATGACAGATCGTGGATTTGACTGCACTGTCATTCCAGAAGCGACTGGAGGCTTCCACTTTCTAGACCATTCAGAATATTTATTGCCCCAGAGGCCCAATCTTTCAAGTTTTAGAAGGCCCTTGTCATCTGCATGTTTTTTTTTTTATTTTGCATGGGTCCACGCTGATTTTCAGTTTTTCTGAAACTAAAGAAATGATTGTCTGCTTTTCTATAACCAATCAGATTTAAGCAGTGTTGGGCAGGTACCTTTAAAAAAGTAATTAGTTATAGTTACTAGTTACTTCTCTTAAATAGTAACTGCATTAGTAACTGAGTTACATCATTATAAAAGTAACTAATTACCAGGCAAATCATTATTGCGTTACTTTTAAAAAATCTAATTTAATATAACTATAAAATAAATATAAAACATTGTACACTAGTCACCGACGCAGAGAGACGCTTTTTTCCTGGGCATAAACTGCATGTCACATAAACATATTTGCTATTAACCTCAGCGAGGGAAATGTAGAGCTTAAACTTCCAGTTTGCAGACGCTGCCTTTGACTGACCGTGTATGTGAACACCCGCACAAGTCTGCCTCTGGTTGGCTAACCATGGGAATGTACTCAATCTAAGCCAATCATTGCATTCTCAGTTACACCGCGTGTACAGACACACCAATCATCATCACTGGTTATGTGTTCCGCCCCGGCCCCAAACACACACACACACACACACACACACACACACACACACACAACGCTGAGAGGGATGCTGCTCGCATGAAAACCGCTTCAGTGTTCTCAGTTATAGTAAAGCGCATTTTACTGTCAGTAACGGTAACGGCATTGTAACGAGAGAAACAGTAACTGGTTTGATTACTCGTTACTGACGTATCGCCGTTAGTAACGCCGTTTATTTATAGGGCCGTTATTCCCATCACTGGTCGTCAGTAGTGCTGAACAAGAATATACTATTTTCTGGTTGGCTTAGAGCTTATAAATATTTGCCTATATGCTGCAATATAATGTTGCAACTGTTGTCTTGCTCTTTGTATGTCCTTGTCTAACTCTATTTGTCCCACACTGTTTCCTTCACTATTTCAACCCTCTGTGTACTTGTGTATGTGGCTGGGCTGACAATAAATTCTCTTGAGTCTTGAATCTTCAATCAAAGGTACTGAGCTTTACTGTAAAGGTATTTGGGGTGGGTGTGTGGGCATGTAGACTTGAAGCATCTACTTAACTGACCAGTGTTGGCTAAAATACTGTTCTCAGAGCAGTTGCCGGACGGTCATTATCTTTTCTGAACGACCACACACACAAGGCCACTTCATCTCCATGCTGTTTTTACTGGGCACTAAAACTCCGGAGTGTCGTCCTCTCACCTCCCTCCTCAGAAAGGTCAGAGCAGACAGTGTTATTGGGGCATTACCCACGGATGAGTGCCATAAAGGCCACACTAATAAGTAAGACCTAGCAGTAGAGCGTTTCGGAGCCTCTGAATGATAAGTGCTTGAGCCTGATCAATGGGAGGCACCACACTGTTAGTGGCAAAATCAATATTGTTTTATTTGCTATTACAATGGTGTGTCTTGTTGCAAATGAGCAGCAGAACAGAGTTGGTTTGGAAGTCGTGCTTTACCACACCGGCCCCCCGGTGTCACTTATAATCAAGAGGTCAGCGGTTGGCAGCTTGTGGCCTTTACTGCCGGGACCAGTAGAGCCAAATCACACACACACACACACACACACACACACACACACACACACACACACACTCATACTGACTCAGCTCTTCACCGTGCACTTTACACATCATTATTTTATAATGCACTCACAGCTACATGCACAAAACCTATCTATGTTACACATGTACTGTTTCAGAATTTCTGTATTTTCATATAGGTGGATATCTAATCCCCCTTTTTGCCCTCACTGTCCGATCCGTGCTGCTGTTCTGTTGTGTTCTATGTTGCACCGATGGTCCAGGAGGATGATATTTCGTCTCAATCCGTACCTTTATTTAGGGCTGGGATGACAATTAAGCTTTACTTATTTACTTACTTTATATATTTTGAAGCACTTCTGATTACATTCCAATGTTGTTGCTGTTTACCTGACTGCTGATGCACAAATTTGTCATAAATGACCAAAATTGAACATTCTAGCGCAGGGGTGGGAAAACTATGACCCGCCGAAGATTGGTATCTCATTTGTGAAGTAGCAGGGCAGAGCGAAGCGCCGGCAGGGCAGGGCCGAGCGCTGGCAGGGCGGGGCCGAGCGCTGGCAGGGCGGGG
>JBBKCR010000036.1:3595624-3606135 GCA_037577295.1 Ladigesia roloffi | reverse complement strand
CACACACACACACACACACACACACACACACACACACACACACACACACACACACACACACACACACCAGAGAAAGATGCTGCTCGCATGACAACCGCTTCAGTGTTCTCAGTTATAGTAACACGCATGTTACTGTCAGTAACGGTAATGACGTTGTAATGTGGGAAACAGTAATTGGTTTGATTACTCGTTACTGAAAAAAGTATCGCCGTTAGTAACGCTGTTTATTTATAGTTTTGTTATTCCCATCACTGAATTTAAGACATCAGATATTGCACATCTAGCCAAGCCATACAGTGAGTGAACGTAGAGAAACCACTAATTAGTTCAGATAAAGGAATTTAGATTTTCCATAATAAAACAGATACAGATTTTCACTCGTTTGAGTGCTCTGCAGTGTTAAAGTGTTAAGCCTTATTGTCATGTTCCTGGTAAAGGGAGCAAAAATGATACTGCTGTTCTTTTCTCAGAGGGCATTTTGTAACCTTAACCCAAAATGATTGATTTTTACATTTTTTTATCAATCTAAGGTTGGAATTTCTGTTGCATTTGAGTAATATATTTAAAATAAATATGTATACAATATCGATAATTCATTCAATTAATTATACAGTAACTCCTCTTTGATGTTTATCAAATGAAATGCAGCCATAATTCAACAGCACCTAAGGAACTGTTGGGATACATCAGTCCCTCATATATGTATTTATTTATGACATGTGTAGGTTAGTGATATATGGGCTGCTCTTGCACTGACCTGTTGCCTCATCAGTCTCGGAGGCATGGGGGAATCGGCCTCTGTTTTAAAACACTTCATCTTTTTGTGAATGGGAATTCCTTCCAGAAGGGGAAGAAAAAACTCTTCCGGACCATTTAAGCCGCATCTGGGAGGCCTCTGTTTGAGCGCTGCACGGGAGAGAAATGTTTATTTAACTTTCGCCACTTCCTGCTGCAGCTTTACATTCACTCCAGAGCAGTTTTAGGATTTGACTTTGGTTTCGACCTGAACGTGTGACTTTCTTACGTTCGTAAAGTGGACTTGGACGACAGCGAAAGACCAACTTCTGCAAAAAACCCTTTTAGGTGTGTCACGAGGCATCATGTTTCCTCTTTGGTTTTATCTGGAAATGGTGACAGAGCTATTCCGTTTGAAAAAAAAACAACTTTCTTATTTTTACATGTATCTGGATTCTATTTATTTGAAAAGACGACTGTGCTCCCCCACCGCACCACACTACCCCACACCTCTTCACACAACAGTGCTAAATGCACTTTTTCCCCAATCCCTTCCCCTCCGCCGAACCCTCTGTCTTTGAGTGAGAGGCCTTAACGCTTTAAAACTAGCCCATAACCCAAAGAGATCCATTTATTTTCATGTGGGAGGCTCCCCCACCCAGCGCTGCTCAGGCCTGAGCCCTGTGGGCTCCAGCAGTGGGGCTCTCTGTGTGACGCTATTTAAAGCCACATCTGCCGGCACTCTCCATTTGCATCTCTGAACGTATGCACCACAAGGGCTACACCCTCGCAGCTTAGCATAGCAGAGCACCCATCTGTTAAGAAAATATAGACCGTCTACTGCTCTCAGTGTCAGGCTCTGAGAAGAGGCTAGAAGAAAGAGCAGAGTGAGCTCTAACCCTCTTCTCTGTTGTCTGTACATTGTTCATTTGTGAAGGGTTTTTTGTTCACCGCACTCACTAGAAGACACCATCAATATCGTAAATTAAAACTTTTCTTCTGCCAGTTAGATTCATCATTTTAGTTTGTGGATATATTGGTATTTTCATTTGATTTGTAAACTGCAGAGTCCAGCATTAAAATTCGACACCCTGTTTTTGTTCACTTCCTCCGCCGCCTTTTGCTCTCCAAACATTGAAAGTCTTCACTTCTCCTTTTTATAAGTACAATGTCCAACCAAGCGCATTACACAGCCTATGAAAAACTTCTGGGCCTCTTTCAATTTGTAGGGCTGACCTTTTGGTGTAAGAGACTCCAAATCAGTTTATTTATTTGAACCCTGTATGAGCCATTCACTGAGGACACTATAGGCTCGGTTTACTTGCAAGGCCTTGGGGGTAGATCACCTCGGTTGAGGCCTGTTTTCTGTTTTCCAGGCCTATAGTTCTCTTACACCTACATTTTAAATGCTTGCATTTTGTGAATACATAATTACAGTGCATTGTGCGCACTGACTATGGCGTAGAGATTGCCTGTCCACTTGCATTAGAGTAATTTGATTGTGTGAGCATCTCAAGACGGCACCCTTTTTGGATCAGTCTGAAGCCCGTAAGATCTTGTGTTTTTCACAAGCTTGTGTGTGTGTGTGTGTGTGTGTGTGTGTATGGGGGTGGGGGGGTAGGTTAGGGGGTTGCTGGGGTTGTCGCTGCTTGTTGTTGTTACATGATCGACCTCTGAATTCAGGGCCTATCAATGAGAGCATGGAGGATTTACGCGTTCAGAAACTCCCTCTCATGAAAGCACGTTTATCTTGAGTGCTGTTCCTTCCATTCACTTTCTGATTAGACCTCCATTCCTTTAAACAAGCCCCAAAGTGAGGGAAGCTTTGTCTGAAGATGCTGTGAATCGTGCCACATAAAGACTAGCACTGATACCCCTCTTCATTTGTATGTCCTTTGAGGTGGAAGTACAGGCAGAGCCAGTCCCCTGGCCTGCCAATGGGTGGCGCTCAATCCCAATGTAACCTCTCATCCCAAACTGGTTATGGAAACTCACAGCACAGTCAGGGAGTCTGTTTTGCATTTTAGGTTTGGGAGATCTCAAGGTTTTCAGGTCTAAACCAGAACTATGACATTGCTTTCGAATTGTCTTTGGAATTTGTAAAGGGAATATAGGAACTTGCCTATATATTTGCCTGTTTGCTGCTTTTAGAAATCATTTCATTAAATGGATTGAGAGCATGGAGGATTAGAGCTGACTCGAGAATGCTTCTGAAGTAGTCCGATCTCTACTGATTGCCTGTATTTCTCCATATAAATAGTTTAGTCACAGTAAATCTATGAGGTATCCATCAAGCCAGGGCTTTCGAACATGGTAACCCTGTCTCCCTTTCCCCAAACAACGCAGAGGTTTGATCAAAGTTACCGCAGAGTAATTGGTCTCTATTTACTCTCCAAAACAAACAAGCATTCTGCTGAGGTGGCTCCACACTGACTGCACCCTCTAACCTGTGATCGCGGCGTGGGCGGCAGAATCCTGGAATCCAGCGCGGCACATGTACCTGAGCAGGCGGAGGTGCAGGCTGACCTCTCTCTGTTCTCATGAGCGCGGCTTATCAGCTGGCGCTCCGTGCGACTCAACCACTCACAGGAAAGCCTGCAGCCTCGCTGAGCACTTGCTTTAACACGTGGTTTGAGCTGCTGGTGCTGTGTGTTACTGCTGCCTCTGTTTGTGTCAGTAGCCCAGTAATAAAGGCCAAGTAATGTCATTCAGCACAGAAGGCTTTATCCGTACATCCAGAATATGTTTGCACTTGACACCTAAGATGCACGGATTCCTTTTTGTTTAAACTCGCATCTCTGTTTACGCCCGTCTTCTATCTCTGCATGCTAATCACCACCACGAGCACATCTCAATCAGATTAGCGCGGAATGCTCAAACCCTCCAGCGGGGGATGAAAGAGGCAATGCAAGGTATGGTTACAGCCTATTAAAAACACAGTTTGAAAATAAGTGTGCTTTTGATTTTTCACGAGCTCCAGTAAAAAGGTGCAGTTATCGATTTACGGTCCCCGCAGATGTGCGGTGTGATTTATACCTTAGACTGCTTCCGGATTCCTTGGCCATCCGCTCGCTTTAGAAACCAGCACCCAGCGTGCCTTAAATCCACCACACGTATTACTCGATGGTATAAACATCACCATAAGTGCAAGGGCTCAACCGGAGAGATCCTTTGAAACTGAAACATTTCGGGAGGATGGAGTTCGTGGAGACAGATGTGCAACAAGTGTCTGACATAACTTCCTTTAGGCAGCCTCGTGCCAAATCCCGTGCCACATGTCGCTCTGCCCGTGCTGTCATTCTTGGCAGCGGCCCTAGAAAATGACACCAGCACCTGCACATGATGTTTCTCTGCCTGTGCACAATGCGTGGCACATCCATGGACAGATTGGGCTCTTGTACAGTAGCCGTGTGCCCTCATAATGCAACCTTTTATTGCTTGTTATAGAAGGATGAGTGCATGTGTTTCGCACACCCCACTAGATCAGTGGCCCTGGGGGTCTCGTTTCCTCGGCGCACAATAAAGCCGATATAAAGCCACATGCCGTATTCTGTACTACCCTTCCAAGTTGACCCTGGGCTGTGTCATACTGTACCCACTTCCCCAGGCGGCTTCCCTGCAAATGAGGAGCTGGGCTGTTGGATTAACAATGACAGCCTTGTGTCCAGCGCATGGCAGGTCAGTGTGGGGGCAGTGCTGTCCTTGCTGATGGGTCATCAGGGAACTAATCTGGCAGGTGCTTCTTTTGTCTTGTAGACAGTGATTGCAGACAATGGTCCAGACCCCATCGCTCTACTCACTAACATATAGTTATCACAGGCCTGACATCGGGCAAAGAAAGTTAAGAGGGCTGCTCACAAGCGTAAATCTTATTTCAAGATACATAACCTGATCAGCGCTGGGCTGGGTGCTCGCTCTAATAGTACTGCACTAAAGTTCTGGCCATTCAAGGAAACTTTTTGTATCAGAAGTGTGTGTAATATTGCCTGCACAAAACACAACATAACAAAGGCTCCCAGCTATGGCCTGCCCTGCTCTGCTGAGTTCATTTTTTTCCTCTCTCTTAATCCATCCACCTAAACACAGGAAAGACTTGGTAATTAGATAATTCATTGGATCAGGTGTGTTGTTATTCACATTTAGATTTAAATAATCTAAACTCAGTACATAAATGTCTGCCTTGTGATATTTTCTTTGAAGACGTTTGCACAGTGTGAAAATGACAGATAACAGAGTTTCTAAAGAAGTGTGATATACCACACATAGAATTTACTGCAAGAGATAACATTGACATTGTGTCCTAAGAGATAACAGTGAACAGGAAAAAGAACCAGAAGAAATGTTTTTCTGCCACCGTGAGGAGGTGGAGTGTGCCCACCCATCTGCCCAGCTCTTCTCCTCCACTCTCATAACTGGCTCCTCTCTCCCAGGCCCAAAAGGTTATTTGACGCGTTTCCCCTCCAGCAGATATGACAGAGCCCGGCAGGGGGTCATGGAGCAAGCTTGGCTCAAGACGGTGCCTGGCCAGTTATTCCCTAGTGGGGGGTTCTCCTCCCCCAGCTTGCTGACCTCATTCCCCCTCGTTCCCCCTTATCAATCCAAACTCTCATTAGTCCTCTCCCTGAGATCCCGGGTCCCACCCCATCCCTGAGCCCACAGCTGTACAAAAAGAAAAGTTTGGCTTCAGGGGAAAGGAGGGTGCAAGAAAACGAAAGAACTGGGAGGCGCATGGGGGGGGGGGGGGGGTTGGGTTAGACGTGAGATTCACTCAATTGTACTGTATTTCGCACTAGCCTCTTTTGTTTTGGCCCTCTCGAACTGAACCTTTACATCTCTCAAGGGACACAAAAGCAGTTTGGGTTGACCACCCATAGTCATTTTGTATGTATCTTTTGGTAAGTCTGTTCAGTTAAGGATATGGGGTCAGAGTACTGTAAACATAAACGTTGTTACATCACAATGAACTTGTCTTGTAGGTTTGATGTCTTGAAGACGCCCTTTGTCCACAAGGCTTGTCTAGAGGGGTCTGTGTGACATACGCATTATAGACAGTTATTTGGAGGAAACCTGGTCGAGGACAGACACACAGTCAGCTTTAGTAATATGTGTGTTTTATGATAAGGCCTGGGGTAATTGGGGCATGGTTTCAGAACTGGGAGAGATCCTGTGCATGTTGCAGTGTTGGTTTCCCATGTGTTACGTTTATGCCGTCTGTTCTACTTCTTAATGAATTTGTGCCCTGTCAGTGTTTGCTTGGCCATGTGGAAAACAAATAGGCAGCCCCGAGGTGTCCTCGTGCCACCTTTTGTGTTCTAATGACCATTACAGTCAGCAATAAATGGTTGAAATACAAGTTATCTAGTCATCTTGTCAGGCAGCCTTGTTTACTGGGGTGGCAGCCTTTGAACCGTCTCTAAATTGCATAATTACTGAAGTGCATCTTTGGTGAGGAAGCCATTGCCAAAACAATACAGAGACATGTTGTGCAGGCGCCGGGGGACGGAGGGACATGCACTAGACTGAAGTGCGGGTAAACAGACCTAAAACAAACACCGGTCCAGCATCTCTCTTCCTCTGCGGCACCCCAGCCCCACCCTTGAGTAAAGATACAAGGACCTCTTTTATTCCTGAACAAATGTGGACTCCTCAGTACAGTTAACAGCAACAAAAGGAATCAAAGCTGGTGTGTATGAATGGCCGTGAGGTTCTGGCACGGTTGGCAGGCTGCTGAAGCGTGCTGCTGCAGCCAGAAACAGATGGGAGATGAGGAGATGGTGCCACAGACACCAGACCAGCCAAGCACCTCTTGTCAGTGGAGGGTGCAGAAGCTAAGACCAGGTTGGGCCATAGGAGGGGTCCCAGTGAAGGGTGGACACTGGCCAAACACTTTTTGAAATATGTGTCATGTCAATTAGATGAAAAAGGAGCTGAAAAGGGCTCTGGCTTGGCTTGTGGCAGTTGAGCAGATGCTTGGTAGGGTCTGCAGATCTAATGAGTGGCACACGCTGGCCTCACATCATGAACTTTCAAACAAAAACATCAGAGAACTTTGAAGGTGTTCAGTTAGTTGGAACTAAAGTCCTTCTGTCCACTGCATGGACCCCCGAATGTAGCTCAAATTGGACCTGATATTGATCGGCCCAGAACATTGTGACAACAGATTTCAAATTACCAAACTATTTTACTGACCTGAGTCTCATTCTTGGTTTTCTTGCTTCTGCCAAGTACAGTGTTGAATTTTGATTTCTACTGTAAGTGTGCTGGATGGACAAAGATTGTTAAGAACAATAGAAAATAGACATTTATCTATCCTAAAGCTGGCCTTCCCAGTCCCTTTCCTCATGACTGCTCTCTAGAAGCAGAGATGGTTGCACAATAGGGGGATCTGTGTTGCAAATCAGGGGAGAATTCAATCTGGCAGCTTCAGTTGACTGCCTCCCGAGGTTCAGAGGCTGTGGATGCATCCGGTCGTGGAGGGAAGCATTCCTTAGGGATCAGGTTCCCAGGTGAGGAATGATTCCCACCCTAGCCGGCCACAGATGACAATTGCAGGAATCCACAGGCCTATCATATCCTTCTGATGCATCTCTTGAAGATTGTACAATTGTAAATGTTACTGTTGGTACGCCTTGCTGCTGTTCTTCCAACGTTTGATAAAATATGAATCATGAAGAAGGAACGGAGGAATGAGAGATGCTACATAAACTGTAGAGCATATCTTGTTTTAGAATATTGTTTGGTATTAAGATCATGCTGACCTGAAATAAACAATCGATGTTTACAGGGAGTCCTCGAGTTACAACAGTCTCGACATATGATGTTTCAAGTTTACAGCACTCACTTCCACTCGGGTTACAGCGTTAACCTCATACTTCTGGACTATCTGGGCGAATGTGCAGTAACACAGCGTATGAATGAGGGACTTTTACTTTAACTTTTTTCTGTGGCTTAGTTGTGTTTATATAAATTTACAGCCATGTTAGGATCGGCGAGTGACTTTGGCTAAGGTATGTTTCGACTTACACCAAAATTCAGGTTACATGACTGTCGAAGGAATGGATCTGTGGTCTCAAGACCCCCTGTTTATGCCTCCAGGATTAGAGATTTTATGGAAGTCATGAGTGGAAGTGCTGTGTGATTTCGCTTAAATGCTTGATGAGTCATGAGTTGATGTGTACTTCTACACAAAAAGAAAAGACTAATAGACCCCTCAGTGCTTTCAGTGAAGGAATTTCTCCAATTGGGTTGAACTGAATAGGTCAAAGGTGCCAGTGTGCAGCCAGTTGTCAGTTTGAGATTGACTTGATCACAAAGCATAAAGGTGGAGGCTGAATTGTTGTAGTGTGTCTGGGGCTTGCTGAATATTCTGGTTTGGCCAGAACTCCACCACCAGTGCCTGTAGTCCTTGCTATTGTCAAGAGTAGAATGAGGGAGAAGAATGAGAACCTGTGTGCGAAACCTAAAGACATCATTAAAGTCAGTTTAATTATCACTCTCTATGTGTATCACTCTCTCCAAGGCAGCAGAGCTTGTGAAAGACTTAACCCAAATTTGTTGGACCCTCTGAGAACCTTGTCAGCTATAGTCCAACGCTGATGGTCTGCCAAGCTGCCAGAAATCCTGCACACATACAACAATACAGAATATGGATTGAAAGGACTTCAAGGAGCTGAATAGTGATTGAAAGAACTTCCAGCTTAAGTCCTGCATTTAGAATTTTGATCCCAGGATTAATGGAAGCTGGCACCCACCCTCATACACTATGGTCTTTTACGTTAAAGGCAAAGGTCTGATTGTCTCTTAAAGAAAAGGTTAAATCAGAAAGATGAGCAATGTTGGAAGTTGATTAATACTAGTCTAATGTTTTCCTTTCCTTTGGGTCTTCGTTGGACTTTTTTATATCACACCTTTTATTTTAAAGCAGGTGTTTTATTTAAATTCTGGTGTTTTATATCACACCTCCCCATCTTTTTTATTCTAATGCAGGTGTTGTATGTTGATGGTAATGCAGTACAGTAACTGTGATAGTCATCTCTAATTTGTCCCTCTGATCCAAACTTGTTTATTAGATGGGCTCAGCCAAACAGGACTGGGTGTGTTATTACTGTTACCAAACATGCCAACCAAAACACCTTGTGGCTGAGAGGAACACCTGGATAGTGTTTCTGTCCGTTTATATTGTTGCCATATCATAACTATACAGCACAGCCTGCTATTGAGTGTGTGTACACACACAGGATTCTGCAAGAGCGTCAGTGCATTCATATATTCACGTCCTGTGGATTATGGGGCTGTTTTGTCCTCAAGAGGCGTGGTGTCTTTCTCTCTCCTGATATGTTGGACTTGAGCTAATGTTTCAGATAGGACAGAATATAAACACAGTACACAGTTTTCACTAGTTTTGAGAACCCATCCAGTACATGTTGATTTTGGATCAAACTGACTAGACATAAATTTCCCAAGCACTGGTGGGTTCTTCACAATTTACGGGCCTCACTGTCCCCAGGATGACAAAGCTGAGGCCTGCTTCTAACTATGAGTGAAGCTCCACACGTGTGGTGCTATTCATAGAGCTCAATGTATTCTGAGGACTGGACAGAGCAGATATATGCATGAGACTCTTCGTTTTAGAGCAGTGTGTTCTTCCACCAAACAAACTCTACTTTATTATGATGCACCTGCATCAAGAACCAACTTCTGGTCAGTAAGCATGACCTGATCTATGGTCCTGCTTTCGTTTTTTTTTTTTTTTCTTTTTTCTTTTTTGGGAAATGAGGGCAACATTTCATTCTTTACAACCTCGTCCATTCACAGAAACAAAGACTTGTCTGACCACGGGGCCAGTTTGAATCCTTTTGACAGCCCCTTGTTACTGGTGCGTTGTCTCTGGGCGACCAGACAGATGACCATTGTTTGCCAATATCTACCCTGGCCTGTGCATTGTCTCCTGACATATGAGTGGCATGCGGCTCCCAATTGCCGAATCTAGCCCCACATACAAACACACACTCGCATACGCAGCATGGGGACAGCTGCCCAGAAAAGGCGCGCTCGGCAGGAGATGGGAGGCAACGCTCGCCCTCCCTATGATAAAAACACACACACACACACACACACAAAAAAAAACCCTCTGACATCACATATGTGCATGTGTCTGTGTGTTTGTGTGTGTGGCCACTCATGAGCCACCAGAACCTGTTGACTGTGGCCACTGGGATGGAAGTAATTTCAGAAGTGCAGATCTGGAAATTGAAATGACAGTTTGGTTTGTGCGAGAGAAAGCAGGAAACTTTGCCTGGATTGTCCTCCACTGTCTCCCGCAGCGGGTGTCTGGGCAGACAGGACATATTGCATGGCCATATAAGCTGCTGTAGGTTATATAACAGGATTAAAACTCAATTTTTTAAGATCACGCTGGTTGTTTTGGCGGGACAAGCAAAATTTCTGATGTTGGCCCAGTCTGTCCATGCGTTAGACCTTTGTGTGCAGTAACTGTGTGCTTGTTTTAATTGTGTTTTAATGACCCCGAGTTTTTTTAGTGCAGATGCTAGCCAAACAAAAAGATGACTTTATTAAACGTCTGTCAGTTTACTTTTGGGTTGTATATTTGCTTACCATTCTGTAATTCAAATGTGTACATAGGTGTAACAGTGGTTAATAGCAGCCGTTATGTCCTGGACATATACACACATCATGTATACCAGGCATGATACATGAGGCACCATGATGCTCCATGCCAAAATGGCATTGAGACGAAAAAAAACACCAAAAATCTC